>VZRQ01010229.1:534571-557905 GCA_013397975.1 Machaerirhynchus nigripectus | reverse complement strand
CCCCCCCCCCGCTTTTTCTTTTATTTGTTCCAGCTAAAAGCTCCCGGAGACAAGGCAATTAATTTGGCATCCCAAGGGGAGTGAGAGAGCGAGGGTACGGTGCTGGGAACCAGCTTCCCGGGCTGGCAGCCGCCCGGTGCTCCCCGGTGCCACCAAATGCCCTCCTCCAACGGGGCTGCTCCAGCACGGAGGAAGAAGCAGGGTAGTTTTTTAGATGAGCGATTAAAACACCCTTTTATAGATGCACACGTGGAGTGTTTGGGAGGGGACGGTGTGAGGGAAGGGCTCAGGGCACTGCAGGAGGGGCGAGGATACGGGAGAGCACCTCAGGTGGCAGCTCCAGCACAGGGAAGGGGGGCTCAGCATGGGTCGGGGGGGACTTGTCCTTGTGAGGGTGGCAGGAGGAGGCAGTGCCCTTTCTCCTGCCAGAAGAGCAGGGAGGCTGCTGCGTGGCTCAGGCGAGCTGGCTGGCTTCGGTAGGGGAGGGGGATGCTTGTGGGGGGACACATCCCACTCCCAAGTTTTCCTGCCAGCCTCTCCTGCGTGGCAGTGGCCTCAGGCTCTGTGAATTGCCGCGGTGCTCTCAGTCCATTTGCTCCCCTGATGATGTCCCCAGTGCCTGCAGCCTCCGGGAGATCTCCTGTTTGGACTTTCGGAGAGGCTGCCGTGCCTCCCACCGCCCTGGGCTGGCCCCGAGCTCCCCTGGGCACTGCTTTCCCAGTGGTGGCTGTGCCAGTGCGGGGCTGCTTTCCCATCCCAGTGCTGCACCTCCCAGCCTCTCCTGTGTTGCTGAGCCAGAAATAGCTGGGCTCTGTCTTTTGCCTCCTTGGGAGAGCTCCGGAGAGGGGCAGTGAGCGGACTCGAGAGCTGTCCTGCTGCCAGAGTTGCTGGCTTCCCTGCTGGCCAAGGGGGCAAGCCAGGAGTTTGTCTTTGCAGACATGGCCTGGGATTCTGGGGAGGAATTATAAATGTCTTTGCTGGTCCATGAGCAGGGAGCTGCAAGGATCTCACACCCAGGTGCCACTTTAGTGCCCTGAGATGTGTGTCCAAGCACCTGCGAGCAAGGCAGTGCCCGAAACATCCTTACAGGGAAAAATGAACCAGTCTTACTAGTTCTTCAGCAGGAGCTGCTCTCTTCCTGGGTGTGCCGTGGTCCTGGTGTGCTCAGAGGTGGTGGGCAGGAGAAATAGCTCAGCCCCCTCTGTGGATGGTGGGAACGCCTGTGAGCCGGGCCGGGGAGTCAGCCTCGGACTGGGGCTGGCTTCCACAGCCTGTGTGGTCACGTTTCCACTCTTCCTTGCTTGCAGAGCAAGGCACGTCTCTGGTTAGCAGCTGGAGGGCTCAGGCTCAGCCCCAGCATGCCCCCACAATCCGCTCGTGCCGTGGCACAAACGGGGAGGAGGAGGAAGGGGTATCCTGCAGGAGCTGGGGCTGGCGGCTGCCTGGGGGATGCGGTGGTTCCCGGGACGTGGAGCTGGTCTCCCCGTGGGATGGCGGTGGCGTGGGCAGCCTGGGATGGATCCGAGCTCCTTGTAGTTACAGCTCAGGGCTGGGTCTCCCCAGCTTTCACGTGCTGGGGCATGAAAGGCCGTGTGGATGTGAAACCGCCGTGCCTGCGGTAGGGAAGCACCGGGGTGATGGAGGGAGGGCAGGAAAGGAAGGACCCTGAGGAGGGAGGAGAGGCACAGGGTCAGGAGGAACCACTCAGAAGCCAAGGGGCATGAGGAGCAGCGATGGCAGAGCCACCGGCCGTGGGTGTGAGCCACGGTGCCTTTGGTGGCTTCACAGAGCCCAGTGAAGTGCCCTTTGGAGTGACCACAGCAGGAACTGATGGCTGGCTTCACACCAGGTGGCAGCGTCCAGGTCCTGGGAATAGCACTGCAGGGGACGTGGCTGTGCAGTCAGTGGGTTTCTGGCCAAGAAAGGGAGGAGGTGGCAGGAGGAGGTGGCAGGAGGAGGTGACAGGCTGGCTCATTGAGCCCTGGGCTCAGCAGCAGCCAGAACTGGCAGGGTTAAGGCGAAGATGTGGCTGTAAATGCAGGAGTTTGCAGTTACTGGTGCTCGGAGTACAGCAGGGCTCTTTGCTCCTGAGATACTGAAAATGCAGCTGACTCCTCTCCTTGATTTGATTTTGTTTGCTGCTTTTTTGCTAAAGTGGGCTGCTGCTTCTCTGGTGCAGGAGTAAGAGACAGCAGCCCCTTGCTTAGAAACCCCCTGGTCATGATCATGGGAGTGCTGGCCTGGGCAGGGTGACTCTTTTGCACTTGGCTGGGCTGAAGCACCCCGACTCCATCCCCTTTTTTATGGCTGCCTCCAATTTCAGCACTGGACCAAGAGAATAAATAGATTTCCCCTCCTTTTTTTCCCCGAGCGAGTGCAAGGGAACTTTCTGCCTGTAGTTGTGACACTGGGATTTCCACTTCCCTGGCAAGAGCGCGAGCCCTACCTGAAGGTACAGGCAGGTAAATGCAGGCAGGGCCGTGCTGCCGTGTGAGGGCACTAAAGCTGATGGGTGCTGGAACCCAGGAGCGCTGTTACATAATTCGGACTGCAATGCAGAAGCTCTTCCTTAATTTTTAATTACGCGGTTGCCGCACGTACGTAGCGCTCAGCCTTGGGACGCCACGTCGGCCCGTGGGCACGTGCGCAGGGCCTCGGCTGGTGGGGATGGCAGGAAAGCCTTCCCTCGTGCTCCCTGTCCCTGGTGGCACGGCAGGAGGAGGTGTATCCCCGTGGCACCGAGCAGGGCTGGGCTGTGGTGGTGCAGAGGATGCTCTGCACCCACCCCGGGGACTCGGGGATGTCCCTCTGGGACGTTGGGACAGAGGAGGAGAAGGTGTGTATGCAGGTCTCCAAAGGCCTTTGAGGTTTCTCTGGCTCACCGTGCTAGAGGAGTGGAAGGCAGCTGGGTCATTTTGCACCCAGATTTCCTGCAGAGCCCCAGGGGCCTCTCGGGGTGGGTTTGTTGGGATGTGGGAGAAGCTGCGAAGGAGCTGTTGCAGACCTCAGCTGTGAAGCACCAATTCTTGCCCTCCCTGTTCCTCTGCCTCTTTCAAATCCCCACTCTGTGCTTTCTGTCCTTCCTACAAAGGCAGCTGCCTCGGAGCAGCTTAGGCTTCAAAGTTCCCAAAATAACAAAGGTTAAAATGAATTAAAAAAAAAAAAAAAAAGCATTGCTAAAAGATCAAGTCAGTGCCCCACTTGCACCTGGGCTCAGAGCTTCAAAGCAGCTGCAAAGAACTCCCCACGATGTCCCTGGTTGGACTTCTCCATGCTTGTGGTCCTGTCTTCACCCTCCTGCAGTCACAGGAGATTTTGTAGTAGCCAGGGTGAGGCTGCAGGTGAGTGAAAGGGGTGGAGGGTCCTGCTGCTTTTGTTGCCTGTGGGGGCAGCTGGAGAGAGTCTCTTGTGGAGGAGGAGGTTGTGGTGATGGCTGCGGTGACGGGCAGAGCCCTGTGGGTGAGGTGGGTGCCTCAGAGCTGTGTCCTGCACCCAGCAGCCCTGTCCCCTGGCCGGGCAGGTGGGCAAACAGCTCCGCTGTGCCCAGGGTGTACCTTGTGCCTCTGCCGGCTCCGCTGATTTATACAGACCATCAACGTGACAATTACATACACCTGCAGATTTAATTACCTCCATTTTCATCAGGCGGCGACGGATTTATGCCCCTGTTCAGGTCCTGTAAATCTCCAGCAGGCTTGACTAGACCCACAAGTCTTCCCATTGATCACCGTGCACTGGCTGGTCTCCGGCCGTCTTGACAAGCTCTTCTTTCAAGAGTGATAAATCCGAGACGCGCGGTTAACTTTTCCCCCTTCTACATCTTTCTTCCTTCCTTTTTTCTGGTGGTATTTTTTTCTTTTTTCCTTTTCATTCTCCCTTTCCCATCTTTCAAAGCCTCCCTACAAACTTGAAAATGGAGCTTGAAATCATGTAAGAGCTCCTGAACACCAAGGAGTTTATGATGTTAGGCTGCAGTTGGCAGCAGCCCGTGCCTGCCTTCTCCATCCCTTCCCCCGAGACCAGCATTGCTCCCTCCAGGGCAGGTGGGAGGAAGAGGAGGGCCACCTCTTGGAAAAGCTCTTGGCCTTGCTGTGGATAGGAGAGCAAACGGGGTTGTTTTGGTCCAGTTTCACTCCCTGGGAGGGCCACCTCATCCATCCCACACCTCAGGAGACCAACAGGTCGTGGCTCTCCCCCCAGGAGATGAGGAACAAGTAGCTGTGCTTGTTTCCTGTGCTGAGCACAGAAGTGCCAGAATAACACCTGATTTTCCTGACCCCTTGGCCTCGGCGCAACGAGCACTTGAGCAGATGAGCGTGCAGGAGCGAGCTGGAGTTCACCCTCGAGGTGCAGTCCGTGTCACCACTGTCCCCTGCTGGTCCCACCACCCCTGCCTGACCTCGCCTGTAGGATATGCTCCGATGTCGTGCAAAGTGCCTGGCAGATGGGCTGGAGAGGCCAGCCATTACCTCCCCTGCCAGTCCGTGATGGATATAAATAGTCCTTTGCCTCCCCGTGAAAATTGCTGGCTGGCTTGGAAAGCTGAAGGGAATCTTGGCAAGCGTCTTGGGTCTGTAGGGTCTGACAGCACGGAGGGCTGGGGTTTGGAAAGGGGGAGTTTCTGGCTGGGTGTTAGGAGGCTCTCTGGCGAGGAGGGAGCTGCCCCAGGGTACCCCCTCCTCCCATGAGGCAGTGCCTGGGGGAGCAGAGGGTCTCAACCACTCCCAAAGGGACATGTGGATGCGGGATGCATCCTTGAATGGTGGCCTGGGTAGCACAAAGATGGCTTTGCAGTCACTCTTCAACCCCAGGAGAATGGGCAGTGTGGGAGCTGTTGTCCCTTGGCATCTCCAGCCAAGCTCCAGCCATCTCCACCAGTGACAATTGAGACAAAGGAATGTTGAAACTGCAGCATTTCTATACAGGGTCCTTTCCCTGCTGCCCAGGTCCGTGCTGCAGGGATTTCTCAACCTCGGATGTGCCTCTGGGCTCTCTGGCTCGACAGCTGCTGGTGGCTCTGTCTTCCCTGAATCCAGTACCTTTCGCAGTGCTCTCATACTTGATGGTGGATGACAAAGAACCTTTTGTTAGTTTTCACACACGTAAATCCTTGCACAGTGAGAAATAGCAGATAACCACTGCCTTTCCCACTGCTCCATGGTTTTGTAGGCTTTTATCGTGTCCTCGCTCTGTCGTTTGTTTCCTTTACTGAGGAGTCCTAACACAGTTGGCTTGTCCTCTTCACAAATCCATTTGCAACATCTCGTCTTCCTTGTACCCCTCCTCCAAACCTTCCAAGCTTTGCCTCCTCCGTTTCGAGATGGTTGACCTGAATATCACTTGCAGGATCCCAGATCAGCTTGCTTTCACCAAGGTTGAGTTTCACCTGCCCACTTCCTTGCCCGCTTTCCTCCTGCACTTCTCAGCTTTAGCTTTGAGAAGACTAAGTTTAGCCTTGGTGACCAACTTTGTCATTCGCCTCCTCTCCCAGAGTGTTTCTGAGCAGCCGAGGTCCTGACAAAGATCCCTGTGGGGCTTCTTGGTAACCTCCTTTCACTGTGGAAACTAAACCCTTGCTCCTCCCCCACCTGGTGGGCTTCGAGACGACTTTCCTTCTTATCCCAACACCACTTTGGTGCTCTGGGACACTTTGGGGGTAGTTTTTGGCAAGAGCTCTTTGAAAGGAGTCTATCAAACCCTTATCTACTGGCTTATGGTGTCGGGTGACCCACAGTTACTGATGCACCCACTGGTTCCTCTGACAAAGTGTCCAGGGCACAAGCAGAATTTACTGGTCCTTAATTTCCTAGATGCACAAGAGCTCTTGTAAGAAATTGGGGTTTCCTCTGGCAGGATTTTCTTCTCGAGTTGCCCACCCTTTGGGAGCCATAGTGGTTGTGTTGGTGGAGTTCTGCAGTTCGTAGGTGAGCACCATCCGAGCTGAGGGGTTTGTGCCCTCCTTCTCACTGATTTGCTGGGAGATAACTTAGCCAGGGCAGGAATTCTCCATGGCTGACTGGGAGCCTCTGCATCATTTGGACACTTTCCTCGGAGACCTGATTTCCCTTAAAGGAGAGGTGATGTGATAGCATTGCAGGGTGAGATACCAACTACAGATGTGGTCCTTCCTGGGGGTTTTTATACCAGCATTGCATCTCGGAAGTATAGTCACACATTCTCTTTATTTTGCTTTTGCTCCCTGCCGTGGGTGGGCATTTGGGTTCTTTCGAACACGACCGTGTCACCCGGGTGTTGTTCCAGGAGGTGGATTCGCCTCCCTTCCCACATTTCCTCAGTAGTTCACAGTTACCGCAGATGGGACCAAAGTAACAAGGCAGGAGCGAGAATCAAACGGCAGTGAACGTCCCGATCTGCTTGTTGTTTTTCCCAGCTTTAGGTCAAAACTGACAAACACGATGGAACAATGACCTTGGAGGGGATGTGGCGCAGGTGAGGTTGGGCAGAGCGGGGCAGTGGGGGCTGTCACGCTGTAGGGTCAGCAGTGGGGGCTGTCACGCTGTAGGGTCAGCAGCTGCAGAGCAAACCCGCTCGACTCAGGCCTGCTAATGATGAATCAGTGTCCTCTGCTCTGGAAACAGCTGTGCAGCTCCCAGAGCAGGAGGGTTTGCTCTTAAAGAGAAGGACGGGTTAGGGCTCTGGTGTATTCGGGACAAAAACCCCAGTTCAAGGCTAAAGCGCGGCCACAGCTCTGAGATGTAGCTCCTTGGTGACCTTCCCAAAAGCAAAGGCACCCTGCATTCCGAGGAGAAACCCGGTTAGCTGTCAGCCTTGCCATGGCACCTCGTGGCCTCACGTGCACCAGCCTCACGCGCAGGCACCGCGGCGGGGTGATCTCTCTGACCTAGCCTGAGAGTGGCTCCAGGGAGATCACCGCTGCCTTTTCCTTGAACCTTTGTGTTCTCCCGTGTCTGTGAGTCCTTTGGAGATTTTCCCCCAGGGGCCCCTCTCCCGTGAAGCAGGTTCCTAATGCATACAGTGAGGTTTATGTTTGCTGGTATGGAAAAGCTGGGTTGTCTTGAAAAGGCAGAGTGACCTACAGAATGAGCTGGTTTTCCTCCCTGAGACCGGAGACAGGAAAAAATGCAAATGAAATACGGATAGTCAGTGATGAGCGTGAATTTTTTAAACAGGCCCATAAAAACATGAATATTTTCCCATGAAGGATCTGTCACTAAAACCCTGGAAGTGTAAATGAGTTAAGTGTCAAGATGAGCGTTTTGACATCTGAATTGGTGGAAATCAAGGCCTGAGGTCCCAACAGAGAGAGCGAGTGACTCATGGTGGGGAGGTCTCCTGAGTCACTTCAGACACTGGAGACCCTGGGAAGAGAGCAAGGCTTGATTTAGCTGAGTTCGAGCCCTTTAAAGGATGTGTGTGGTTTAGGCATGGAGCAAAAGCCTCCGCTAATGGGGAACTTAAATAAAAACGCAGTCAGGTTCCGGATGGAAAATAAGGCAGGTTTAAATGTTAACGAGGAAATACAAGTCCAAGTCAAAATCTGTGCTCGGCTGTATGAAATGAGTCTGTGGAGACCAGCATTATGGCAGAGTTCATTTGACTCATTGGAAGCATCTATTAGTGTAAAACGCTTCCAAATGGAGAGGAAAATCGTTTTGCTGGGCGTTTTTTTCATCAAAATGCTGGTGTGAGTTTTGGAGGAGAGCTGTTCTCCTTGCGTGCCACCGTGCCAGGTCTCGGGGGGGGGATGAGGACATGGGAATGGGTCCGTGTCAGCACCAGGCTCACAGGCCACGGTTCTGATGTTGCAGCCGCTCAGGTGCAGAACTGGGCTGTGACAGAGGTGTTGCCTCCCAAAATCGGGACGTGCAGAGGTGCTGCCTCCAGAAGGACTGGGTTTGCTTTGCGTGGGACAGCCTGTCCCGAGGGAAGTGAGGCTCTTTGGGATAAATCCCCGCACCTCCAGCACCCTCAGGCTGCTCTTTCGTCCTCTCCTCAAGCTGCTCCTGTAGAACCTTTCTCTCCCCACTCCCTCCCCTCGCAGATGGTCTGGGAGGGGAGCAGCCACGGCCGGTATATTGAAAGCATCATCCAGGGCCTTTGGAGGCTGCTGCTCCTGCAGATGTGAAGGACCTGGGCCACGTTTGATACCAGGTGAATGTGGCACAGCCTAATTAGTGGCCTCCTACTGTTATTAACCTCTGACTCAGACAGGCTATTTTTTAACAGAGGTGCAAGAAGTTAATACCAGTGCTAATGGCTTCCCATCCAAGGCCTTAATGAAAGCCATGCAGGGACCAGGCTTTTCATCAATATCTTTCAAACTTTGAACTTGAAATTATCCTCTCCCCCCTGCCCTTTCTTTTTATTTTTGTCTTCCTGCCCCCTTTCCTGCCTCCTCTGGGACATCCTGGCCCCGCTGTGGAAACTGGTCGGCAGGGTTGGCACCTGCCAGCTCCACAGCAGAGCTGACGCCCAACAACATCCTGATAAATCATCCCAGCTGGCTACGTGGGTCACCACAGCATCTCCCACCAGCTGGTGAGATGTCTTCTTGGAGAGCAAGGCAGAGGGAAAAGTAAAATCTGTTGGACTACTGGGAGAAGAGAGAGTAAAGAGATGCTGTGTTAGGGAGGAAGCTTGGTCTTGGTCTTCTCTCGGTCTTGCCTAAGTGGAACTCCAGGAGAACTTTACGGATGCAGGAAAGCGTTTATAATTTTTTATAGTCATTTTTATTAGTAATGAAAAATAGGGTAATGTTTTCAAGCAGAAATGGAGTAGGACAGAGGCAGCTGACGTGTTGCTAAGACACTCGAGGAGAGGAGGAGAAGGTCCACGGGTGAAGCTCTCTCACCCAGGCACTGCCTCAAGAGCCTTTGCCAGGGCAGGAGCGGAGATGGTGGAGCAGCCTTGTCCTGCAGCACGATGGAGGGCTCGTAGCCTGCCAGTTTGGGGTGATGGCAATTGACTTCTGGGGTGTTTTCCTTTGTCTCTTGCACTTGTGACTTGTGTGCAATGCTCCAGGGTCACGCCGTGATGTCTGGTGAAAGAGGATAACGTGCTCAGGCTCTGTGGCTGGATTGTGCTCTTCTAAAACAAGAACCCATCTTTTATTGAAATGTATTTTTCTTTTAAAAAATAAGCCTGTTTAAATAAATGTGAAATTATGACAACCTGTTTTAAGGCTGAAATTTACTATAATCTATTAATCATTTAAATAACTTCCATCTAGGACTTCTTCTCAAATATTAATGAGCTGAAGGGTGCTGCTTTTACAATGATATGTCAGATCAGGGGGAAAACATCTCTAGCTTTCTAAATGTCACAATGTCACATACTTAGTATCTATTATTTTCACTCTTCACAATGGAGCAAATGCCGGTATTTACATTTTTTCCAAATGTCAGTGCGTGGAGTTCCTGTTGCGCATAAAAGCTCTTGCCTTAATTACTCCTAATTTCACGTTAGCAGGCAGGTGCAGGGAGAGTGTTTTGCTCCGTTCGAGCTGGTTCACTCGGAGTTGAGAAGCCGTGGGGAGTTGGGAAAGCGGGCAAGCCTGCTTCCCCCTCTCAGTCCATGAATAAAGACCGTGCGGGAGAGGAGGAGAGCTGCTGCTTCCAATCCTCCCGGCTCCCAGGACCGCCTTTTCAAAGGGGGAATCTGTGTCCCCGAGCGCACGCAGCTCAGCAGTTAGGGGGGAATTTCAGAAGTGCTTCTGGCTTCCCGGTGACTTCAGCTCTGGGTTTGGCTTCCCGCCGGCACCGCGGAGCGCTCAGCATCCCCGTGCTCGGGACGCTCCGAGTGCACGGATCACCCAGGGCCAGGAGCACGGCCCGTGCTGAGCACAAACAATCTGCCAATTCACTCGCTGTGGCTAATGCTTCTTTTGATTAATCAAATCAGTTTGGGAGGATGAGCCTGGCTCCTGATGCAGATTTTGCCTCCCCCCATCCCACCTCCCCCGGCAGCCAGCTCACTTAAGGCAGACTAATGAAATTAATTAACAGCAAATTTAAAATGTTGTTTTTCAGCACTGTAATTGAATTCCAGTTTTCGTTTGAAGGCAGCATGAAACAAGCAAAATAAAGATGATAATTTGCAAAGCGAGACGGGCTCTTTCCCATTGCCATCAATGGGGCCGAGACAGGAGGGAAAGCTGTGCCTCACCGGGAAGCTCATCGTGTTTTTTGTGGTCATCCCTACAAAATCTGATGTTTTCACGAAAAGCAGCTAACAGGCAAATGGCAGGCTGGAGCTGATGGCTGAGGTCAAGGTGGTGTGAGATGGTGATCAAGCTGATCTGGTCTGAGTGGGACGTAGTGATTCAAACAGTGCCCATCTCTCCTAGGGATGTGCTGGTGTCTTTGGCTGAGACCCAGCTGCAGGGCATCCCTGAAATTCTGGAGGCAGCTGGGTGAATTTGGTTCGATTTGGCGTCTGGTATCCTGGAGCAGGTGTGGTGTCCCTGTCCTCAGCTGCTCTCCCTGCCTGGGTGTCCTCTACTGCCGTGACACCTCAGCTCTGCTGTGTCCCTCTGTCTCACTGCCCCAAACTCTGAAATCAAAGGTGCTTAGGGGCAACAGGGTTGCTTGGGCAGAAGCTGCAGGTGCCTCTGCGGGTCTCTGGGCTGAGTCCTGGGTGGAGAGCTGTAAAAAATGGTGGAAAACTGAAAACCTCTGAAATCGCCTCGAAGTCGGAGATGTAGGTGGGGTGGCAGCCACGTTCAGGTTTCACTGTTCGCAAAGGGTGGGAAGTATTTTGTCTGCAGCATTCTGTGGTGGGGTCCCAGCGACCCCACGGTGCTGCTGAGAAGCTGTCCTGCATCCTGTGCTGCTGAGAAGCTGTCCTGTCTCCTGTGCTGCCGGTGTCTGAAGCTGTGTTTAACGTGAAGCATGCAGGTGAAACCTGCCCAAATTAGAGCTGGAAGGAGGCTGCTGGGTTACTGCTGCCAGTAAGCGCTCTCTCCCTGCACCACAGCTGGCGTTTTGGAGAGGCCCACATCTGGATTGTACCCAGAAATATGCTTTTACTTCTCTTTAGCCCTTCACGTTGTGGTTTATGTAGGGGCGGCCGTGCTGCTGGCAGGAGGTGACTGGAGGGTGCGCGTCCTTTGGTCCCTCCACCAACTTTTTTGGGAAGAGGTGAATGTCTCCCATGAACCCTCTGCCCTGCTTTTTTTCCCCCCCTTGACCAGCTTTGCTCTTGCAGAGATCTCGGGCAACACGGATGACATCCCGCTGGTGCGCTGGCGGCAGCAGTGGCTGGAGAATGGCACCCTGCTCTTCCACATCCACCACCAAGACGGGGCCCCCAACCTGCCTGGCTTCGACCCCACAGAGGAACCCCAGACTGAGTCGGCAGAGGAGGAGCTGAGGATCCTCCACATCTCTGTCATGGTATGTGATGGGAAGGTGGCCCGTGTTTAGCTGTCCAGAAGCCTGTAGAAAATACAGCAGCTTTTGAAAAGCCATTTATGTCCCCATCTGGCTCCAGCTGCCGTAGGGTGGGGAACCGTGCCCACCTTTGGGGTGGTTAGGATGCCCTGGGCACCTCTCTGAGTGCCTTAACAGGCTGCTTTAAACCTCTCCTTTAGTTTGCATCACTTTGAAGACAGTTTTGCGGGGTGCCTTTACTCCCGCGGGCTCTGTGCTTCGGAGGTCTCGGCCACGTTAACCCGGGGTTAATTCACACTGATTTGCCAGGAGCCCCTTGCCCGGTGCACGGGGCCTGCTGCCCTCTGCCCTGATGCACAGAGGGTGCCAGGGTGCCACCAGGCACTGTCACCACCACTTCGATCAGCGTGGCAGCCCCGTGGCCATGGTTCCACAGCAAGAGCATCCCGTGTGTCGAGGCTGCACAGCAGTACTCCCCCACCCAGATACACAGAGGCAAGGTTTGGATGGCAGAGAAAGGAGGGATCTCTATGCTGGGGGAAGATCCGTGGTGTGTTTATTGGTGGTTTTTTTTTGTTGTGTTGGAAAAAATTTGAAGAATCCTACAATTTTTGTGCCACTTGGAAGATAATTAGCCGGAGCCAACGTGTTGCCGAGGCTGCAAACAGGCTGTTCAGCGGTGTCTACCCTAATAAGAGCTTCAATTGCTCTTCCAGATTGCAGCCCCAGGCCAGGTTTCTCCTCCACCATTTGCACTTGATTAGTCTGAGGGAAAAAAAATCGTTTGCAAAGCCACTCCCACAAACATCTTGCACCGTTACCTCTGTTTTGCTGTCCATTCCCTGCTGCTCCTAAAGAGGGTGCGTCACCCCTGGAGAGGCTGGCCCCGCCGTGGTCTTGGTCTTCTTGGGCACTGCTGCACCCCAAGGTGGAGGCAGGAGTGCCTGGATCAAGGCTTGTTATCGAGCTGATGAAAAGGATGTCTGCAGCTCTCTGCTGTCACACCAAAATGTGCAAATGCAGGCTGAGTCCTCCTCTGCCCCTTTTTCCCCCTGTCACTCTCAGCTCTGCTCCGAGAGCATCCTCACTCCCTGACAAATAGAGGTTGGCTTTTGTGCCAGGAGTTGGGATCACGTGGAGCTCTCCGGGCTGGTTTTCTTTCTCTGCTGTGTGGTTGCCAAGAGGAGAAGTGTGAGCCAGGGGTTGTGTCCATCGTGACCAGGGTCTGCTCGGGGGCCGGGCGGGGAGCGCTCCCACACCCATCCAGTGCAGGGCTCCTCTCACAGCCGTCACGGGGGTGCTGGGTTGGGGGGAGTGAGACAGAACGGGATTTCTGTGCTCCTGTGGAGGGAAAACAGGGGTCTGAGGTGGTGCCCTGACCCTCTCCAACAGGCAGTGGGTGGGGAAGGCTTCAGCTCTGGCTTTCACCCTCCTCTCAGAGCCTCTTGAAATCTCAAGAGTCCACAGGCTGCTTTTCTCAGGGATAGTGGGAGCTCTCAGACAGTCGAGGCAGAAGAAATCCAGTTTCAATGAAATAATAAGCCTCTTTTGTAAACCCACAGCCACTGTCTGAAAAAATTGAGCATCCACCAGACTCGAGCTCCGGCTTGGTCTCTGCTGTTTGCCAGCACAGGTGTGTGGCAGAGCTCGCTGCTGTTGGGGGCATTTAATGTGCATACAGAGGGTGGAGGAAAGCCAGGAATGCCCTGGTGTCCCTCCCACCTGCTTGCCACCCCATCTGCAGGTGGACTTTCCCTGGGGTGATGGAGAGCCATGACAGAGGAGGCCACCTCTGGCGGGGATGGGGACAGTCCCCTCTTATTTGTGGATCACAGGAACTCATAGGGATTGGAACATGATCTAGAAATAGGCTCTCATTTCACCGCTAAAAAACTGCGTGACTACACCAGGCAGTTTAGGCAAAGGCATGTAATGATGGAATTAGACTGATACAGAGGAGACTTAGATTAGATATTGGGAGGAAATTCTTCCCTGTGAGGGTGGGGAGGCCCTGGCACAGGGTGCCCAGAGAATCTGTGGCTGCCCCACCCCTGGAAGTGTCCAAGGCCAGGTTGGACAGGGCTTGGAGCAACCTGGCATAGTGGAAGGTGTCCCTGCCTTTGGCATGGGGGTTGGAATGAGGTGAATTTTAAGGTCCCTTCCAATCAAAACCACTGTAGGATTCTCTGATTTCTATGATCCAGGGCCAGTTTTCAGCCCCAGGGAGATTTCCTGACTTCCTGGCTGTAAGCTGCTGGCCAGAAAGATGCTGCCAGCCCCCCTCCTTCTGCAGGACTGCTGGTCTCCTTAATCACTGGAGTTTCTTTTCTTTCTTTCTTTCTTTCTTTCTTTCTTTCTTTCTTTTCTTTCTTTCTTTCTTTCTTTTCTTTCTTTCTTTCTTTCTTTTCTTTCTTTCTTTCTTTCTTTTCTTTCTTTCTTTCTTTCTTTTCTTTCTTTCTTTCTTTCTTTTCTTTCTTTCTTTCTTTCTTTTCTTTCTTNTTCTTTCTTTTCTCTCTTCTTTCTTTCTTTCTTTCTTTCTTTCTTTCTTTCTTTCTTTCTTTCTTTCTTTCTTTCTTTCTTTCTTTCTTTCTTTCTTTCTTTCTTTCTTTCTCTTTCTTTCTTTCTTTCTTTCTTTTTCTTTCTTTTTTCTTTCTTTCTCTCTTTCTTTCTTTCTTTCTTTCTTTCTTTCTTTCTTTTCTCTTTCTTTTCTTTCCTGTTTTTAAAGACAGTTGGGAAGGAGGCTGGGAGGGTGCGTTGCAGCTCCATTATCCTGGAAATGAAAGTGGGTTAAACTGTGACGGCCATTAAACTTCCTTTTCCAGCTACCTCTCCTGCTTCTCATTCAGTAATTCCCTCAGTGTTTTATCCTAATGGAGCAGATTATTACTATTATTTTATTTTCTTGAGATCACCTGTTGCATAGGAAAGAGCTGGGAGACCGGAGCTGTGGAGGGACTCGGAGCTCTTAGCTGGCTCCGCATGCTTTTTATTGTTATTATTGTTATTATTCCTGGCAGATTGTGCGTAAAGGGCCAGTTTGGGGCTTTCATCTCACCGCCCTCTCTCCGTGTACGGTGACGTCTCGCAGGAGGGTGATCTTGGGGACAGCAGCAGGATGGCAGGGCCAGGCGCTGCTGCTTTGGGGTCCGTCCCTGTGGGACAGGAGCTTTTTCGGCCTCTTTCCCCCAAGATGTTCCCCAAACAACACTTCAGTCATCTGCCTGTCTCAAGCCTTGATCTCTTTTAATCTGTGCTGCAGTTTCTGCCAGATACCCTGGGAAAATCTCCCAAGATTGAGAGTGACAGCACTGAAACCGGTTGGAAATGGGTCAGAAAAAGTTGCCCTTAGGAGCATTTGCCTGGAACAAAGCTGATCTCTGTTTTCAGAGGCAGGAGAGTGAAACAGAGCACGCTCTGCTTAAATGCTGCTTTCTCACGCCTCGGTGGCAACTTCAAACGTGGAGGCCCAAGGGAGCCCTTGGCCAGCGCTGGGTGCCCCCAGTGCCGGCACACCCTTGGTGTGATCGGGCTCCCCTCGCCAGTGCCTTCGCCCTGGCCACCCTGGAGCACCCCCGGGGTGTTTGCGTCCCGGGGGATGCCGGTCCCCAGCTGATCCCCGCTCACGTTGGTGCCCTCAGGGAGGGATGATCGCCCTGCTGCTCTCCATCCTGTGCCTGGTGATGATCCTCTACACGCGCCGGCGGTGGTGCAAGCGGCGCCGCGTGCCGCAGCCCCAGAAGAGCGCCAGCGCCGAGGCGGCCAACGAGATCCACTACATCCCGTCGGTGCTGATCGGGGGCCACGGGCGGGAGAGCCTGCGCAACGCCCGCGTGCAGGGCCACAACTCCAGCGGGACGCTCAGCATCCGCGAGACCCCCATCCTGGACGGCTACGAGTACGACATCACCGACCTGCGGCACCACCTGCAGCGCGAGTGCATGAACGGCGGCGAGGACTTCGCCAGCCAGGTCACCCGCACCCTGGACTCGCTGCAGGGCTGCAATGAGAAGGCCAGCATGGACCTCACACCAGGTGGGCGTGGGCTGAGCTGGGTCCTTGCCGGCTTGTCTTCTCTCCACAGTTCTGTGTTACCCCCGAGCTTTTTCCCCGTTTCTCTGGGTTTTCGTCTCATCTGTGAGATGCTGGCGGTCCCCTGAAGGCAATTCCATTTCTTGGAGACCTTGCAGCCAGCTGAGAGCAGCCCCTGCTGAGGGGGACATGGCTGGGACAGTGCGGCTTTGTGGGGAAAGGCTGTGGTTCCCGTGGCCTGACAGAGAACCAGAATGGGGTTCCCTCCTGCTATCCCATCATGATCCCCCAAACTTCCCTCCTGTGTCCCCAGATTTCTGGTGTCTTCTTCAGGTGAGGTTTTTAGCAGCAAAATTATTCTTGCCATCAGGATGATTCAGAGTTAACACTGCCTTCTGATGGCCAGCAGGGATTCCCTGAGGCTTGTAGCAAACCTGTTCTTTGGCCATATCACTAACTGAGCCATCCAGCTAGAGCCTTCCCAACTGAGACATAGTTTGGGAAGATCATGGTGTGGTGCCTAAAGCTCTCCTGCATACGAAGAAGTGCCCCGAGAGGCTGAGTGTTAATATCTCAGCTTTTGGCTAGTTTGGTGGAGGGGCCAGTCCTCTTCAGGATTTAAATCGTTCATGAGCGTGTGTTGGGGGCAGCTCAGCTCATTGGCTGCAGCACCTTGATCACCTCAGGATGATCTAGAGATGGATCCAAGGAAATCTTTCTCTCACCTCCCTCCCTTTTAAAAAACCTTTTTCCCTGAAATACTCTGCCTTCGATTCCTCCTGCCCAGGGAGCGATAACGCCAAGCTGTCCCTGATGAACAAGTACAAGGACAACATCATTGCCACCAGCCCCGTGGACTCGAACCACCAGCAGGCCACGCTGCTGTCCCACACCTCCAGCAGCCAGCGCAAGCGCATCAACAACAAAGCGCGAGGTAGGGCGGTCCCCGGGGTGGACGAGGTGCCTCGGGCTCCCACCCACCCACCTTCCAGCAACCCACCCTCTCCTGGGATGGAGAAACAGGACCAGAGCCGGGCGAGAGCATGGAAAAGAGGGTTTGGCTGGGGAAAAGCAGAAAACGTGGTGCCTGCAAGGATGTAAACGATGTTGGGCTGGTTGGTTATGAAGGTGCAGAGGGTGTTTGCCCCAGTAAATGTTTCAGGATACTGGCACAGCCACGGGGAAAAGCTGCGAGGTAACCCAGGGCAGGGGGGTCTGGCTGTGTGTGGCAGGAAGGGGAACAGATGCTGTCCCTGCTGCACCTGGCAGATGGGGCTTCTGGTCTTTAGGGCAGGGCTTTCCCTGAAGGGTGATGTAGGATGCCAAGGTTTGGGGTGGCACGGTGCCAACCCCTCCATGACTACACTCAGTGTCCCCTGCAGCTGGCTCAGCATTTCTCAACCCCGAGGGGGACTCGGGGACAGAGGCAGACACCGACCCCCAGCTGACCTTCTACACGGACCCCTCGCGGAGCCGGCGGCGCAGCCGAGGTGGGTGACGAGCCGTGACCCCTCTTGCCTTTATTTGCCGTTGCTTCCCTGGTTTTGGAGACTTTGCACGGGCAAAAAGGTGGAAACCCGAGTGCAATCCCGGCTGCCGCAGGCAGGCAGGCAGGCAGGCAGGCACCAGTCCCTGCTCCGCAGCAGGCTGCTGCTGCTGCTGCTGCTGCTGCTGCTGCTGCTGCTGCTGCTGCTCTCCGGTGGAGCCTCTCAGCAGAGGACGAGATAAATTCGGATGTTTTGCTGGAGGCTGCTGCCGGGCGCGGTGTGTGTTAATGAGTAACGCGCTTCACAGGCTGCCCCGTGCGCTCCCGAGCACGCACCAGCTGTGCGAGCACCAGGGGACGGGGCCGGCCTCGGGCCCCAGGCAGCCCCGCTGCCCTGCACCATCCCTCTGGGAGGTCTCCTCTCCCCAAGAGGGAAGTTAGTGCCTGTTTTCCCTCGCTGAGCCTCGTTTGCTGGATGATGCCTTGTTTTTCTGGGAGTGGCGAGACTGGGAGCCGTCTCCTTCAGCTGGTGCTGGGAGGCTGATTCAGGCTTTGTCTCCAGCCAGTTTTTTTCCCCACTCAGCTTCTTCAGCTGAAAGATTAAAAGTCAAAGACCTGCGTGCTGAGAGCAGTTAGGGCTCTCTAGTGCTTTTTCAAGAGCATCCGTGAGCCTGTTGTCATGACAAAAGTAACCCGAGGAAGTGCCAAGAAGGAGTGGGGAAAACCAGGATACTGCATTTACCTTTTTTTCCCCCCTCAGTATCTCTGCTCTGCTTTAAAGCT
Organism: Machaerirhynchus nigripectus; assembly: GCA_013397975.1. Taxonomy (NCBI): domain Eukaryota; kingdom Metazoa; phylum Chordata; class Aves; order Passeriformes; family Dicruridae; genus Machaerirhynchus; species Machaerirhynchus nigripectus. Next base: position 540,235 of record VZRQ01010229.1, on the reverse strand, counting down.
CTGCTGCTGCAAAGTTCTCAGCATGCTGCAGTGCAGGGTGTGGGAGAGCCAGGGCTCTGGGGATCAGGAAGATCCTGGTCACAGTGGGAGAGAGGGATGGAGTCCCATGGCAAAGGCTGCTGCATGCTCTTCAAAGTCCAAAGTGACTCCATCTGATTCGATTGACGCTGGATTTCCGGGGGGGGTGGGCAGGGTCTCTGCACCCTGAGGTGCCCTGGCTGCACCCGAAGATCTCCCCGGGTCCCGCAGGTGTCAGGTCTGACTGTGCCCCCGTGTTTTGCAGTGGGGTCCCCCCGGAGCCCTGTGAACAAGACCACGCTGACCCTCATCAGTGTGACGAGCTGTGTCATCAGCCTGGTGTGCTCCTCCCACATGAACTGCCCCCTGGTCGTCAAGATCACCCTCCACGTCCCCGAGCACCTGATCGCCGACGGTGAGCACCCCATGGTCGGACACATTTCTTCCTGCCCCGCTCTGCGAGGTGTGAGGGAGGAGAGGGGGGAATGATGGACAGGATGGGTGCAGGACAGAGGGGACAGGCGTGGGTGGAGGGCACCAGTGTGGGAATGGGCACGGGATGGAGGGCGTGGGCACAGCACAGAGGGGATGGGTGGGAGGCAGAGGTGGCTGATATGGGATGGAGGGGGTGGGTCCATGACAGAGGGGACTGGTGTGAGACAGAGGGTACCATGCTGGGAGCAAGGGATGGAGGGGTACAGGATGGGGGAGATAGGCACAGGGCAGAAGAGACAGACACAGGGGGGAGATGGCTGTCATGGGACACAGGGCGTGGTGCAGGGTGGAGGGGATGGGCATAGGGCCGGGGAGGGGGTTGGAGCTGGGTTGGAGGGAAATGGATATGGGATTAAAGGGACCATCATGGGATGAAGGACATTGTGGGACAGAGGGATCACACCTCAGTGTGGGACCAAGGGGAGGGGTGTGGGATGGAGATGGCTGCTGTGGGACAGAGGGGAAAGGCACGGGATGGAGGGAGCTGTCATAGGACAGAGAAGACAGGTATGGGGTGGAGGGGGCTGTCACGGGGCGGACAGGATGGGCACAGGACAGAGGATTCCTTGTGGAACAGAGGGGCCTGTCCCAGGATGGAGTGAAGGAGCAGGGCATGGAGGGATCCACCACGGGATGGGGGGAAACATCACAGGACGGAGGGGTCCGTTATGGGATGCAGGGGACCCTCGTGGGGCGGAGGGCACAGCAGCAGGCTGCTGGCTCTGACTCCCCTTGTCCCGGTGGCAGGAAGCCGGTTCATCCTGCTGGAGGGGAGCCAGCTGGACGCCAGTGACTGGCTGAACCCGGCACAGGTCGTCCTCTTCTCCCAGCAAAACTCCAGTGGGCCCTGGGCCCTGGACCTCTGTGCCCGTCGCCTCCTTGACCCCTGTGAGCACCAGTGTGACCCCGAGACTGGTGAGTGTGGCCGAGGTTGGGGTGGGTTTGTGAGCTCACCCCTGCCTCCTCAACCCTGCCGTGGTGGGAAGGTGCTTCCTCACCTTCTCCGAGCGCAGTCTGGAGCTGCTGGGTGCCCTGGGGTGGCTGCAGGCTGCACTGGGCAGGGAAGCACGTGGAAAGCCTTCCCAGGTGTGTTCTCCCACGTCCCTCACGTCCCTGTCTCCGCAGGGGAATGCCTCTGCTACGAAGGTTACATGAAGGACCCTGTGCACAAGCACCTCTGCATCCGGAACGAGTGGGGGACGAACCAGGGGTGAGTGCCCAGGTTTGGGGGGGTCCTGGCACGAGCTGCTGGGCTGCCACAGCAGCAGAGCAGGGCTGTGCCAACTTCTTGGATGGCAGAGTTAGAGGCGCCTGGGTGAATGGTAAGGTCAGCGCACGGCGGGGCTCTGCAGCAGGTCTGCAGGAGGCGAGGATTTCTGTTCTTTGAAATAATCAGGAATGATGTAGGAGAGGCCATTGTCACATCTTAGAGCAAACACCCCCTGGAGAAGATCGAGGCTGTTCCTCCCCCACTGCCTTGTGCTCTCTATCCTGGGCATCCTGCGCTTTGTGGGGCTTTCCTTTTGGGGGTGTGAGGAGGGCTGAGGTCCCCACTGAAAATTGGGAAAATGAGATGCTTTGATACTGTGGCTGAGGGAACAGAGGAGTCACCATCTGCTCCAAGCTTCACCCCCCTGCAGGTGCTAAGGGAAATGTTTCTGATGTTTCAGCAGCAAATCGGTGGTGGATTCCAAAAGTTCCCATCTCCCTCTGTGACCCCCCGAGGGGGTGCTCCATCTGTCCCTCCACACTCACGGGTCTGTGACATGCAGCTGGAGGTGGCGTGCAGAAAGCCAAGACACCCCCAGATTCAGAGGTCCCACGTGCACCAGCACCTCCACGCCCTCCTTTTATCCCCTTACCTCATTATGCCGCAGCTGGATCCGTGGTGGCCCTGCACGTGTCGGGATGCCCTCTCTGAAGCTATTAGTCTTCCCAGTGGGAAGAGAGAAATCATCAAAGGCCGGGCTCGGCGTCCCCCCCGCCGCGTGGCTGCGCTGGGGGGTGGCAGCGCCGGGGGGCTGCCGGCCCCGCTGCGTCCCTTTGAACTGCCACCCTGGGGAGAGCACTGCTGCTCCGTCTGCAGCCCCCTCGCCGTTGTTTACCATTTTAAAGGCAATTTAGCAACCAAAGCCAGCGTGGAGCACCGGCTGTGTCGGGCAGGTCGCTGCTGTGGGTGCCCTGAGCCGGGGCGATGCTCGTGGCACAGGTGGCCCCGTGCTGGGGATGTGCTGCGCGGCGTGGCGACCGTCCCCAAACCTCTGCTGGGGTGGGAGAATACAGGCAGAGATACAGCTCCTCGTCCTGTTTGTCCCCGGGGGCTGGTGTCCAGGAGGGATGTCCCCAGCTCCTCTCCTAAGAGGCACTGAGCAATGGGCTGGGGTGTGTGGGGGTATCCCCAGCAGGGATTTGCCTGTCTGGGTGTGTGTTGTGTTTAGGAGCGTCTCAGAGTGGGCTGCAAAGAGCCCACAGCCACCCACGACCACACGTGGCTTTGGTGCCAGGCTCTGCCCCCATCAGAGCAGCGTGCTGGGCCCACCACCTTGCAAAAAGCAAACTGGCAAATGACTTTGTCCGTCGAGGCTAGCAACAAAAATGGATAAGCACTGTGGAGAAACATTTGCTTCCTGACCCTCTGCTTTTCCTTTGCTCCTGCACAGTGTGGGTCTGCAGCTTCACACTCTTCCCCCGTGCACACTGCTCTTCTCTAGCTTTTTCCTGATTTAGCTGCTTCGCTTTCTTAAGGCAAAGTGGAGAAAAAGATGCTGCTTTCAGGTAAATTGGGAAAAAATATAGATGGCAACAAGCAGGAGAGAAGCCAAGGGCAAGAAGGACCGATACATTCCTGAAACCCCCTGGACCTGTTTGCATCTCCTGACCCAGCTTTGGTCTCAGCAGTGCCCACCTGAAAGGTGCTCAGGACCTCCTCTGTTCCTCTGGTGGATTTGGGGCTGCTTTTTTAGACCCATCTCCAACCTGATGCTCCCACAGGAGCCTTCTCTCTTCCTCTTCTCCTGCAACAGGATTCACACCTGGCCAGGGTATGTCTCGTCTTGGGTTTCTTCTTATATGCCAGAGTTGGTTATGACAAATTATGTGCAGCATTTCCAAAATATTTCTCTCTTTGGGGCAGAGGAACCTGGCAGTTCTCTTTTTCCCCAAGTGCAGCACAGCCCTAGACCACGGTGGGGCTGTCAAAGTCCTTCTGCCCTTCTCTGGGCTCTCGAGAAGGCTCCAGTGCTGCAGTATCACCACCCTTAGAAAACTCTCTTAAGCCACCTGAGACCAGGGTCATTCTGTGTTTCTTCCTTGAACTTGTCAGATTTCTGTTTCACGAAATGGTAGCAGCTGAAACCACACTTCACCATCCCTACCTGCAGCTTCCACTATTTTTAGGGGCTCTTGAAAGCATGTTCACACTAAGCATCGTGATGCTGAGGGCAGCTTGGTGTTTAATGAGAGTTTTTTTTCTTGCTCTGCTATCTGTTCCTGATGTCCAGGTGCAGCCTAGTGCAGCTCTGCCTGGAAGGGCTTGTGGTGCTGGAGGTCTCTTCTGCATGAACCTTTGGCCTCCACAAGGTCCTGACTGTGATGTAGTCTCTTTAGCCTAGCAGAACCATCTTGTCAGAGCCCGTTTAGCTGAATGACTTGTAGCTGTAAGCTGGCATTTCTGTTTTTTGGGGTGGAGGCTGAGCTGCCACGCTGTCCTTTGTTGGGCTCACTCCCAGCTCCAGCCCAGCCAGCTGGCCTGCAGGCTCACCTGAAAGAGATGTCTGCAAATCTTCTGCTCTCTCCCCCCATCCCAAGGTGAGATCTGCTGTGCCTGAATCATTTCTGACCACTGCTTGTCTAATATGCTCTGAACCCTCCCATACTGGAGAGACGTGCTGCCGCCACGGGTCAGTCCCCACAGAAACCACACTGGCGCTTGGTCAGCGAAGCAGGATTTGCCAAATCCCTTGGCAGACGTGGGAGTGACGTGTTCTGGGTACGACCTCTTCTGTTTTCCCTAAAAGGGTGGCCTTTTTAGCTGAAAACTCATTTCGGCCCTTTGGTTTAGCCGGTTTTGCCGCTGGTTTGTTTTTATTTACAGTGATGACAAGTTGACTCGGTGCCTGTTCACTCGGTAGCATCTAATTCTGCTCATGAAGGCGAGCTCATCTTTGTACTTTGGTGGTGATGGCAGCGAGAAGCTTTCTGTGCTGTGTGTATTTTGGGTACCAGACTGAGATCCACGCCTCCGCTCTGCATCTTTTTCCCAGCGTGTCCGGACCCTAAATCTTCTTCGGTTTTTCAAAACCTCAGATCTTTTTGATCATGGGTAGTAGATACATTTGATCAGCTGCTTTCTTTCTTTTTTTTAATTTTTTTTTTTCTTCTTTTGGTGTGTGTGTTGCTGCTCTTTGGCTGTTTTAAACAAATCTGTCTGGTGCTGTTTGTGTGTTCACACTCTGTCTCCCCGCTTTGATGTGCATTGTTAATTAGCTGCTGTTCGGCCCTTACTCTAATGTTTCCTGAGTAGGATGCGGTTTCTAGCAATCTTACCAGCCCTGCTTCATCTCTGCTCATCAGACCAAATTTCTGTGGTTCTTCTTGCGGTATAACTTGGCCAAAAATCAAATCGGCTCATTCTGTCTTTAGTTAATAAGCTGTAACCTGCCTGCATTTGTACTTTTTCACCCCAGCCCTTAGATCCATCACACACACACACGTGGCTTTCCCCTCCCCACCTGCAGTTCCCTGGGTGCCCTTCTCGGCCTCCCTCCCGTGTGGAGATTTAAGCTGCTCTGCATTTAAGGAGTCCTTATCAATGTGCTCTTTCAACTTGTAATGGGCTTCACCGTGGCCTGGGGACGTTTTAAGCCCGTTTTAGGTGATATGGTGTACCTGTCAGGCTGGGTGCTCTCATCCTGTTGGAACAGCAGGCAGCCTGTCCCACCCCAGTGCTGCTCCCCAGCCGTGCAGGTGTTTTTTCCAGCACAGGAGCCCAGTTAGTGCATCAGCCTGTGCCCCGCTCACCCAGCTCCCCTCCCATCCCCTCCGCTCCCCATCCCGCCTGTTCCGCGCTCAGATGTCCCCATCGTGGCCGTGCACCTGCTCCTCCTCCCCCCTCCCCACTCCTCATCCTCTCCCCACCCCACAGAAGAGCGA
>VZRQ01010229.1:506595-534517 GCA_013397975.1 Machaerirhynchus nigripectus | reverse complement strand
GTGCTCTTTCAACTTGTAATGGGTTTCACCCTGGCCTGGGGAGGTTTGAAGCCCGTTTTAGGTGATAATGTGTATTCTCCCACCCCAGTGCTGCTCCCCTGCCCGCAGCCGTGCAGGTGTTTTTTCCAGCACAGGAGCCCAGTTAGTGCATCAGCCTGTGCCCCGCTCACCCAGCTCCCCTCCCATCCCCTCCGCTCCCCATCCCGCCTGTTCCGCGCTCAGATGTCCCCATCGTGGCCGTGCACCTGCTCCTCCTCCCCCCTCCCCACTCCTCATCCTCTCCCCACCCCACAGAAGAGCGAGGGACACACTGAAGTGACAAGGACAGCACTTTCCCTGCTTAAAGTCTTATTTTTTCCTCTTTCTTTTTTTTTTCCCCCCACCCCATTTTCTATCTTTTTTTTTCCTTGCCTCTCTCCATCCCCTGCTGTGTGCCTCGGCTTTGCAAGCTGAAGGACAGCCTGATAAAAAGCTCCTCGCTCTTTCAGATCCTTTTCACCAAACCACCCATCCTCCTCCTCCTCCCGCCTCATTCTCCTCGCAGNTGCTCGTGTGGCATCTGCTCTCCCGCCAGCAGGGTCTGGGTGCTGGGTCTATCTTGAAAAAAATCATGATAGAAAGAAAAAATAACTAATATTGTGCAATCTACCACAAGACCCAGGTGCTGGGTCTGCATGGGTCTGCAGTTTGGGGTCCTGGCATGCAGGAGGGGCACAGGTGCTGTGGGGATGCTCTGGTCTGCTCACCCTGAGCCTGAACTCCTGAGGTGGCAGGGAAGGGGTGGGGTGGCAGGTGCAGCTCTCACGTGGAGCTGGTGCTTCTGGTTGCCACGGTGGGGCTTGGCACTGGCTGGAAACCCTGAGGAGCACGGAAGGTCAGGGGAGCAGATGTGCAGACAGCTATTTGGTCACGCTCCCGTGCAGCTTCTCATGCCTTTTGCAGAGACCCTCTCCTGTGGCCCCTCCAGCCTCTTGCCAGCTCCTCTCAAACCAGCTGCTCCAGGTTAGCTCCTGGATGGTGTTTGCATCCTGCCAGCGCTCAGCTTAGTCCTCATCCCACCCATCTTGTCTGGAGGAGTTTTGCAGGCAGTGAGGACAAGCTGGAGCACAGTTCTTCATGCTAGAAGTGAGACTGGCCTCATCCCCTGGGGGCTGTGACTGAAGCGTGGCCCTGTTGAGCTGGTTCAAAGCATCACCAGCAGCACCAGGTTTGGAGGGCTTGGCAGGTGTTTTGTGAGCTTCCATTCAAGCGCAGATGTGGAGCAAAGCATCCAGATAATGGTCCATCTGGAAAAGCCAAGAGGCTTAAGATCGTCCTGGGGGTGCACTGGCAGCATGTTGGCCTTGGGAACTTGCTGACTGAGTGTGGGGACTTTGCTGGTTCTCAGGTGCCCTGGTAATCCCCCATTTCATTGTTTCAGAAGCCTGCCTGAGTGCCAAGGCTTGCAGGCAGCTGAGAGCTGTCATTTCTGTCACATTTAATCCAACCCAATCAGCTGCAGAGCTGCTGGTCAGTCCCACTTTTCTCTGTGAAGACCATGCAACCAAAATGCCCTCTGAGAGCAACCCAAACCAGAGCAGCCAGGTGCCTCCAGTGATTGCAGAAAACGGGCAGGGAGGCAGCCCTGTGGGGAGGGACACAGCCATGGGGGGAGGGACACACCCACAGAAGGAGGAGGAGGTGGAACAGTGACAGAGGCACCAGGGGCAAAAGGCAACAGCGGGGGAGGTAAGGTGTGCCTGGGGGAGGAAAGGTGTGCCTGGGGGAGGAAAGGTGTGCCTGGGGGAGGAGATGCTGCCCTGTCCTCTGCAGCAGAAGGCACAAGCCAGCAAGGGTGCGTGGGTGGGAGTATCAGTGCTGAGCTCCTGGAGAGCTCCTCGGAGATGAGGATGGGTGAGTGCCTCTCGCTCAGCTGGAGCTCTTGTGTGGAGGATATTGCAGACCCAGTGGTGCCTGGCAGCACTGACTCTCTCTGCCTCGCCATGTAGGGATGTAGCTAAAGGCTGAACATTGCATTTAGGGGGCTTTTTTTTCACCCCAGTTAAAAGGGGAAAGTGCGGCAGGCTGGGGAGATGCCACACAGTCCCTTCCTGGAGCACGGAAACCTCTTCCCTGCATCAAAGCCATCATCACTTTTTACAAGGGCATGAAGGGTTAGGACCGGGGTGATGGGTTCAAACTGACAGAGGGCAGGTTTGATTAGATATTAGGATTAAATTCTTCACTATGAGGGTGGTGAGGCCCTGGCACAGGGTGCCCAGAGGAGCTGTGGCTGCCCCCGGATCCCTGGCAGCGCCCAAGGCCAGGCTGGATGGAGCTTGGAGCAACCTGATCCAGTGGAAGAGGGGTGGAATGAGATGATCTTTAAAGTCCTGGCCATTCCAGGACTCTATGATTACAAGAGTTTTAGCCATATTTGGGAATTGCATCCTGGGTGGACACAACATGGCCTTGGGTGCTGATGTCAATCTCCCAGGCAGGTCCAAACACACTGGCTCCATGTCCTGGCTGTGTTGACATCCATGGGCTCCCGGACGTGCCACCAGGCACAGGCCTGGCAGTCACTCTCCCTCTGCTGCAAGCCAGCCCCGGCACTGAGCTCTGCTGCAAGCCAAGAGCAGCTCTCCACAAGCGCTTTTCCACCCGAGTCGATGGGGAACAACACCTCGCCTCTGCAGAGCCTCTGCTTTTGTTCCCGGCCCGAACCCACCTGTGGGAGCGCTGGAAGGTGGAGGCACGAGGCATCCGAGGTGTTGGCGAGACACAAGGAGCACATCTCTTTCTGGCCGAAGCTGACCTCATTCAAGGCAATCCAATCCGTGGGCTGAGTGTAATCCCCAGCTCCCAGCTGACTGGACAGGGGAACAGTGTTTTATCCCAACGAAGAAATGAGAAGGCATGCTGTAATCCTGCTGTCGGGATTTCTGTATTTTTATTATTATTATTTTTGTCCTTGCCGAAATAAGTTCGGATTAGAAATTAAAGTGCTTGTGCAGGAGAGCTGTAATTGCCTCTAGAGAAAATCCCTGGGCTTGTCACTGGCACCTGACGCTCTGGCTCTGAATTTTAGCAGCAGTGATGCGATGGGATGGAAAATCTCCTTCTCTCCCCAGCTCTGAGCTGTTGCAAAGGGGATTTGGAGTTTCAGGGTTTGGGAGCAGGGTTCACGTTGCCCACCGTGGCTGGATCTCGTGTCAGTCTCGCTCTGGCAGCAGGGCAGTGCTGCTGGGGGTTCATGTCCCAAAGGTGCCGTGGCCACGGGAGCCCCACCGAAAGGCACCGGCCTCCAAATATTAGTGGCTCCTCACTCATCACCCTGTGCAATCTGCGACAGCAAGGGATGGAAGGGGGTGGGGCCATCAGCTCTCAAGCCCCCTGCTTGGCTCCTGCTTGGCTTCCACCTTGTCTTCCAGTCCCCTTTGCAAAGCTCCCCTCCCGGAACAATGACACACGAGGGTAATAAGGCAGGTGGTGAAACTGCGGTCCCAAGCTAGATGTGCTCCCCGGCAAAAGCCTGACAGAGAGAGGGTCCAGCTGCAGTTTGGTTTTCTTTCTGCAATTCAGTAGCTGTGGTGTGAATCCCTAAAACAGAACCAGGCAGGTGGTACCAAGCATGAAGGGATGTGGAGATGGCTGCAGTGCACCGTACCCCAAAATAACAGATGCAATACACCACTGGCCTATCCGAGCTCGGGGCTGGGAGGAGAATCTGGTGTTTTGGGGACCCTCAGAATTAAGATCTCGGATCTGAGGCTGTTTTATCCCATTGTCCTGGCTTGGTTTGAGTCATCCTACCCTAGGACCCTTCTGCATGTGAGCTGGGGGCTAAGCAGGGGAAGCGCTTTGGGCTGTGAGTGGCAGTGGGGACTTGAGACCGGTGTGACGTTCCCGGGTTTCTTTTCCAGGCCTTGGCCTTACACCATCTTCCAGCGCGGCTTTGACTTGGTGCTGGGCGAGCAGCCCTCTGACAAGATTTTTCGGTAAGTGGTGAAGGCAACCTGCTCAGCACATTTTGGGGCTTGAATACGGCTCATGCATGTCGCCCAGCTGGCAGGGCTGAGCACAGCTGTCCTATGCCACCTCCTGGGGACATGTGAGCATGGCTGGGAAGATCCTCCTGCAGCTGTCATGTGGGCGCTGGATACCCAGCAGTCAGCTCCTCCTCTCTGTTTGTGGGGAGAGTTGAGTTTTCAGCTCTGAAGGAGGGTTTCTGAGGAAAATGAAAGTGCTCCTTTTTCTTTTTTTCAATTACCTAAGTTACACGCGATTTTTGGGAGTCATTGGATGTGTTTGCAGGAGCCACCCCACTTTACCCTGCCCACACGCCTTAGTTTGGGCTGGCATCCCTGCGGGGCAGCAGCAGGGAGGCTCAAGGGCTTGGATTTGGGCAGAGACAACCTTCCAGGCTCAGCATTTCCCCCTGTGCCAGCCTTTGCTGCTCTCCCTGGCAGGTTCACCTACACCTTGGGGGAGGGCATGTGGCTGCCCCTGAGCAAGAGCTTCGTCATCCCACCGGCCGAGCTGGCCATCAACCCCTCAGCCAAGTGCAAGACTGACATGACGGTGATGGAGGATGCAGTGGAGGTCAGGTAGGTGTGGTGGCAGGGTGAGGGAGTTCAGGAGGGGTTTCAGCAGATAGAGCTGGGATCCCCACCCCACGTTCTGCAGGTGGAGATTGGTACCTCCGTTCACCTGCCCCTGTTTAGTGCCTGCAAAGCTGAGCCTTTGGCAGTATTCCTCCTCATCTCAGTAGCTCCTGCATCCTTCTAGAAGCTTGGCTGCCATCCAGTTCGCTGTCAGCCCGAGGAAAACCTGAGCTCTGGAAAAAGCCACGGTCGTGCACGCGTCCACAACGTCTCGTTGAAGCAGTGACACACCTCCTCTTCCTCTCCCTCGCAGGGAAGAGCTGATGACCTCGTCCTCCTTCGACAGCCTGGAGGTCCTTCTCGACTCGTTTGGCCCCGTTCGTGACTGCTCCCGGGACAACGGGGGCTGCAGCAAGAACTTCCGCTGCATCTCGGACCGCAAGCTGGACTCCACGGGCTGTGTGGTGCGTGGCCCCCGGGGACCTGCAGATCTCCCTAGCTGTGAGCGAGGAAGGGGGGGCCAGGAAAGGAATCCTTCCTCCCTTACTGTCACTTCGGGGGGGATATTTTGAGGCTGATTTTGTAGCAGGCAGATGCTTTTGGGCTGGCATCTCCTCTGTTGCTGCACACACACACACACGAGGCAGTAAGAGTCCATCTGTTTGCTGGCTCTGTGGGAGGCTCCGTGTCGCTCGTGTGTGCCCTGTCACCACCACAGCTGCTCTGCCCCAGATCTGTGGGGCTGGGGTGCGCTGCTGCAGTGTGGCCGGAGCTGGGCAGCGGGGTGACGAGGCTGTGAGTGTGGCACAGACGGTGGGTTTGGAGAGGGCAGCGCTGCTCTGCCCGTCACTGGAGCTGGGTTGCTGGAGAGTGGGGTTGATGCCAGCACGTCGCCTTGGTGGGGGATGGCTTGGAGGGCTCCCAGCTCAGGGGATGCGCTCCTGAGGGCTGCAAAGAGGCTTTGGTGCAGGAGGAATACCTGCAGCCGTGGATGGTGCAGCTGCTGTCCTTCCTGCAGCCCCCGAGCACTGCTCAGGCTGCAGTTTCAATTGTGCAGCCCTGCCCTCCACCTCAGCCCCAGAGACAGGTTTCTTCCCGGGGATTTTCAGCTCTTACTTCCCCCACCCCGCTAGTGCCCGCCGGGACTGAGCCCCATGAAGGACGGCACGGGCTGCTACGACCGTCACGTCGGCGTGGACTGCTCCGATGGCTTCAATGGGGGCTGCGAGCAGCTGTGCCTGCAGCAGATGGTGCCCCTGCCCGAAGACCCCCTGCTCTACAACATCCTCATGTTCTGTGGGTGAGTGACCCACCACGGCCACGGGGACACCCCCAAGGTGCTACCGTCCATTGCTGCTGCCGCCCCGAGCTGGCAGGGTTGGGGTGGAGGGGGTCTCCTGTGTTCCTGCGGCTGTGCCCGCTGACGGCGGGCCTCGTGCTGGCTCCCAGGTGCATCGAGGACTACAAGCTGGGCACGGACGGGCGGTCGTGCCAGCTGATCTCGGAGTCGTGCCCTGAGGTGGGGGACTGCGGCGAGCCCCGCGAGCTGCCCATGAACCAGACGCTCTTCGGGGAGATCTTCTATGGCTACAACAACCACTCCAAGGAGGTGGCACCGGGGCAGGTGCTCAAGGGGACGTTCAGGTGAGTTGTGGATGTGGCGAGGGGACCCCGGCAGGGTCAGGCCTCACCATCCTCCCCACGAACAAGGCATGGGAAGGAGCCTGGGGCTGGACCTTAGCAGACTGCCCGGTCCATCCGTGTCTGGCTTCGCCTCGCAGAAGATGGAGGGGCTGGTGGGGAGGGCACGTCTGACACTTTCCGTCAGGAGTAGACATCTTTTTAGTCTGTGCCTGAAGGAAAGGAGAAGTGCCAGGTGTTTTCTTGGGATGGGTCACTTGCTGGCAGGGATGATCCCAGTCATTTCTGCTGTCCTCCAGCCTTGCCCTTCTCTCTGCAATCACCTTCCAGGCAGAACAACTTTGCCCGGGGCCTGGAGCAGCAGCTGCCGGATGGGCTGGTGGTGGCCACAGTGCCCTTGGAGAACCAGTGCCAAGAGGAGCTCTCTGACCCCACACCTGACCCTGAGTTCCTCACTGGTGAGTGAGTCTAACTGGATCCACATCTCTCCCGGTGAGGCACCTGCCAGCTTGTCCGGCTTCAGCACCTGAACCTCCCACAGGACATACCTACCATGGGATGTATCTCATCTGGCTTTAGCATCCCATGCTCAGCTGCACATAGAGGAACCAGCAGCCTAAGAGGAAGGCATTAAAAATGAAGGAGAGGCAAAGGCTGTAAATTAATTGTAAAAGCTCGAGCATCCATCAGATATTTGGGGCATTTGCAAAAGGATTTTCATTTTTTTTTCTTTTGAAGGCAAAAAAGTTTTCCAGCTACCTTTGATTTCTTTGCTGATGTAATGAAGCATTCAAAACCCAGTGCCGCCAAGCCAAAACATTTTGGTTTGCCGTGCCAGAGCATCGTGGGCCATGAGTGATAGGTTATCATGGGTTCCCAGACAGCTTTCAAGGCTCTGGATTTTCAGCAAGCTGCCAGTACCCAGAAGTAGCCTTTGTTTCCTTGGTGTTTGTTGCTCTTGGCTGAAATGGCCCAGACATCGAGGAGCTACTAAGCACAGGATGTGGCTAGTAAGGTGCTTTGGTCTCATACAAGACCTTGTGCATTCCCTTTGCCTGGCAGAGCTTCCAGGAGGATTTTGGGGAGCACCCACGGACTGTATCCAGGGTCTGGTGGATGCTGGTTGCCCTGCCAGGGTGCATGGCAGGGAAGGTGTGGGTGCAGGCAGACTCAGCAGGGAGGAGGGTGCCGGTGGGTCCTGGGGGGCTGAGCTTCCCCAAGAGATCTGGATGGGTGGTCACTCCTGCTTCCCTGGGGATGCTCAACCCTGCCTGGAGGTGCTGGAGGACACCTGCCTCTCAGTGGGGCTCTCCTGCCTGTGACATGGTTACATGGAGGTAAGGAAGGCACTGCCACCACAGCCCCAGTCTCACATCAGCATCGGTGGGACTGGGGCTTCACGGGCAGTTCTGCTGGGGAGGTAAAAGCCAGTAAATTATCCTATTCATTTCCCACTGCTCTGCTGGCTTTGTGGCTGATTAAGGGAAAAAGGGGGAAAAAAAAAAAGGAAATTATTCTCTGCTTGTCAGAAGCAGATCTGGATATCGCTGTGAATACACGAGAGGCAGAGCTGCTGAGTAAGGAAGGGCTGCTTTTGCATAAACACTTTGCAGGGAAGAGCAAGGCTTTGAAGCTGTCGGCGGCAGCCAGCGCTGAAGAGAGAGGCACTGGAAGGCAGAGGATCTTATCCTGCTTGTACTCTGCCTTCAGTTCTTGTTCAGAGGGGGGGATGCCCGCTGTTATCCTCCTGAACTCCTGCTGGGTGCCTGTTTGGCAGCAGGGTTGCCGAGCGGAGGCGTGACGTGCTGCCTGTGCGGCGCCGCAGCTGCGAGGGAGGAGGTGGCCCGTCCCAGCATCCTGCTGTGGCACTCTTGGGGCTGCTCTGGTCACCAAACTCAGAGCCCCTGAGCACCCTTCAGTTCCCTTGCTGGGGCTTTGTCTGAGGCTCAGTGGCCTCTCTGTCCCTCTGCTCGTGGAAGCCGAGCTGCCATGGGCTTTGGGCAGGACTAAGTGGCCACCTCAAGCCTGGGTCGCCGTGAATGTCTGGCTGCTGCAACTCACAGCTAAGTGGCTGGAGAACGGGCTGTCTTTGAAGGAGAAGGACAAGCCCTGGGTCCTGTTCGGCCCCAGCATTGCCATAATGTCCTGAGGGAACACTAGCATCAAGAGGCGAGCGTTCTCCCCGTCCATCTGTTGCCAGCTCAGCTCAGTCCCAGCCCAAGGGGACCCAGGGCCTCTTGGCCGGTCGCACCTGGGCACGCATGGCGTGACGGTGACCGTTCCCAGGCCTGCAGACAGCTCATTAAAAAGTGCAGCTCTCATTAGTGAGGTAATTAGCACACCTGGGCATGCCTTGGGAGTGGGCACGGGGAGGGAGGCAGGAGGGGATGCAGGAGGAGGCTCGTTATCTCCCAGCACAGAGGCAGGATGAAACAAGCCGACACGTTTTCCTTCAAAGCCGTCGGTTTAATTGCTGGGGCCCACCTGACCCTCAGCTCTCAGTGCCCCCCTGGGGGCCTGTGGTGTGTACACAACCCTTTCCCCTGGCTTCCTCCCACCTTGCTGGCTGTGTTGCCACAGGCATGAGACTGCAGCCATCCCCACGGTGAGGGCGAGGTATGGCTGGGCAGTGGCACTGAGTCCCTGTGTCCTTTCTCTGGCAGGCATGGTGAATTTCAGCGAGGTGTCCGGGTACCCGCTCCTGCAGCACTGGAAGGTGCAGTCCGTCATGTACCACGTCCGGCTCAACCAGATGACCATCTCCCAGTGTAAGTGTGCAGGGACAGGGGGAATAAGGGATGGCAAGAGGTGACATAGCCTTCTGCTGGCGGGTCCTGGGCTCAAAGGTTGGTTGCCCATCACAGGTGTGTGGGGAGGTGGCAAGGGCTTGGTGGGCTCTAGGAACTGGGCACCTCCTCCATCTCCTTCCCAGCCTTCAGCAATGCACTCCACTCTCTGGATGGAGCCACCTCCCGTGCAGATTTCGTGGCGCTGCTGGACCAGTTTGGCAACCACTACATCCAGGAGGCAGTGTACGGCTTCGAGGAGTCCTGCTCCATCTGGTATCCCAACAGGCAGGTCCAGCGGCAGCTCTGGCTGGAGTATGAGGACATCAGCAAAGGTAGGAGCCCTGCCTACCCTTGGGAAGGGTACTCACAGCCACCCCGGGGGAGTGGGAAGCGGGGTTTGCTTTTGGCACAGCAAGGAAAGTGCCCAGCCTGTGCCAGGACTGCGTCCCACGTCGTTGTCTCACTCACACCCTGCTCTCGCTCCCTTTAGAGCCAGCTGAAGGGTTCCCGTGGATGGCAGCAGGCACTGGTCCAGGCCAAAAAGAAAGATCAATACCCACAGCCCCAGGCAGATGGAAAACAAGTGCACCAATCCCCACCAAGCCATCCTGCCTCGTTCTGTTGTCTTTAATCTTGTTCTTTCCTTCCCTTTGTCATCTACTCTCTTCCAC
This sequence comes from Machaerirhynchus nigripectus, assembly GCA_013397975.1. Classification (NCBI taxonomy): domain Eukaryota; kingdom Metazoa; phylum Chordata; class Aves; order Passeriformes; family Dicruridae; genus Machaerirhynchus; species Machaerirhynchus nigripectus. The sequence continues at coordinate 524,830 of VZRQ01010229.1, read as the reverse complement.
TTGCATCCCACAGCCAGACTTTCCTCCCTCCAAAGTGTTTCCTTCTCCCGCGCTGTCAGCACTGTGCTTTTAGTGCCTGGGAACCAGCTGGGAGCTGGGAGGTTCATCGTGGTGCAGAGGGCATCAGGCACTGCTGCATCCCCTGCGGCGCCCTGGCTGCGGCGAGCTGTGAGGGATCCCCGGTGGAAGAGCTGGGGCCTGCTTCATGAAAGCTGAGGCAGCCTAACTCCTGCCTGCTGCCCTCTGTGCTCAGGACCGTGGCAACTCAGCCTAGTGGAAGGTGTCCCTGCCCGTGGCAGGAGACTGGAACGAGATGGTCTTGATGGTGTCCCTCCCATTCCAAACTATTCTCAGATTCTGTGGTTCTGCCATCTCTCGTGCTGGCCTCAGCAAAGCTGCCTGCAGGTGTTTCCCTGCCTGTGCTGGGCATGGGTGGGCTGCAGCATCCAGGCTTGGGCAGCAAACGAGAGCCAGCCCCCAAGCCTGGGCACGGGGAGTGCTGAGCAGAGCTGCTGCTTTTTAGATGATCTTGGTTTGCTGCTCCTGCCCAGGAGTTCCCAGGTGCAGGCAGCGTGAGCTTGGAGCTCGCAGGCGCCGTGGCAGACACGTCATTTCCATCATGAAGCTTCCTAATTCTCAGTATTGGCACCAGCCTCTGGTGCTGCTCTTGCTACGTCCCAGCCACAGAAACATTTGTCATGTCCCCAGGGCTCTTGTGTGGGAAGGGCTTCTTTCAAAGCCTGAGTCAGGATCCTGTGGGCTCAGGCCTCCTGGAGTCTGGACTTCTTCTCAAGCCCACCAGGAAGAGTACAGACCCGTTGCTGTTTTGGCTGTAGGCTGTCTCCAGATGTAGCACCTCTTGATTGCAAGTGCTTCTTTTATTCTCCTGCAATTTCCTCCTCTTTGATTTTCCTGCTTGGAGGCTTTTCAGGTCTGGCAGCCTTTTTCCACCCACAATATCACATTTCGGTTCCACTCTGGCACCTGCCACTTTCCTTCCTTTGCTTTTTGTTTGCAAACGTCAGGGGCTGGATATTGATTGAGAAATTGCAAGAGACAAATCATTCCCCGGCTCCTCTGCTTTTCCTCAGTGCCTGCGAAGCTGCAGTTCACAGCCGGCCTAAAGTGATCCATCTCCAGCTTCCTGGGGGAGCAGAGCAACACTTTTGTGTCCCAGGTTTTGTTCTAACAGCCTTGTTTTCTTTGCGGGAGCCTCAAGGATGGGCTAGTGCTGGCCCGTTTCTCCACAAATCCTTGCTGCAGGGAGGTTTTCCTGCTGAGCCGTGGACGTGCTCCATGGTGGCTCCCCACAGCAGCCAGCCCGTGTAGCGATGGCCTGAGCCTGCCCTGGGCGTCAGGCTTTGCCTGGTCCTCCTTCAGCTTCCTCCAAGCCCACCAACCACCTTCAGTGGTCCCTCTAGGCCCCTCTCCCTTCTGTATAAATCCAGGGACATGCTTTGGCAGGGGCTTTGTGTGCAAAGCAGTGTTTCCCGTCACGGCAAGGCTCGCCGTGGCAGGGTGACGCTGCCCAGGGCGCAGTGGCGATTTTGACTTCTGCGCAAGGACTGTTCCTCTTGTGCCAAAATATTTCCTGCTGTGAGAAAAGGCTGCTGAGGGCAGGGTCTGGCTGGCTGCCCCGTGCCTTGGGGACACAGTGGCACCCAGTGCCTGGCATCTTTGTGCAGAGCTGGAAAAGCATAGATCTTGTAGATGCTTTCCCACTGCGGTGTTGTTTGCTGAGCCTGTTAGGTTGCAGGGTCCCCTGAGGGTTGGCAGGGTAGGACCTGCTCCCCATCTCCATCTCCCTGTGTGGGGACCGAGTGTAAGAGGGCTGGAGGGGGGCTTGGTGGGTTTGCAGCCATCTCGGGAGCTTTCTGGGCACCGTGAGGCATTGCCAAGTCTTTCCTGTTCACTCTGAGCTCTTTGGTGCTGCTGACTGCAGACCTTTGTGGGAGAGGGGCAGCAGGTCAGCATCACTGCTGTTCACCCTGGTCTGGCACTCTTTGTCTCCGGTCTCCAAAGTGCTCTGCCACATCAGTTTTGGTTGGGTCTGAAGGAGAGGAGTGGAGAAATCAGCTGTAGGGCCAGGAGGGCTTCTGCAGGCTTCGGCAGGGGGCTTTGGTAGGGAGTCAGTGTGACGTGAAGGTGCCCAGGCAGGTCCTTCACGAGTCTCTGGCCACATGAAGGAGGCTCCCTCTCGTGGGGACCTGCTGCAAGGGTGGTGTGTCCCAGTCCAGGTGTAGGGATGGGGCTGGGGAAACTGAGGCATCGGGAGACCAGGGGAGCTGCAGTCACAGAGGCCAGAGTGGGCTTTTCAGTCCTGATTCCTCCTCTGAGTGAGCATTTCATCCCTACAGAGGAAACAGCTCTTAAGGATACAGGGGGCTCTTCGGAAGCGCTGCCTCTCTCCTGGGTGGAGGGCTGAGCTCCAGCCCCCTCATATTCCATTATCCATGGCTCGGAGCCCACCCTGGTGTCCCTTCTTTCCCCCCTCCTCCAGGCAACTCCCCCTCAGACGAGTCCGAGGAGCGGGAGCGGGACCCCAAGGTGCTGACGTTCCCCGAGTACATCGCCAGCCTCTCGGAGTCCGGCACCAAGCGCGTGGCAGCCGGCGTGCGGATGGAGTGCCAGAGCCGCGGGCGCTGCCCCTCCTCCTGCCCGCTCTGCCACGCCGCCTCCAGCCCCGACGTGCCAGCCGAGCCCATCCTGCTGGAGGTCACCAAAGCAGCGCCCCTCTACGAGCTGGTCACCAACAACCAGACCCAGCGGGTGAGGAGCCGTGTGCTGGGGGTGGTGGAGTGGGCAGGAGGGGTGGCAGGACAGCGCTGTGGTTGTCTCTGGAGGCAGCTTGCCCAGATGGCATCACGTTAGTGATGCCGTGGCAGCCCTTTCCCACTGGCCAGCCCTGCTGTCCAAGGTGGATGGACTGTGCTGAGCCCACCAGGGGATGGATGAACACTGGCACAAGTGGTGGCGGGATGGGAGCTCACCTGCCTGGTGCTCAACCCCTTCTCCTCCCTCGCAGCTCCTGCAGGAGGCCACCATGAGCTTGCTGTGGTGCTCGGGCAGCGGGGATGTCATCGAGGACTGGTGCCGCTGTGACTCGAGTGCCTTCGGGGCTGATGGGCTGCCCACCTGTGCGCCTCTCCCGCACCCCATGTAGGTCTCCACGTGTGCCCAGCGTGGCTTTTTGGTGTGAGGGGTCTGCGAGGAGGTGGTGGTGATGGCCAGCAGTGTGGTGGCAGGAGGTGGTGGGGCCGTGTGCCTTTATGAGACAGGTTTGCAAACTGATGGGTGAGCTGGAAATCAGGCAGAGAGTACAGAGTTGCAGTGTCCTTTCTAAGTTCAGCTGAGGGCTGCAGAGCTGGCTGTGGATCCACCCTGGTAAAGCAACCCCAGGGAAGGAGTCCTTTGGACCAACATGCCCAGAGCCAGGAGGGGAAAGAGAGGGGGAGTCACTTCTCTCCTGAGGCTGCTGTCGCCTGTGAGTTAATGGCTTTGAATCCCTCTCGTTGTGAGAGAGTAATGCAAAAATTGTCCCCCAGCCTGCGTCTCTCCACTGAGCACGAGCCCAGCAGCACACTGGTGGTGCTGGAGTGGGGCCACTCGGAGCCCCCCATCGGGGTGCAGATCGTCGACTACCTCCTCCGTCAAGAGAAGGTCACCGACAGAATGGACCACTCCAAGGTGGAGACAGGTGAGTGCTGCTTCTCTAGGGGGAGTGGGATGGAGATGTTAGAGGAGAGCCTCTGCCTTCCTCTTTGCAAGGGGATGCTGCAGCAAGTCAAATATCCTGTGGAAGAGAGAGCAGCCCTCTTCCTGCCCACCAAGCTGCAGAAGGGGCAGCTCCATGCCACAGGGGTGGAAAAGCAATGGGTCCAACTTTATGCCAACTTCATGCATTAGCCTTGGTGCCCCTTGGCACCAGGCAGTGTGGTAGCAGGCACAGGCTCTCCACAGCCCTGGGGACACCTGTGTCATCACCTGTGGCACACCCTCCCCTCTCTCCCTAGAGACGGTGCTGAGCTTCGTGGATGACATCATCTCTGGTGCCAAGTCACCGTGTGCCATGCCAGCCCAAGTGCCTGACAGACTCTCCTCTACCATCTCCCTCATCATCCGCTGCTTGGAGCCCGACACCACCTACATGTGAGTGCCCTGTGCCACGCCTGGGGCGGTGCTGGCACCCTGACCGTGGTCATCCTGCTTGATGCTGCCCCTATTCCCGTGTGGTCCTGGGAGCCCAGAGCTTCGCTTTTCCCCTTCTCCTCCAGGTTCACGCTCTGGGGAGTTGACAACACAGGAAGACGTTCCAGGTCCAGTGATGTGACGGTCAAGACGCCCTGCCCTGTGGTAGATGATGTGAAAGCTCAAGGTGAGGTGGAGGGAGCTGCTGGACTCTGGTGCTGGGGACTGACAGCAGGGAGCTCCCCCTTCCAGCACGTTCCCACACACATCTCGTGTCCTGCCTGTAACATCTCCTTCACCCACAGTGGCCCAGGAGCTGCCAGGTGGTGTGGAGGGCTGAGATGGGGGGCTGCAGGAAGCATACGCCCTCTCTGAAAACAAAAAAGTGAATAAATGGTGTTTCACTAACGCTACCCCATGGCACCACCCATTTCTTTTCTAAATTAGACCAAATTGTGGGAAGCTAACCTGGGCTGAGTCCAGGGAATGCCATCAGTGCTCCGTTGGGGCCTTGTCCTGATACGATGTAAATCATAACTCAGCGGACAAATCTTGGTTCTGGTCTTGGTTTCCCTAGAAGTGAGCTCCAGCCCTGGTGGGCTTTATTGATGCCTTTCCTTGCACCCTGCTGAGCACCCCCTGTCCTTCTGCCCAGAAATAGCAGACAAGATCTACAACCTCTTCAACGGCTACACGAGCGGCAAGGAGCAGCAGACAGCCTACAACACCCTGCTGGACCTGGGCTCCCCCAGCCTCCACCGCGTCCTCTACCACTACAACCAGCACTACGAGAGCTTCGGGGAGTTCACCTGGCGCTGTGAAGATGAGCTGGGCCCCAGGTAGGCTCGGGAGCTGAGTTGGCTGGGCAGGCAGGCCTGCCCACCAGCAGGCTTGTCCCTCATGGATACTGGTCACTGGGAAGGCATCTCTTTAGCAGTTCTCATGAGGGGTGATAGACCTTAAAGCGTCACGGTGGGGTTTCTGCTTGGCTGGATGCTGTGCGTGTGCGAGGACCATTAACGCAGGACAAGGTGGGAGGTGGCTGACGGTTGTCAACCCAACACCCATGTGCATCCCGTCAGCCCCACACTGTCCCTAGAGTTCGGCCCAGTCTGCTCATGCTACGCAGAGTGGCAAAGGAATGGGGTTCTCTTTTTACCTTGCTAGCTGAAGGCAGAAGGTCTTGGAAAAATAATGCACCTTTGAGGAATGGAGATCGGATTCTGCCTTCTGCCTTTTCCTGGGCTTTGGCTTGAGTTGAATGCACCTCTGTGTCGTACTCAGACATGAAAGAATCACGCAGACACCGTTCTGTCAGGATAGGGCCAGGGCCAAAAGAGAGAGCAAGAAGGGCCAAAAAGAAGGAAGAAAGGGGGAAGAAAAAGGAAGAAGCCAGCCCAGCTCTTTATTTTGTCAGTTATATATCTTTTTAGAGACAACCATGGATTGGAGGATGGGGTTACCACCTCTCCATGACACTGGTCAGACCAAAAGTCTATCATAATTCTCCGCCCAACAAAAAGAATTATAATAATAGATACTGGTAGGTAAACATGCCTTATGGTTACAGTAAAGAGCCTGAGAAATTCTACTACAAGAATGAAAACATAGAAAGACTGCAAAACTCAGGGCGACACCTCTGTGTGCTGAACTCTGTCAACTTGTGGTCCCCAGCAGGCAGAGGACTGACTTGAGGTCTGAATTGTGCATTTCCTCTCTTTTGATCCACATCTGCGGTTGTGCGGGGGTGACACGCGTGCTTTTGGCGCCCAGGTAGTGCTGAGCTGCCACAGCAGGTTTTGGAGGAGCTTGTCCTGAGCTCTTCCTGTCTAAAATAGTCCCTTTGGGCCTGAGTGGGCACCATGTCTTCTCCTCAGGCTTCTTCAGGTCACTGAAGCCCCTCCAGCTGCCTGAGAACGTCCCAGGCATGTGGAGATAGCCAGATGTTCCCTTCTCCCCATGTCCTTCAACATCTGCTTTAGTCTGTGTGGTTTCCCAGTAACGTAGATGTTTCCAGTCAGTTTAGCAAGCTGGGCTGAGAGATTGCGTGGGCTGCAGTGGTGTTTCACGGCGTCTGGCCTCCAAAGAACCAGAGCTGTGACCTCATCTGGAAATCAGGGTTACTTTCAAATGTACCTCAACAAGAGCTCCTGTGTATGAAATTCATGGGCTCCACCTTATGCCGTGCCCCACACCTCCTCTTGCTGCTCTCACCACCGTCTGTCTTCCAACACTGCTTTTCCAGGTGATCACTTGAGTGTTTCTAGCAGAGGGTAAGAGATTCTCTGTGTACATTCTCTGTCCTCCAAACCTCTGCTAGGCAGCCAGAGACTCAGCAAATAGCTTGTACCCGTCTTGCACTTAGTGCCTTGGACTTGTCTCCTGGTACAGCTTTGGTGGGAAACTCCTAGGAGGTCCTCCATGCCCTGGAGCGATGCTGGGGTCTCTTCTCTTTCCCCTTTTCCCGTTTGTGTCCTACGAAATGTGAGCTCTTTGAGGCAGAACCTCAAAGCTCAGTGGCGACATCCCAGCACATGGGACACTCCCAGCAGCCCCTCTGCCCAGGGTTGCCTCATTCCCCTGACACCGAGTGGGCTCAGCAGGCTTGGACTTACGTCTCACCTTTGTCTCGATCCCAGCTGTGGTGATTCCGCTCTGTCTCCATTTCCAGATGTGAAATCCAGCCCCAGTTTGCACAGACCATCTGACATCTGTTGTGGCGATTTGCATGAGGAGCACATAAAATTCCTTACGTGACAGACTGGAGTCGTCACAGAGCTGAGTGTTGCCACTGCTGCTCTCTGCCCCGGCGAGGAGACCGAGGGCCAGCCAGAACCCGGGGTGGAAGCTGCCTCCTCGAGCCCCGCGAGGCAGAGGCGCACTGGCATGGAGCGGCCAGAAATGCCACTGAATTACCCAAATGATACCATTTGCTGTGTGGATCTATGAGCCAGAGGGTTAATTGCACCCTCTGGAAATGCTGGAGCGCTTAGGATAGGATGACGCAAGTTGCTGATGAAGTGTTTGCAGCTCGCGCTACTTGGAAGGAGGCATTTAGGCAGCTGCAGCGGGTTCTGGTGATGACAAATCTTGGAAAGCAGACCTCCTGTTTGATCGTCTGCGAGGGCGAAGCACCCAGACTGGTGGTGACAGGACAAATCACTTGCAGATGACATTATTTAGCCAGCAGACAGTGTTTGTTTGACTGTTACTGATGCTCCTTTGAAGTCGTGGATGTGGACCCACGCGACTGACTCTACCGTGTCCCTCCTCCTCCACACGTCCAGGCCACCTCCTGCTCGGCTCATTTGGGGAGCGTTTGGCTCCCTTCTTGGCAGTGCCGGCTACTAGACCGAAGCAGCATAGCTTTTCCTGAGTGCACAGATAACTGGTGTGAGGCTACGAGAGCAAATCGCTCCCTCACGGCCCAAGAAGGGATGCAGAGAGTCCTGGTCTTCGCATAAGGAAAGGAAATGGAGAAAAAAGCAAGCAGCGTGTGGAAGCTGGGCTTGATGCAAAGCCTCGTGAGGTCTGGCGGTGCCTACGGGCTTTGAGCTGAGACCTCTGGGATCATATTAGGCATTCCCATGAGGGTGCCTGTAATGCCGGAGGAAGAGAGGCGCTCGTGGCACCTTGTTTAGGTGCCAGCTGCAGAGACCAAGACAAGTGAGAGCTTGGCTCTTTTCTCATGGCTGGCCAGCTTGGGGGGCTGTCTCCAGAGCCAGCACCATGCTAAGCACCTTTGCCTCTCAGGCATGCCCTGGACATGAGCTCTGGGGTGGCAGGTGTCATGTGGCTGCAGAGCTGGACAACCTTTCAGTGGCTCCAGATTGGGCCCTTGGAGCTGCAGCCACATCCAAACCTTGAAAGGTTTGCTCTCCAGGAAAGCCAAGGTTGGCTCTGGCTGGACTTGGGGAAACATAGAAAGACTCCAAGCAGGAGAGGAATTAATTACCTCTCCCATGGTGTACCTGGCCTGGAGGGAGGTCTGGAGAGGCAGTGGATGTTCCTTTGTGGTTGGTACACACACTCTTGAGCTGCCAAACCAGCCCACCCTGCTTATCCGAAGTAAGAATGTCCAGTAAGAATGTGATTTTTTTCCTTCAGAATCATGATTTGTGACTGCTGCCTGTTCTGGGATGAGCAGATGCTGAGTTAAAGCTACCGAGGGGATGTATCTTGTCTTCCCTGACTATTCTGACCCACCAACTGACCTTGTAGCTGGCTAGGAAACTTATCCCAGCTCATCAGACACTTGAACTTTTGTCTGGGTTTCCAGGCACGTGAGGTACCTTCAAGATGCTTCATTTGAATCCATTGCCTCCACAGCTGCCAGATTCCCTGGAGATCACCCAAAGTGCAAGACAAGTTTAAAGTGAACACAGTGTGTTTTATCTGTACGAACTGATTGTCTCAATAAAAACATTGGAAGCACAATTTTAACAGGAGAAATTTGCAAAGAGGAGAACACAACTTAGGTCACGTTTGGCCGTGGTCCTCCGTGCTCTTCCAATACCTCATCCAATACAAGAGGTTAGTAATTTAGCACTTTCTCACCACCAGGACAAGCCTGCACTGAGGCTGTGATGCCCAGGTTGTGCTGTATGTCTCTTGCAGAAGATGGATTCATCCTGGACCTGCTCTCCCTCTGCCACCTGACCATCTCTCAAGGCTTCCTTGGCTGGGTTGTGGCTCTTTACAGGCTGCTGCTGCAGTGACTTGCCTTTCCTCGCCTTGTTCTCCACAAGTGGGAGACGCAAAATGCACATGCAAAGAACCAGGGAGCCCTGCCACATCCCCTGCTCTCTCAGAGCTTTTTGGATGTGATGTATGCCCCAGTGTATCCCTTCTGGTTTGCACGGGGGCCTGTAGGACACGTTTCCTAAGCTGTTACTAAACACTGCGAGTCGGGTAGCAGGAGTGGCATTCACTGTACTTATGCCTTGTGATATTGCATCCTATGCGGGTCATAATTTTTATCTCACCTTCAGCCTTCCACACAGACACTCACGAGCCAGGCATGACGCTCTGATTTGGATTTTTTCTTCTCTTAAATCTCCCTCATCCTCAGTGGCATCCTGGCATGCTGGTCCCAGTACCGTGCATTTCTGGCGCTGCAGGAGTTGTGGATGCCCCATTCCTGGAAATGTTCAAGGCCAGGTTGGGGCATGGAGCAGCCTGGTCAAAGGGAAGGTGTCCCTGCCATGGGACAGGGGAGTGGAACAAGGTGATGTCTGAGGTCCCTTCCAACCAAACCAATTGGCGACTCTGTGTCCTACACCAAGCCTTGAGTGACCAGCACTCCTGAATATGCAGCACGTACACTTACTGGAGAGGACACACATGGTGACACTGTTCTGGGCTGGCCATATATGTCATGCCTGACACTTTTTAGCATTCATCCCCACTGCCTACAGTGCTACTGGCTCCTGCTTTCCCATCCTCTTATATTTGGGGTCCAGTAGCTGCAACAGTGAGAGGTGGAGCCACTTGAGTCCTTGGTGATGCCCACCCCAAGGGGCGCTGGGGGTTTCACAGCTGCACCTGTGACTGTCTCCTTAATAAACTCTCAGCAAACCTGGCAAGGTTGTGTGAGTGACACAGGGTGGAAGAAGAAGAGGAGACAGCACAGGGAAGTGAGTCCCAAGACTAGTGCAGCACTGCCATGGTGACATGGGCATCTCTGCCCCGGGCAGGGGCTGTTCTCGCATGGATTTAGCTGCAGTGCTGCCTTGGGGATGGTGTGTCCCCCCAGCCCCACCATCCTTCCTTGTCCTGGCAGCATCAGGCTCTGCTCAGCTGCTCTTGCATTACCTCTTCTCCCTCAAGGAGCTCCCATGGTGTCCTTAACTGTCTTTACTTTTCTCTCCTCATACATTCCTCCCGCCCTTCCCGCCATCCTCTCCGTGGTGTCTCCATCACTCCCGCCACCCCTCGCTGTCCATCGCCCCCCTGGCATCTCCCCTTGCCCGCCCTCGCTGCAGGAAGGCTGGCCTCATCCTGTCGCAGCTGGGGGACCTCAGCAGCTGGTGCAATGGCCTCCTGCAGGAGCCCAAGATCAGCCTCCAGCGCTCGTCCCTCAAGTACCTCGCCTGCCGCTACAGCGAGATCAAGCCCTATGGGCTCGACTGGTCGGAGCTCAGCCGGGACCTCAGGAAGACGTGCGAGGAGCAGACGCTGAGTGTCCTTTACAATGACTATGGTGACAAGGACTACTGAGGGTTCTGGGCACCTGCTCTCAGGCTGGCCTTCCCATGGGCGTTTCTGAGGGTTTTACACACCCATGGACCATGGAGGGGGAGGGTGTCACTGATGTTTCTGGAGGCAAGAATTTGGACTGGGGAGCAAAACCGGCTGCTCTGTGCAGGACTGATTCAGTATTAGTTTCTTCTTCAACTTGGCCAAAAGCCTTTCTAGTTAGAAGTCTTGTGGGACCCAGTTTTCTTGGTTTTGTTTTATTCATTTTGCCAAGAGGTTCCTCAGCACTGGTGGAGAAGGCAGGCTGGGAGGCCACAGCCCTCTTCTCCTGCCCCATCCCTGCCCTGGCTGTGGGGACTGTCCCCAAGGGTGGAGGACACCAGTCACGGGAGAAACATGGTGACACAGCCAGGATGGGAGAGCAGGTGATGCGGGCGAAATGGAGGCAGGGCATGCAGGTCAGGCTGAGATGCTTATGGTTATGGCTGAGCTAACCAGCCACTGGATGGCCAGCAGGGCTGGGGTGGGTTTTTTTGCAATCGTAAAGCATGAGGTCTGGGTGAGACCTGAGCGAGCTGTGGTGCCGTTGATGGGCAGAGCTGGCGTGGTGTCATCAGCTGGGGCAAAGAGACAGGGGCATCGTGACCCCACCTTCTCAGGTTCTTCTGCTGTGGTCAAAGCCCACATGTGCTCCAAGATGCAGAGTCCTCCAGAACAAAAGCAGCTTGGCCTCAGGGCCAATGGTCAGCTGGACATCGTGAGCTTTCTTCTTGGGGGACCACATTCCTAGGAAGCCAACTTTAAAATCCTTTCTGTTATCTTTTTTTTATTTTACCCACCATAATAAAAACTGTGAAGCAACACCAAGTTGCTGCTGCTGAGGAGAATGCAGCTAGGGGAGCAGCAGCCAGGTGGCACGGACAGGATGTTCTGCACCAGACACTTGTGGCTGTGGTATAGCCCAGGCGCTGCGTGGTGGGGGAGAGGGATGCAGGATGCCCCAGTACCGTGGTGCAGGATGGTCCTGAAGTTCCTGCTCCCAGAGAGGGCACTGAGGACAGGCTTCTGGGGGTGTTGCTTGCCTGTGTTCAGGCTCACATCTGCCTCTTCCTCTGGTAACTTTTTTTTTCAAAGCCAGAGAGCTGGGGTTGTCCTGGGACACTGGGTTTGGTCCGGAGCAAACGATTCTCCAAATACCTGTCACTGCTGATGGTGTTGGAGGCAGAAAACAGGTTCCTTTTAGCTTCAGCTTCCTGCCTGGTTTGCAGAGGAGGCAGCTCTGGACTTGCCAGCTGCGCACCTTTGATCTGGACAAGACTGGGGCCCTACAGTGGGATTTTTATGATGCCTGTAGAGAGAAATTTCCTTTTCATTTTTTTCAGTCTTGGCAGGAACAGTCTTCAGCCTGTCTCATATGATTTTCTGCCTCATTCCTCCTCCTACCTGCCAAGGACATGGCTTCAGTATTTGCATGGTGCTGAGAGGGAGGCAGCTGTGGTCTGCGCCCGGTCACTGCCGGCAGCCCTGCATCCCTGTACTTTCTCAACAGCAGTTCAGTATCTTCCTGCAGGACCACAGTGCTTTGCTCTTTCCTTCTCATGGGCAGGCCTCTCCCCAGGGGCAGCTGACCTGGGCTGGGGAGCTGCCGGGAGCAGCCACCAGCAGTCAGTATGACCTGGGCATCCCCGTGGCATTGCTGTAATGAATGTGTCTAGCAGGGATCACCAGACAGACGTCTGCTCCGTGCAAGAAGGAAGCCTCCTGGATCCTTTTGGCTTTTTCTCATATGTTTGTCCTTATATTTTGATGTGCCTGATGCTGCCAAGTGCTTAGGGCTCAGAGCAGGACCAGTGTCACCTCCATGCACAGATATATATGGGCAGGTGATCTGTACTGCGTCACCACTCCTTTTCCTTTCAGCCAGCGAGACTCTTGGCCAAGACACTTCTGTTTGTCCTTTTGCTTATCCCAGCAGATGCTGAGACAACTTTTAACTTCCAGCCGGGCAGCCATCCAGGCCTGGGCAAAGGGCACCTCTGCTCAGCGCCTCGAAGGGATGCTTGAACGAAGGCTGCTCTGGCCCAGGCGCCAGTTGGTTTCTCGCCAAGTAATACCGTGTACATGGCCTTTATGTGAAATGCAGACTGTTTTCCTTTGGGTAGCAGACTCCTCTCTTTTATTGCTTGCTAGGTGCAGCAGCAAGGATGGGAGCAGTGCCGTCTGCCAGCCACTCACTGTGACGCTGCCAGGAAAACCCTGGACACCCCATGCGTTCACACCTGCCTAGGTTACTTTTTCATCTGGCCCCAAGATTTACGCTGAGGCTCTGCAGATTTTTCTGTTCTGCTTCTGTGCTGACACTTCAAAGCCCTTGCATGGGCAACCAAAGCCCTGCAGCATCACCAGCCAGCTGGGCCAGACTCTGCTCCCTGGGCCCTGGCTTCCCCATGGGCTGGGATTTGGAGGGTGAGGGGAAAGCCACCCCTCCAGAGTCCTTTGGCAGCACTATTGCACAGCGGATGGGTCTCAGCATCCCCATCCCGTGACAGACTGTGCAGGCTGCTGGGCTCTGCCGATTTGCCGGCCGTGGTGCCCCTGCAGCCGCCGTGCTGGCAGGGCCTGCCGGCGTGGCACGGCTGTGGGGCCATTTTCACGGCGACCCTGGCCTTGTGAGGGCTTCCTTCGTGGCTTCCTCACTCCGGCTTTGCAAGTCAGAGCCTTGCCCAAGCTTGGATTTTCTTGCCCAAGTGTCTCAGCTACCACACGAGTCCATCTCGGACCAACGCCAGCAGCCCCCGTGGGGGACCAGGCCGATCCACCACGGGGGCTGCGCCATGCCTGCAGACCCGGCCTTGCTGAGGTGTGTTGTGTGGGGCTTGCTCACCCAAAACAGGCGTGCCCTGCTCTGGTGGAAGGTGTCCCTGCCCACGGCAGCAGGGTTGGAACTAGGGGATCTTTAAGGTCCCTTCCAACCTGAACCATTCCGCGACTCTGTGATTCCCTGGGGAGCTGACACCACCCCCATCTGCTGCAGGGTCCTACGGCTGGGCCTGCACTGTGTTTTCTCTCTTGGACTCCCGATCCTTCCCAAGCTGCTGGCAACATGAAAACTGGACGGGAACTGTTTTCCGACCATTTCTGCACCCTCCTTCACCCCCCCGCCCTTTCTTCTTTGTTTCATTTCTGAATTAATGAGCAATCATTCACCTGAGATGAACCTCTGGGTCGTTAGCTTTTCTTTGCTGCCTCCGTACCCCTGTAATAGCATTACTACCTTTTACTTGTCGTGGAGTTATTTAACATATGAAGACAGTTTGGTCCTTTTCTTTACAAAGATGGCTACAATTCATGTTCCTTGATGTTCTATTAAAACTCTAATGTGACGTTTTACTACTGTAGATTGAAAGTAGGGTGCTTTAGGGTGAGATAGCCATGTGGCAAGAAATACGAAACCCTTCTGGATTACTTAAAAAAAAAAAGAATTAAAAAAAAAAAAAAAAAAAAAAGGTTTTAAACAACAGCAACAAAAATCGTTGTAACACTATGTAAAACTCCAGATGATAATTTAACTGACTATTAAACGGAGCTGTTAGTAATCCCTGGCTCTGGCAAACTGGAGTGTTTGTTTATAGTTTTGGTCCAGTTGATGTCATCTTTGGTCGCAGATGAATCACTCCCAGGCTTTGAACCCGGGTGAGTCCTCACACAAGTTTAGCATTAGCCCGTCTGCCCACTGGGTTAGCCAAGCCCCAAACCACTGAGCACGCACAGACGGAGCCGTGTCCTGCGCCTCGCCTTGCCCACCTGCTCTGCCGGGCGTGGGAAGGTAAAGATGTCTCCAGTCACCTTCTGGGGGAAAAACTGCATTTATTTACACATCCTCGGCACGGGTCTCTCAGCCCTTGATTTGCAAACCTCCACAGAGGCTGGGAACTTGGAAGCAGAGTCCAAAAAAAAGTCTCTTTTAGCCATTCTTTTAGTATATGAGGTGGAGGGGATGGTGCTATCTGTTGGTCAGCCACCCCTGGAGAATGTCCTAGTCCCTCTGGCAGACTTTTGACGGAGGACTAGCAGCACCATGAGTATTAACATCCCGCAAAGAATGTGAAAACCAGTGCCTGGACAGAGGTGAGGTCTGCCAAGGATGCCAAAAGCTGCCTAGAGTGCAGAGCTGTGTCTAATGGTCAGGCCATCAGGGAGAGCCTGGGGTTACTGCAGACACACAGACAGGACACCTGGGAGGACACAGGGGGAATTCAGGGGCTGTAGCACACGAACCCGTAGGAAACCAGACTTCAGCAAGCCTCATGGAACAACTTGATTTTTTCCCCCCCCTCCAGTGCTAAATTGCAGGAAAATAAGCTAAAAATACACCCAATACTTTCCTTCTGCTATTTTCCATGCACTTAACCCCACCAGCTCACTGCACAATAAGCTGTGGCTATGTGACAAGACGGAGGAGGAAGAAGAGGAGGAGGAGGAGGAGGAGGAGCAGGACAGGGTCTGTGTGGCAGCAGGGTGTGCAGCTGCAAGCCTAAACTGCTGTGTAAGAAGATCCCAGCATGGCTGGCTCATCACCAAATCTCCTCGGGGTCATCTGGCTTGCAATCCATGGGGGTTTGGAGAAAGCCACCCCGAAAAGGCGGCGTGGACTGTAAAGGGTGCGTGACCAGCACATTGGCAGGTTTTTAGGAAGGATTTGGTAACGTGTGTGCTGGAAGGGTTGGCGTTGGCCAGCGGTCCCTGTTCATCCCCAGAAAGCAGGTGGCAGCTGGGACCACTTCTTTTCAACAAATCTGGCTGCTCTCCAGAGTGCACGACTTGGGGAGAGGACATTTGGTGTCACCAGGAGATGCTGTTCCTCCTCTGGGCCTGAGTCCCTGTGCAAAGACCAGACACGAGGAGGAGCATCAGAGATGGCTGGGGGAAGAAGAGTGGGGTTTAAACACAGGGCAAGGGCTTTTTGGTGTTTCTCAGTCGAAGTTTACCTGGTTGCTTAAAAAAACAAAGAAAAAAAAAAACCCAAATCTAGAACCAACTTTATTGTCTTGGGTTTTAACTTTCTTGCCAGGATACCACATGGTCCTCTGGCTCTAGTGTGAGCCACCTTCTGCTCCCCATCCCCAGAGAGGTGGGGTGTGAACGCACACACACACATTTCCCTGCATTTTAAGTGGATTAATTACAGAAAGTGACCAGCCTTGTAGCATAACCAGCAGGAGACCTTCTGCAGAAGTGTTCTTGCAGCTGGTGCCACAGCAAAAGCTGCCTGGGAGGAAGCCTTGAGTTGGGGGGTTGGCATTGGAGGTGAGCGTCCCTCCACACGCCAAAACCCAAAGGAAATCTCCAAGTGGGCTGCGACTGTTCTGGGAGAGTCCGTGGTTTGGGAAAAGGAGAATACGTCAGACCCAAGGTGTCGGGACAGGCAGACCACCTCCCCGGCCCCCTTTTGGGTGAATCAAGGAGGCAAAAGAGATGGAGGATGAGAAGATTATTTATTTTTCATAGATTTTTATAAAAAATAATTATCAAATACAAAAAAATAAAAATAGCAGCAGCCTCCGTTGTGAATAAAACCCTAAAGGGGACAAAAACCGCTCAGTGTCGCTATAGAAGAACAATATTTCGGTACGTAGAAGCTGTCTGGTCATGAGAAGCACAAATGTCTACCAGCCAAGCCAGCACTTCCCCTCCCAGCCCCCCAGTTCTCCTGTCCATGGGGCACAGTCCCTTTCCTGCACACACAGGTGAGCAGAGAGAAAAAAAAAAAAAGCAACGGGATTTTCATGCCAAAAAGGATAAAAATTTGGCATATAAACACATAGGCACCCATGTGATGCTGACACCAGGCAGGGAAGGATTTGTCATGGCAAGATGCTGGGACCTGGAATTCTGCTTCTGCATGTCACGCTCATCCCACACCCCCGCTGTCCCCACCTGTGGGGGGCTGCCAGAACCCCACTCCTGCTGTGTTGGGACCCCTGGATCTCCCCTTTCCTGCACTGGTGGAGCAGGACAGGCTGCCCGAGCTGCACCTCCTGGGGGTGTTGGGCCAACTATTATTTGAATTTCCTGGGGTTGCTTGAGGGTTGTTCTTTTATTGAAAAGTGGATATCTGACAAAATCTGGCTGCTCTCTGCCCAGCTGACGGTGAATTTTGGGTGGGTTGTCACCTGTGCGTGATGAGAACGGAAATGTCAGCGTCCCTACTGCAAGAGGAGATGGGGCTCGTTGTCCCGGACCCCTCTTCACATCCCTGCCTAGGCCAGGTAGATGGGGACACCCGGGGTCAGGAAAGGGCTTGGAGAAGGACACGGCATCTCCTGCCTGGGTGCTGGTAGGATGTCCGAGCACTCTGCCCCTGCTCGGGTCCTGCAGTAAAACACAGCCGTAGGAAATGCCTGACAAAGCAGGACGGGGTAGAGCTGGTCGGAGCCAAACGAGGCCTTGAAAATTCCTGGTCTCTCCACACCGTGTCACCCTCTCTCCACCACTCCTTCACCAGACAAACTCTGGCTTGCAGCCTGTGTCCAACAGCACAGGCCATGCAGGCAGGACACAGCCAGGCAGCCTGGAGTCCTTTGGTCCCAGCCTGCAGCTCACCCAGGGACACAGCAGTGAGTTGCAACTCTGTGGTCCCTTCTCTGCTCTCCTCTCCTCTTTCTATCCCTTTTCTCTGCCTCTTTGCAGCACAAAACCATCAGTGATACTCCCAGCTGGAGCCAGGCACCTTCCCTACTGCTGCCTTTATGCGGCTGGGTCCAAGCTGAGCTTCTGGGAATAAATTATGGGGGGAGAAGAGCTTCTTGCTGGGCTTCTTTGAGGCCAGAATTGAATCTGCATGTTTTCACTTAGTGCCTGCAGGAGCAGGAGCCTCTTGGAAGTCAGCAACTGTGTGTCCAGCACGAGGGGCTCGGACAGAGATAATAACACTACTTCTGCTAAGGAAAATCTCAACGAGAAATGATGCTCAAAGTCTCCTGACAGGTTTTTTTTTTTTGGTCCCTTTGGCATTACAGGGTCTAGTCTCCTCTGAGAGCTGCTGACAACACAACTCAGCTGGAGCTCAGACGTGGGGGAAAGAGACAAAGGACCACCTCAGCATCCTTCATTCCTGCACCACACAGCTGCGCTGGTTTGGCCTCTACATCCAGCTGGGTGTGCCGCGGCTGGGGGAGTGAGACAGGGAGGGAGCACGGTGAGTCTTTGCTCCTACTGACCATGCAGTGATCCCCACGGACACATAACCCTGCCCAGAGGGCTCTAAAATAATGTGTGATGGATGCCTGTGGTGCCCTTGGAATCTGCTGTGCTCACTGGGATGGTTCAAGGGCACGGCAACATTTTTTCCCAACCCCAGAATCCTGATCCTCATCCACACCCTAGGCAGAACAAGGCAAAGCAAATACCAAGGGCAAAACTTGGTCCCTGCAAGATGCCCAAATCATCTTGAGGTGGGAGCCTCCACGCCTGGGGAGCTCTCTCCTGGCATGGCCTGGATGCTTGGCTTCTCTCTCTGTCCTCCTTCCAGCTCCCTCTCAGCAAGGACGGGGAAAATCCCTGCTCCTCCTGCCCTGACCTGCGCTTTTCCCGACGCTTTGTACTTCACAGCAGCATGGGTGTGTGATAAAGGATATCCTTTCTCAGCTTCATCAAGAGCAAAGAAAATATAATATATATTTATATATATATATTATATATATGTATATAGATATAATTAAGTTTAAATATTTGCAGAGAGATCACAACTACCTCGACCTTGCTAAAAGAAGCCTGTACAGCAGAGAGGGGTGAATAGTGACAAAATCCAGAGCAAAGACAGACACCCAGGAGCCGGACCAGGACCAAC
>VZRQ01010229.1:463468-506344 GCA_013397975.1 Machaerirhynchus nigripectus | reverse complement strand
TTTGGGCAGCGCCCGGTTGTTGGCACGGCCCGGCTCTGCGCTCGCTGTGGTGCAACCTGTCCCCAGCTGAGTTTAGATCTTAGCCTTTTCCTTTTTGTTAATGTGTTTCGAATTTCGCAGCCAAAGGTCAGGTTGAGTCTTGTGCCCACAGGCGTCCCCTGACAGGCCTAAGATGTTCAGAGGAGGGCTGGCAGTGGTGAGGCACCTCTAGATTTAAGTTTGGTCCCTGTAAGAAAACCCTCGTCATCCGTGTCCGAGCCCGGGGACCTGTCAGCTCCTCCTGACTCTTCCAGCAAAGCATGAAGATAACCTAGCCTCATCTTCTGCAGCTCCTGGAGGAACTCAACCAAGCTCCCAGCTGCAGAGCTGACCTCCACTCTGGCTGACATAAGAGCCAGGGTAGGTGCTCTGTCCTTGTGCATGGTGGATTAAGGAAAGCCAGGCAGGAGGGAGGCTCTGGGAGCAGGAACAGCCTTCCATGGGGCAGGCAGTGGGTTCATCTAGGGCCACTCACAAGCTGTGAAGCTTTGAGACACCCCACACACCCCCACTGCACGTTGCTTTCTCTACAACAACTGCGTGTGACCGAGCAAGCCTGTGTCCCCTTAGCTGGTGGTAGCAGAGGAAGGAGGGAGGGCATTCACTGAGCATCTGACTCCTGGTTGACAGTGGCCTGGTAAAGAGCCACGGGAGCTGAGAAAACAGTTTCCTTCAGAGGTTTTATACACACCAGGCTCAGAGCCAGGAGTTTTTCTTGCTGTGAAAACACATTTGATTTTTCACAGACTGGATCAGTGAAGGAAGGGCTGGAGCGCTTTGGGGATTTTTTGATGTTTAAACCCTGTATTTCTCCATCTGCCTTAACAGAGGTGTGCTGGAGGCTTGTCGAGCGGAAGATCTGGGACCTGTGGGGGATGCACGCTGGGTCTGGGGTCTCCTGAGAGCCATGGGACTGAACCCCCCCCACTTCCCACTGTGAACCCATCCTTTATTTTGGCCATGCCTTGCTCCGAGATGTCATGATATTGTTGTGGGGATTTCACTCATCGCTTGGGTGTAAAGCCTTTTCTTTCCTATCTCAAGTGGATCTTCCCAGGATTTTATTTTCCCTTTTCTCTGTGTATGTATGCGTGATGAAAGGAGAAATGATTCAAGCTCCACAACAAAGATGAGAAGATCCAAATTCACATATTTTCGCAGTGAGAAGTTATTTCATGCCCCGTGATTTGTTTTGCTGTTGGATATGATTAGGAAGAATGGGCTGTGAGTGCTGGATAGCAAGTCAGGTGGGAGGGAAGGTTGTGATGGGAGACAAAGAAGGGTCTGGGCAACCCGAATGCCGAGCTGCTCCCTCTACATTATTCTTCCCTCCTTCCCTCCTCAGAGAGGGAAGAAAACATCACTTGTAGCAGATGCCAGTGGACCATACCAAAAATCCCCTGAGACACAGCTCATTACACAACAAGGTGACTTCTGACTCACCATGTGTCCTATGGAAGTCATTTCTTTGGGACTTGTTTCCCAAAACGAGAGGAAATCCCATGAACCTCAGTGGGAGCCGGGCTGAGGCTTCAATCACACTGGCCCGAGTCCAAACCCCACTCTTAATCAGTGCAACGATGTCCATCAGCTTCAGCTGGCTTTGGTTTAAAATCATGGGTTTGTTCTCCGTTCATGGGAGAATTACACTGCAGGCTCAGTTCCACAGCCAGCAAGGCCAAAGAACATCGATGGCAGTCACCCCTGAACCCACAGATCCTGGCCAAGGCCACGGGAGGTGCTCTCTTACCTTCCTGGAGGACAGTGTGGAGGAGCAGCAGTCCCCGCCGTCGTACTGGCAGTATGCCCGGTTATTGATGGTGTCACACCAGCCGTCTGCTTGGAAGGGCTGAGGCAGAGGAACAAGGCTTTGTGAAAGCTCATTCGAAAGCACGAGATTGCCCCCAAAAGCAGAGGTCCCAGGTGCTCAGCAAGGCCCCTTGTGCCCACTTCCACCGTACACAACCCCCTCTTCAAAGCCAAAGAGCACCAGATACCCCGGCTGGTGTGGATGGGATAGCAGCAGCTAGAGGCTCATGGAATTGTGTCAGAAGTGTTGAATGGCATGAGCAGCCATTCAGAAAACCAGTTTATTGTTGTTTAGTCACATGAGTCATCTGGTCAGAGAAGAGAAACAAGCAGCTGGGGCTGGGGAGCAGCCAGCCATGGCTGGAGAACTGTCCTGTGCCCGGCTGCGGCCGGCGTGGGAAGCGCTCGCAAGGAGGGTCGGGAGCGGTCGGCAGCCAAGGTTTGTTCATCACAGATAGGCACCAGCACTGCCGGGCAGCAGCCTGAGCTAGCCACAGGATGGAGAAGCCATCCCTTGACGGGCTGATTAGCAATGAAATGCTTCCTCCACTTTGGGCTCTGTGGTGGTACTTGCTGGCCCAGCAGCCGTGGCCGACCTCCAGGACGGCCTCCATCGGAATCAGGGAATGGTTTTGATTGGAAGGGGCCTTAAAGACCATCTCATTCCAACACCCCTGCCATGGGCAGGGACATCTTCCACTAGACCACGTGTCCTGTCCAATCTGGTCTTGAACATTTCCAGGGATGGGGCAGCCACAGCTTCTCTGGGCAACCTGTGCCAGGGCCTCACCACCCTCAGAGCCAAAAATGTCTTCCTAATTCCTAACCTATTTCCTAATTGCCTTCCTAACCCTCTTTCAGTTTAAAGCCACTACCCCTTATCCTATCGCTCAATGCCCTTGCCAAAAGTCCCTCCCCAGCTCTTGTGTAGCCCCTTTCAGTCCTGGAAGGTGCTTTAGGGTCTCCACAGAGTCTTCTCCAGACTGAACAGGACTCTTGGTGGAAACCTGGCTATCCTGTTGTTCATGGAAACCTCTGACCTGTTTCATTGGATCTGGTTGGCCCCAAACAACAACCAAACTCCCCAAAATGCCCAGACTCAGCCTCTGATGACCGACACTCACATGTAGCACCCTTAAACTGAATGACAGCCTGCTGAAAAATGTCACTGCACCGCAACAGCCCTGCACCCACTGTGCCAAAGCCAACATGTGGGCCTGGTGATAATACCCATAATTCATACAAAAAAACCACGCCAAAACCAGAGAACCCATGTGGCTTTTTGTCCTAGTGACTCACAAGGAACAGAAATGGGCTCAACACAGGCTAATAACGTTTGAGGCAGCAGCAGCAGGGATTATGGCAAACCACCAAGTCTGGTCCCTGCTATCAGCAGCACAGGCCACAGGCCAAATTCAGGCAGCCACAGAGAGATCGCCTTAGCCCGGGAGATCTCGGAAGAGCAGCAGGAAGAGCGCACCTTCCCGCAGCTGGGAAATTGAGGCACAGCCGCGTCGGGTAGCTCGCTCAGAAACAAGAAGGGATTTGTCTCCAGTCATTGCTGTCACAAACCGCGTCCAGAGGAGACCAGGGTGCAATTTCTTCAAGGCAACGGCGTTAACACTCCTCTTCCACTAAAAAAGCATCAGGTGGGTCTTAAACGATTGAGATCAAAGAAGGTTCCTTAGTCTCGAAGCACCGGGAGGGCCAGGGCAGGGATGTCGGGGCTGGCAGGTGCCAGGATGCAGTCAGGGGACCGGCCAGGGCCGCTGGCAGGGGAAGGCTCTTCTGGGTGTGATTTGCTTTTGCAGCCTTCCACGCGGTGGAGCTTTTCCTTGAGCTTTGCTCCATATGTCATGACTCACTGGCAAAACAACACCCGTCGCTTCGGTAGTTTCCATACAATTGTGGGGAGGTTTGCCCATCCTGGCTGCACAGGTCTGAAACGATTTCCAGATCTTGCGTGCAAGGTGGGGGGAGGACAGAGGCAGGGACAGGATGGGGAAGGAGAGGCTCCCAGTCTCTCACTACACCTATCAGGGCTAACTGCCCCCTCCTCTCACCCAGCCGGAGCCCGTACCCCACCCTAAACAAATACAGGCTCCTATGGCAACACTTGTTGGGGAAACTTAACAACTCATGCTCCAAATTACATTGGAAAAACATATGAAGGGAAAATAAAAAATGACTAATTGGACTCGAGGCGCAGGACAGCCAGGCACAGGGTTTGGGGATTTCTGTCCCTGCTCCTTGCCTGGGGTTTGGAGAACGCGGTGACTCCTGTGCCTTTGCCTTAGTGGGAACCTCCAGATGGTTTTGTCTTTGCGAGCAGAAAGAGTGAAGTAAGGTGCTGGTTACCCTCGAGGGCCCAGGAGCCCTTGTAATTGCTTCAGTCTCGTTTTGGCCTTGCAGGAATGATGGCAAGGGAGGACACGGGCGATGCAATGTACCGAGGGTAGGCGATGTGACGGGGCAGAACCCGTACGGACCCTGCTCAGCCTGTGCTCGAGACGTGTGGCTCTGCAGACAGCAATGCCAGCGGCGGGAGGAGGCGGTTTGCTCGTGCCTGCGACTCCCAAAAACACCTGACGACGTCTGAAGATGCCGGCAAGAAAAGGGAAAGCACCGATGGCCCAGCTGTGCCACGTGAAGGCGACGGACGTGATCCAGGGGAACGGCCAGCCGGGTCCCCCCTGCCCGAACACGCACCCTGCAGCGTCGGGGGTAGTGGGCTGGTTGAAATGTGTCCTACAAACAGGGGAAAAAATGAATAAGGCGACTGCAGCAGCCGCTCCGCGCTGCGCTGAGTGGCGGGGAGCCGCTGGGCCAGGCGGCGTGCCACCGAGGCAGCCAGGGAGACGGGCTGTGTCAGCGGATCTCCCGCTCGGCCATCCATCTTCCTTGTTTGTTCAGACAGGAGCTTCGGCGGGGCGTGTGTCAGCACGTGGAGGTGCAGCATCTGGCGCTGCCGGGCCGGAGCCCTGCGCTGCCGGCACAAAAATAGTAACGGCAAATCAAGGGCTTGGCAATTTAAACAGGCTAAAAAAACACGCAGGCTCTCAAAGCTTGGGAGCAGGCAACGCATGAAAAGAGAAAAAAATCAAAGGGGGGGGGGCGGCGGGAAGAAATGGAAGAGGGAAAAATATTGCAGGCAAAGGAAGGATGAGAGAAAGGACTGGTTAGATCCCAGTGCAGCCCTGCCAGAAGCATCTCCGAGTGCTCAGTGGTGCAGTTTCTCTCAAGGATGCTGGGAGATGTCACACAGGGCGCAGTGCCTGTGCACAGTATTTTTCCACAGCCCTTGAAGAGTCCCCAGGCTGGCTCCAGCCCCGAGGCTGCTGTCCTGGCCAGCAGGGAGTCCCCAGTGCCATCGGCGAGGCAGGAAGGGTCCAGGCATTTTTCTTCAAATCCACCTTACACGTAGGTTGATTCAGTGTGAAAGAGCGCAAAAAGGTGCAACAGGTGAGGGAAAGGTGGACGGTGAAGACTCAACCACAGATCCCATCAGTGTTGTACACATTTCAGTGCTGCACCGCAGGTTTTTGAGAAACATTACTTCCCAGGAGTGCAGGTTTTGCTCTGGTTGAGCACACCTGAAGGCCCAAGCACCTTGCTTTTGGCCATGACCCCTTCCAGGTGCTTTGGAGGAAGGTGGAAAAAAGCAAAAATAGAAATCAGTGTTCACCTGGCCATCTGTGTAACTGAGGAGCTGAAAGACTCCCCTGATCTGCCCGAGGTGAAAAGTGCCTGTCATTTCTATCTGCACACAGCCACTGAGAGGCCAGATCCCAATTTCAAGGAGTCAAGTCCAACCTTAAGAAGCAAAAGGCTTTCTCCCAGACTGGTCCTGGGCTTTGTGACTGTGCTGATCCACCCAAGGAGGGTGCATAGTTTGCTTTCATGGAGCTTCTAAGTCAGCCTGGATTTTGCTGTCCTTTCATTTTTCCCTTTGGGAATTGGTATTCTGGGCATCAAGCTCGGGCTGTTTGCATGCTAACACAACCATGTGGCTGGGAAGGCGCAGGTGTCTCTGCTCTCCTCAGCTGTCGCTCTGAAAGCAGCCCCAGAGGAACAGGGGAACCACCATCCGGGCAGGGACCAGCCCTGGGAAAGCTGCTGCTGCTGCTGCTGCCCTCGGCCTCACGCCTCGTGCCTCAGCTTCACCACCGGTAACTCTGCTCCTGGGACGGACGAGTCGCTGGGGGTGGGGAGCTCAGCTGCAAACCCCATCCCTTTGGTGGCAGGGGGATGCCAGCCCAAACCAGGCTTCACAGAACCACGGGACACGAGCCTGAGGTGCCCCAGGGCTGGAGAGCACTACAGCTCCAGGGGTCTGAGGCATGCAAGAGAAGCCGTGTCCCAGGTGAAGGTGCTGCCCACGGCAGGGAGGGACAGGCGGGCAGCGTGGGGAAAGGAAAGTACGGACAGGCTGCAGGAGCCCTCGGAGAGGCAGAGGGGAGCTCCTCCCTGCCGGATGTCTTCCTGTCCTCCCCACCTCAGCCACTAGCAAGATCCTTCCAAAAGCTCTGGGAGGTCCCTGGGAGGACTTGAAGAGTGCCCAAAACCTCGTTAAACATCTGGTTCACTTAAAGCCCCAATACATCCACCACCCCAGCTTGGGTCCCTGAAAATTCCCCCTCCCATCCATGTCCCAATCCCTCCAACATCCTTCCAAAGCACTGCAGAAAACTGTCAGTCCTTAAGGCCAGAGATGTGACAGGAGCTGGCTAAAGTGATGCTACAGCACCGTGTCCCCAGGACACATCCCCTTCCTTACACACATTCACGCTGGTGAGGCAGAGAGCCCGGTCATTCTTGGCTCTCCCTGCTTGCCCAGGGAAGTTGACTGGGAATGCAGACTGTGGGAGGAAATGACAATGTTCATTGTTTGGATTAAATATTTTTCTTGGCCCTCTCTCTGTTGCAGTGTCTTTTATTTTATTTTTTCTCCCCCCCTTGACACCCCCAAGCACATTCACTTTCCTTCTCTCTTTTTGGAGGCTCTCTGGCACAAGGAGGAAATCTGCTCTGAAAAACAGAGAGGGACAGAGAGGGAACAGGTCTGGCTTATGCTCTGAAAGTTTTCTGGGATGTCTTCGTGCCCTGAGCAGTGAGCAAGGTCTACCTGGCCCATTGTAAACAGGGAAGCAGGGTGAGCACCACCACCCAGAGGAAGAGACCTCTAGAAATTTGGAAACAGGACCTAGGACCAAGTGGCCTGAAGAAAAGAAACAAAATCCTACAGACTTAGTGCTTCATTGCCCATTTTCATATCTTCCAGTTTCTGTCCCCTGAGCCATCCCTCTGCTCCTTTTGAACTGTGGCAGCTGTCCTTTGGTGGTACATGCCTGTAGCATGGCTTGTTGGAAACATCATGGACATCACGGACCTGCCCCATCATCTCAGGCACGGACAGAAAGCAAAACAGAGAAATTCCAACTGCTTCTGGGCCTGCTGGTGTCCCTGAGCCACTCGTCAGCTAAGCATGTAGATCGCTTATATCACATCTCACGTCTCCAGAAACATCTGCTCCAGCCCCAGCATCTTCTCCCCAAGTGTCACTACAGAAACAGAGGCTTGTTGCTTGAGAACATTCTCCACACACCTGAAGGAACACTTCAGGGCAGAGGTGATGGGCTGGAGGGTTGTGACATCCTGCTGTCTGGTTTCAGCTCGTGGACCATCACTGGTCCGGCCATACCAGCTGCCAGCAGTCTTGGTGTGGAGCTCCGGGTGTTCTTCAGGACAACGGGGTGCCTTGGACACGGGTTTCCTGCGGACAGCTGGGCCCATGTGAGCCAGCCTGTGCTGAGGTTGTGCAGGGTTGGTGTCTGCAGGGGGGACGGAGTGCACAGAGGCTCCGTGGGCTGCTGTCGATGGCCATCCTGGGAGAGCAGCTCCTTGCCTTCGTGGTGCCTGAAAGCCTTTCTGTGTCCCAGGCCAGCTCGGACACGCTTCTGCTGCAGAAGTGAATGTGTGGCACTTTGGACCCCTGGATGGGGATGTGTTTCTTTATCCCTGTCCTGATCAGAGGCCTCATGCCTCAGCAGAGAGCCTTCTGGAAAGGTCCTTGCACAGTCCAAGGGACAAGAGGGAAGAAAGGGATGAAAAGCTTGTGTAGGTCACCACATCAGAGCAGGTCTCTGCTTCAATCAAAACATCCACGTCTGTGATCTATTCACGGCGAGCTCCTTAGCCTTGTCCCTTTTTACACCCTGATCTCAGTGCTAGCAGGAGAAGAGAAAGAGAAGCAGGAAAGAACAGGGAGAGAGGAGCGGAGGGAGCCGCCGTGTGTCAGCAGTGCTCCTGGCGAGCACGGTGGCTCCCAGAGACCATCCCCAGCGCTCACCACTCACAGGGACACCGCTGTGACACACAGGGGAAGGCAGGACTTCCCATGCCACGAGCGCCAGCCTGCCATCCTGCCCTCAGCGGCTCGCCTGCTGCATGGATTAGCTCTCCTGCCAAGCCATTTGTGCAAAATATGTTACAGGATAGAACGGGTTATGGAAAACAAGCCTTGAAAACCACAAGGGCCTCCTGACCCACTTGTATCTGGTTTCTGCCAAGTTCTTGTTACAGATCTTAAACAGAAAGAAAAACAATGTACAAGGGATGAAGGAGCTGAAGGGGAATGAATATTCGTGTTGGAAGAGCAGTTGGCTGGGCTGTGCTTGGGGATGTTTATTATCAGAAACGACTCATTGATTTTTATTTCAGCGGGTGCTTTCAGTGGTTTTCCACTCCGTCTGTACCACCGGTTGCACCGCTGTGACTGCTGGGAGGGGGAGAAGCGGGACGTGGACAGGGATGAAGGGAAGGCACCTGGACTGGAGAGGGCAGAGAAGCAGCCACAGGTCAGCACATCCCACGTGCTGGCACAATGGGGCTTGGGGAAGCTGAGGCTGCTCCCACCTCTTCGGGGCTCCACCACCACTGCTGGTGTGGCTGGGCGCTGGAACCCATGCCAAAAGAGCCCCCCATCCTTTGGGGTCCTGTGAGCCTGTCCCTGCAGGTAGGGGAGGGGCACCCCTCCCTTGTCCTTGCACCGTGCTGCTGTGTGATCATTTTGTTTCCCCTCTGCTTCATCTCTTAATAAAATGATGCTTCTACAATCACACCCCATGTGCGTGCAGGGGACAGAGATCTTCTGACTGTTTAGGAAAAGCATGGCTCAGCTGAGATTTTTGGAAGAGAAATAGATTTCTTTGGGATCATCCCCTGGAAGGCTATATCCCACGCTGAGCAGCCCACACTGCCCATGTTAAAAGCAGCATATAAATGTACCCAGCAGGTATGCAAAGAGCTCCCCATCTTGCCTTGGACCTCCCCAGCATGAACGGCTTTGCCTTCACCAGTCAGCCAGGTCTGATCCAGAAGTGACCCCTACCTACAGTCCTTGCTCCTTCTGCTCCCCCACCATCTGCACAGGCTGCCTGAAAGGTACAGCACTGCCTGGTCCAAGAGAGGAGAGAGTGATGATGTGTGAGTCATGAGAGGGTGACTAAACTCTGGCCAGGCTGCTCAGAGACTGGGGTGCCTGTAGTCCTCACTGCCTTAAGCCCCAGAAGCACAGAAGAGAACCTTTCCGGGAGCAGAGCATTCCAACAGCACCACACATTCCTTACCAGTTTCCTGTGCTGAGTTTTGCCGCCCACAGAGGCCCACGAGGCTGGGATGAGGGAGAACCTAGGGTCCCCAGCCCCAGTGACACCGAGGAGCTGAGGCAGCCAGGCCCCGGCCGCAGTGCCTCCCCAGGGAACAAGTCTCACCCTGTCTCCCACCACGGGAAAGAACAGCGGATTTTAGGTGACACTCCCCCCCATCCTGATTGCATGTGCCTTCAAAAGGGTTAATTCCGACTGAGAAATGCTGGGCACAAGCCGCAGGTGTGCCGAGTGAGGGTTTAGTGCATGCTGGTGGGAAGAGCCAAGGGTCCTTCGGGGTCCTTCACTACCTGTTTGACCGAGAGACTCAGGAACAACTTGCAACCACAAACACACTTCAGTCCCCATTTAATCATTTCCATTGTAATACCTCAGGAACACCACAAAACAGAGAACCGATTAACGCTTTACGATGGTGATAACACGACCAGCAAGCAGCACGAGAGGGCAGCGAGACCTTGTCCTCCTGCAGGGAAGACCTGAGAAATTCCCAGCAGCTCATGGCTCACAGCAGTGTTCTGGTACGGCCCGTCCTCACCCAGGGCATGCGGCAGAGGCTTTAACTCAGGGTCCCTTCCTATTAACCCTTTGCTACCTGCACATAATGATGCAAAGCCAGAGGTGAGGATGAGGCCAGCACGTTGCACAATGTGTTGGCTGCCCAAAAAGAGCTGCCCTTGTTCACTCTGGTCACTGCAAGAGCAGCCTAGCTTCCTCTGGGTGCATTTGAGCAGGACGGTGGTGGTCAGCCTGTCCTGTGAACAACACTGGGTAAACACGATGATGGTAAAATAAGTGAACTTTTGCACCTAAACCACGTCTACAACGTGAAGCACAGGAGCCCCTGTGCAGAGGCAGGGCACGGCACAGACTAGGAGGTGCTCTATAGCAGCCATGCTCATGCACAGACTGTTTTGGACCGTGGCAGGAACAGCCCAAGGGAGCAGCCTGGATCTCTGTACACGCTGTCTCTTCCTCTGAAGTCAACAGTCTCACTTGCTTTTGAGCACAGGAGGAGGATACATCAGAGGTGATCACCTTGGGACGGGCTAAGGAGAACGCGACCCACATGCTGCAAACACCTTGCTCACGGCAGCCAAACACACCGCCAGGACCAAAACCACCTCCTCCCAAGCCACGGTGGGGAGGAGGGGTTTCTCTCCTCCTCCACTCCCCTCTCCTGACAGCCCCAAGCCCCCTCCCTCGGTGCCGCCATCTGTTTTTCTACTGATGGCAGGGGACGAGATGTTCCGCTGGCCCTCGAAAGGCGAAGCGCGCTCAGCGCTAACTCGTATTCCTGACGGGCTCCTGGAAGGGTTTGCGTCCCTCCCTCCCTCACTGGAGTACGTGCCTCGCTGCTCCGGCACCGGGGAACTTGGCAAGGCACAGCAAGGGAGCGGGAGGCAGATGGATGACCAGATTAACGGAAAGAGAAGGGAGGTGGGGAGAGGAGTGAGAGGGATGAGCAGGCAGGCTGATCCACCGCCAGCGCGGGATAGAGACGAGCGAGAGTCCCTCTAATGCCACTGCATGGTGACCTGGACTTTCCAATATGAGGCAGAGCTCCAGATGGAGCCGGGAAGGTTGAGCCTTGGCTACTGCTCCCATGCCCCGGCCTGAAGTGACTCCACCAGGGAGAGACGGTACGAGGTGCCAGGTGGCCTGGATTTCTCTCATGTAGGGTTGCTCCCCTCGCTGAGTATTCCAGAAGAGAAAGTTTCCTGATCCAACACACACTTGGCAGTCAATGGAGAGACAACGGGATCTCCAAGGGGTGACTCAGACCTGAGGTGACATGGACAGTCCACTGGAACAGCATTTCACTGCCCAGTGATGGCAGAGTCTGGGCTCTCAAAGGAGGTGTCTCCATCGAGGGGCTCCTATGAAATGGGAGGGAACCTGGGACTAAGACGACCCACGGACATGGCCAGTGAAGCTGAACCAGGTGTGTGAGGGGGGCCACCGTGCAGTGAGGACAGAGCACAGGTTAAATTCTTTCTCCACCCTGCTCCCGCTGTCTGGTGCCTCCATACCCACAAGAGATCGGGGGGAAGTGAAACGGCCTCCGAGAACTGCAGTGGTTTTGGTCACGAGGAGAAGGGCAGAAGAGGAATAGGAAGGAGGATGGAAGTCAGCACGGATGAGGCAGAAACAACATTCAGGGTGGTCAAATGGGGAGACTGGTAACATCTCCCTTCTTCCCAGCACCAAGCAGCAGCTCCCAGAACAATGCTTTGAACGAGACTCTTTCAGTAAGAGTTACTCTTTACGGAAAGACAATGATTACTGTAAAACTCATGTGGGGGAAAAATGTTATCTAGGAAAGTTTGGATTATTGGTCCAACCTTAAGAGCTTGCAGCACCACAGGAGAAAACACAAGGAAAAGAATAAACAAAGACATGCATGTGAGAAGTGAGGAGAAGGAAAACAGGGATGAGGAGGAGGCTGGGGGCTGTGTCAAAAAGGAGAGCATAAGGGCGAAAGAAACTATCTGAGGATGAATCTTCATTAGTGTTACAGTGAGTGACTGTGACCTTAAAAATAGGCCTGCCCTGATGGAACTGCTAACAAGGAAGAAGGCACTGTTCCACAGAGGAGGATCAGGGTATCTAACAAACAGTTAGATGACCTGAAGGACTAGAGAGAGAAACAGGATGACATTCTCTTGTATAAAATTGAAGGGCAAGCTCTCGTGCTGATGGCAAAACATCTGCTGTTAGCTTGGTGCTCGTCAGTTGGAAACAAAGGAGGAAAGAGAAAGATCTGGGTGTACTTGCTGACCTCAGGACATCTGAACTGCCAGACTGATGCAACTGCAGGAACAACAGATATAGTCCTGTGTCCCATCAAAAGAGACATTTCCAGCACAAGGAAGCTTTGTGCAGGGCTTTGGTGAGACCTCGGATGGAAGAATATGTACTGCCTGCTTGGTCACTCCTGATGAAACAATAATTGAAAGCAGAAAAAGCATTAAAAACTCTACAAGGGTGATGAAGAACATGGAATCTCTCCATCTGCTGGTGGGACACTGGAAGATTTTGGCTTGGTTAACCTCCTGTATGCCAAGAGTCCTGCCTAGGACTGCTTTCTGAGAGTGAAGGAGTATGACAAGCACACAGGAACAGAAAGAGCTCGTGTTGGCTGTGAGCACGTTTGGGTGGCTGATGGGAGCACAGTGACTTACACTGAGACACCAGGACTGCAGGGACTCAGTGTGTGTCTCTCTCACACACACACACACAAATAAGCTGGCATTTTTCATCATCCCTCACTGAAGACACAGACCCAAGGTGAAGCACAGGAACCCCAGAGGAGGAAACACTGGGGTCAGTCTGGTCAGTCTGAGCCTAGGGGAGAATCCTCACATTTGTGTCAGCTTTGTGTTACCTGAGCTGCACAGGAAGGGAAGCAGCACCTCACACTCCATCAGCTTCTTTTTCGAAAGGACCAACTCCCAGAGAGCACAAGGAGAAGTCCTCCCTTGCTAGCAGAACCACCATAGAGACAATCACTCAATCATCTGGTCTGCTCTTCCACTTAAGCCATCCCATTTCAAACCCATTACCCCAGATTTGTGCTAAAAGATGCGGTTTAGGAGACTTAGAGCTCCCAAAATGCCAGAGGGTCACTCACTCCTGGTGCTCAATCACCAAACACCTCTCTAGCACACAGCACCTCATTCCCCTGCTCTCTGCCCGTGTCTTGCAGTAGGCAGACATCGAATTTGGGAAATAACTGCTGCACCTTCTGTAGACCATGAGGTTTCCTTCCTGGGGACGTGCCCCCTGCAGCATTGCCCTTTCCCCCACACTTCAGTCGACAAAGAGCTGAGCTCGGCAGAACCAGCGAGGAAAAGCAATCATTCGCATTGAAACGAGCACAAGAAAAAATACAATCAGCAAACCCCAAAGCTATTTTTGGTGTGCAAACTCCATTTACATTTTCCCTTTTGGTAAAAATCCCAAGTTTTCAGCATACAGCATTCCAAAATTTCCCCCCTTTTTCCTTTTATCCTCAATCATAATAACAACTAGTGCTTGACAAAGACTGCCTATTTTTAATTTCCTTTGCAAACTGACTCCAGGCTGCCTATGATTTTCTCCTGCCTGGTCATTATTCAAAGCTAAATGAGTGGCTAACCAATTTCTGCAAGGAATTCTTTGTCTGCAGATTCTTCAGGAGCAGTTTGTTTTGCATGTACAAGGCTGGAAATCCTGCTTGTTTGGTTTGGACAGGTGAGTCACGCAGGGCTTTTCTGGACCCATGTTACTCTAGAACTGCGGTTCTGGTTAAGGAAATATTCCAGCTTGGAGTCAGCTCAGGCTTTTGGGGGATACCCCTTGCCAGTGAAATCCTGTTGCTAGAATATTCTGCCCGGGCTGGCCAACAAGAAGCAGGCAAGGAAGGAAATGGGTTATTGTGCAGCTCTTGCTCCCCAGCATCGCCCTGGCTGTGGGGACCCTACCCAAGGATGCTAGCTCCGCTCATCCAGCAAGCCCTGGCCCAGCTCACACAAGGGTCAGAGCAGCCTTGTTTGCGCTGGAGCGGGTCTTCACTGCCAGGAGCTCTCCTGCAAGGAGCAGGCAGCTTGTGCTGGGGACAGGCAGGGCTTACCTCGCACGACTGGATGCAGTGGATGACGGCGGGATCCGGGTACCACCGCAGCCTGCCCGTGCACACAATGTTCTGGGAGAGAAGGAGAAGACAGCGGTCAGGAGAGGTGGAGGAGGCAGGGAAACAGCCAGCAGAGCTTTCTGGAGCTAGAGGGTCTCCTACAACTCTGCATCGCTCAGCGTGGGGCAGAAAAGCAGCGAGGCCACCAGGAGCCTCCCTGCACCCTGTGAGCCAGCAAAACCCAGGGTAGCTGCTGAGCCCACAGAGCAGGGTACGTTGCTCAAGGCAGAGGCCAGACGCACGTGTGAGTTCAGATGTGGATGGATAGTGGTTGGACTTGGTGATCTGGGAAGTCTTTTCCAGCCTTAGTGAGTCTGTGTTTCTATATTGACACAAAACTGGAAGAGGACAAAGAGAGAGGACAGGGACTACCTGAGAAGTGGGTTTGGCTGGTGGTGCCACCACAGCATCTGACCTGGGCAGGAGCTGCTGCTGGGGTAAGCCACACGAGTCTGGAGTCTACCATCGTGCCCCTGTGTGATGCTGAATTCACCAGCTTCTCAGCTGGTCATCACTCAGTGCCTACAACACTTGGCCCATCGATCCCTGCTCAGGCTCCTAAAACCGCGTCCTGGGAGGACTCATCTCCCCAGACCCGACCTGAAGTAGATACACCGGGCTCAGGGTCTCTCTCAGAACTCTGAGGTTCTCACTGGTATTTACGNCCTGGGAGGACTCATCTCCCCAGACCCGACCTGAACAGTGAGGACCGGGCTCAGGGTCTCTCTCAGAACTCTGAGGTTCTCACTGGTATTTACGAGGCACAAACTCAGCTGCTGCAGCCAGATGGACACAGGAGCGAGATGCGAAGGGCTCGGTTTCCCGGCCCTGGAACGCACAGCCCCTGCTCATTTAGCTGGGGTTTGTGGGGAACACTCATGATTACACAGGGGGAAGAGAAGCCCCACCGCACATGCAATTTCCTCCTTGTAAAGCTCGGGCAGGCTTTGAAATCTGAGGCCCCATAAAACAGCGTCTGGCCTGTGGAAGTGTCCTAGGATGCCCTTCGCAGCACGGGAATCGCACAGAGGGGTAGGTGTGTTTTCTCCCAGCCTCTTGTTTGATATGTTCAGCGGCAGGAAGACTGGCTCCAGCATTCCCAGGTGGCACGGCAGCTAGGGATGGGGCAGCTCTGCCCACACAGACCAGCTGCAGGTCCTTCTGCAGCATCTTCTGTCAAGACCGTGATGAGGCTGGAGCAGGATGAGGTCCTGGCCATCCCTCAGCCAGCGCAGGGAGGGCAGACCCAGAGGGAGCCACCCTAATGGGGCAAAAGGCTGGGGAATTCCAGAGCCCACCAATTCCTGCTCAGCCTAGAGGACATGTGCATCCCAGCGCCATGGGGTTGTTTTGGATGTGGTTGTTGAGCAATTTGGGTGCTGTTTCAGCACACTCGTATCAGTGCACTCGTATTCCAGGCTGGAAAGTCAGGGCAGAGGGACAAACCTGCCCAGCTGCGGGATGCAACCAATCAGAGCCGAAAGCAAAACAGGGCTGCACCTTCCCTGAGTGGCCTCTGCAGTTCCCGGTGTTTGCCCCATCCTCTCCATCTCATGGAGCATGGCAGCTCCCGGGAACAGCAAACTGCTGGAGGCTCGGGGGAGCCAAGTGGGGAGCGCAGACAGAAGCCAGGACCGAGAGGAAAACAAGATGGTCCAGGGAGAGAGCTCCTGGCAAGGGACAGAGCTGCTGCTTAAAATAGCGTCTCCTCTCCCTCCTCCTCCTCCTCTCTGCAAAATGCCTCCCTTGCACGAAAGCCTGCAGTGGTGGTGAAAGGGAAGCCGAACACCACTGCCTCAGCGGGCCAAGCCATCCGATCCCTCAAAGGCGAGGACTCCTTCCAAGGCTCGTGCTTAACCACCCCACATGCCCCAGGCATCCTCATCCCCCCCCGGCAGCGTCCGCCGTGGGTCTGATTCAAGGCGACGCACAGTAGTATCCACAGGCATGATGCTGGGCCTCCTGCGGCTTCCCAGGAGGAGGGGAAAGCATTTGGATGGGAGCACTGGCTCCTGGGAAGGCTGTTTGCTTTTCTTTGTTCCACCTCCTTCCTTATACATCTCATTTTTATTTTAAGAAATATTACCCCGGCGGAGCTGCTTTTTGGTAAAGCCGTGCCATGAGGATCCAAACTATTTGAGCTATTCGAGCTGCTTTGCCTACAAAATGAGTAAGAGGTGGGGAGGGAAAGGCTCCCCCGTTCCAGCAGCAGAGGCACCAGGCCGGCCAGCAGGTCCTGGCAGCTGGAGACACCTTTCAGCTGACAGTGCCCTGCCTCTTCCTTGGCAGGGAAATGCCTGCCTGGGATTGCACCTCCGCTGCCAGGTAATTGGGGACCCAGGCTTACGCTGTGCCAGAGGCGGCTTCTGCTCTCCCAGCACACTGGCTGACAATAAACAGCAGCTTAACAGGTTTAGGCACACAGCACGTCCTGAAAAATCAGCGGGATTCTTGCATTAAACTTCATCTATTGTGGTATCCTGCAATTCCTTGAAAGCTGGCTCGGGAGCTGATAGCTACGCTGAACTTTGGTCTAGGAGAGCAGGAGGACGTGTAGGAGCACCCACTGCTTGTCTTTCCGAGTCTTACCCTTCTTCGCCTGAGGCAGAGATTTTGGGTTCAAACACCAGGTGGAGAGGAGGGGAGGTTCCCTCTCTATGCTGCTGGCAACCCCCCCTGCTAGAGGAATTCATCTCCCCTTTTACCTGGACTCTGGTGGGCTGCAGCCGGTGATCCATCGTCTCAGCAGTGACATTTTTGGGCAGTATGACCGGGTCACTGGGAGGAATGATACAGGAAGGAATGCACACAGCACCTGTGGGAGGAAGGAGAGCCTTGAGGACCTCACCAGGAGCCAGGCACTGATGTCTTGTAGGAGGCCACCACTGATAGTAGAGACAGATGTAGAGGGGACCCTTTTCCTCCCAGCCTGGGATGGCAATTCCTTCCCCAAATCCCGAATTATCCAAGAGCCCACAGGAGCTGTGCCCAGTTCTCTTATCCCAGATGAAAGGAAAACTGAACATGGCCTAAGAGAAAGATTCCAACCTTGATGGCAGGACATGGGACCCAGCATGAAAACAAGTCTGGCCTGGACGTTACGCGATGTTTGCTGATGTGTTAAGAAGTGTCTTTCACAATTTTGCTACCACAGAGAATTCCCACTGCCTTCCCATGGCCCAGGAAGAAAAGAAAGCTGCAAAAACCACCTTGGAAAACCAGGTGTGATCGCAGCCCTAATCCTAGCCCCACATCAGCTCTGTCCTGAGCTTAGCCTCAGTAGTCCCTGTCGTTAGACTCTCCTCAGCCTGGTTTGCCCAGACTGGGATGACTGGTGCGTTTGCTTCAGAGTAACACGGGCTGTGCTCGAGCATCCTGTCCGGAGGGATGCCAGACCAGATGCAAGGACTACGGCTGAGCGTTGCAGCTCTTCCTGAAAGCACAGAGCAGCCAAGTCCTGCAGGCAGAAATGGATGATGCGGGTCCCTCATCTGGTGGAAGCGCCCTGTTACACTCAGTTGTCACTGCAGCTTTTATGGCTTTTATCTAGGACCTGTCACATGAACCCTGCAAACAGCAACAGCCGTAGCAAGCGCAGAGACCTCAGGAAAGATGGAGGGCTACAGATCAGGAAAATGAAGGCAAGGAGCTGGGTTTGCCTGAAAGACAACCCCTGCTGCGTCTGAAAAGAGAGATGCTTAATGCTGGAGACAGCTTCAGCTTTGGGTCTTGCCCAAGAGTGCAACCAGGGTGAGCACAAGGCTAAAGCCACCCCAACTCCGTGTTTATAAAGACAATGGAAGAGGAAACAGGATTATTTTTTTTTTACATTTAGTGGGGATTGGTACAGAAGAGTCACAGTGACTATCAGCTCCCTGAGACGACTGAGTCAACACAAAGTTTGGTGTTCTGTTTGGTTTCCTGTTTTTTGTTTGCCCTCACCTATGCCGTGCCCCTGCTCGCACTTGTACTCCACGAGGTTCAGCTCCGGGGGTGGTGGGCAGGTGCCCCGCAAGCTCTCACACAGTTTGAACTCCTCTGTCCACAAGCCCTCCTTAGTGCAGACGATGGGAACCTGCAAAGCAGAGGGAGAGCAGGTGGCATCACTTGCCCTGCCTGGCCACTGCCCATCCCCAGGGCAAGGACACCCCTCCCACCGGCCACATCCAGAGAGGAGTTCCCCGCGGCAGCTGGGGTGCAGCCGTGTGCACTGCCCAGAAAGCCAGTTGTTTCCCAGCTGCTGCTGGATCCCACCAGAGGGAACCAGCCACAAGACCCTTTCCAAGCACTGGTAAGATGCCTGGGTGGAAGGGCTGGCAGGCAGCAGCCTCCATCCCCAGGGAAGCCCCTTGGTGAGCACAACTGCTGCAGCACAGCTGCCCGTCGTCCCAAGTGAATGCTTTCACAGCAGCTCCCCAAACCCACTGGAAACCCCCTCCTTAGGCTTTCTGACCCTTTTCACCCAAGATGAGCCAGCTTGCTCCGGACCGCTGCTTTCCAGACAGGGTCTGCAGGGAGCAGGTGAGGGTCCCCAGGCAGTGGTGCACCTTGTGGTGTCTATGGGGCCCAGCAAGAACAGCTCTGGGCTCGTGGAGGGTCTGCTCTTTGGTGGTACAAGGGTGTTTGGCCTTGGGCATGGGTCAGAGTGTTGCAGGGCCCTGCGCACAGCAGGGCACAGGGAGCCCTGCACTTCCCAGACGCTCTGAAACACAAGGTGTGGTCACGGTGCCTCCCCCCAGACACTCACCTGCGGCCCCTGCTGCTCGCAGTTGAGGACACACCGGCTGTCCAGCTCGAAGCCCTGGGTGCAGTTGTACATGCCCTCGAAGACGGGGGGCGGGGGCTTGCACACCACGGGGACACAGTGTCCCTCTTCCCACTGCCCGCTCTCCAGGCACTGGACCTTCAGGAACTTCCTGGGGAAACACAGACACCAGACTGGCCTGCAGAACCCCAGACACTCCCCCTTGGCTGTACCAGGCATCCCACAGATGTCAGGAACAGACTAAGGACATCTCTCCTGGAGCACAGTCATGCCCCCCTCGTGTAGGACTTTCCCGTACCATACGATCCTGCACCACGGGCACGTCCTTCTAGAGGGACACCCCACACTTAACCAGGACCTTTTCTTCTCCTCACTGGGGGGATTGCACTGATCTAGGAGCACCAGATGTGCATTTCCCTTGCCCTCACCACCCCACTGCTCCCCACCCCTTGTGGTGCCCCTAAACCATTCCTCCCACAGTCCCTGCAGGTCCTGGGCTGCTTTGTCCCACCGCCAGTAGCTGCATACTTTGCTGGATGGAGTTTGCCTCCACCAGTAAATCCTCTGGCCTGTGCCCAGCTATTCCTGAGGCTCCTCTTTGTACTCCAGCCAGATCTGTCAATCCCGCTCTCGCCAAGGGGCTGCCGTGCCGCAGCAGACCAGTACCACCCTATGCTGCTAAAACAGCCCAGACACAAACCACATGCCAAGAAAAGAGAGAAGGAGAGAGAGAGAGAAAGAAAGAGAGAAAGAAAGAGAGAAAGAAAGAGAGAAAGAGAGAAAGAGAGAGAGAAAGGGAGAAAGGGAGAAAGGGAGAAAGGGAGAAGGGAAGAAGGGAAGAAGGGAAGAAGGGAAGAAGGGAAGAAGGGAAGAAGGGAAGAAGGGAAGAAAGGAAGAAAGGAAGAAAGGAAGAGTGAGTCCAGGAGCAGAGCCCACCCATTTTTCAGTCTCCCGTGCCTGGCAGTGGTAGAGACACCACATCTTTTACACAGAGGCATCAAAACTGGTGAGGCACCAGGCTGGCCAAGGACTGCTCTCTGGGCAGAGGACATGTCACCGCCCTGATGGGCTTTACCTGAGTCAGCCCTGATTGCTCCATCCTTAATGAGACTTTTCCCTCGCTCCTGACCTCCTTAACTAGACAGCACACTCCAGCTGCCTGCCCCTGCCCTCTCCCACCGCGGGTGCCAGCAGGCAGGGCTCCAGGCGCCACGTTAGGGAGTTTATAGCCTGCCACAGGTATGTGCAGGGGGCCGCCAGGGGTTAGAGGAACCCCTGGCAGAAGGCACTAAAGTGCCCCTTGTTCTGAGAGGAAGCAGACAGAGTGTGGGGGCCACCCATGTGCCCCCCAACACCTGATGCAAGGTCACGACATTGTGTGGGGCCACCCAGCTGCCCCTCGACACGTGGCACAGGGGCACGCAGCCTGGAGAAGCAAGGGGAGCCCATTTTGCAGCCCACTGCCAGACCAGGGGTGTTCCC
The DNA here is from genome assembly GCA_013397975.1 of Machaerirhynchus nigripectus. Lineage (NCBI taxonomy): Eukaryota > Metazoa > Chordata > Aves > Passeriformes > Dicruridae > Machaerirhynchus > Machaerirhynchus nigripectus. The sequence continues at coordinate 485,907 of VZRQ01010229.1, read as the reverse complement.
TGTCAGATTTCTGCTGGGAACTCACGGATGAGATATTTCAGAGGTTTTTGAAGCATTTCATACTTAAACATCGTTGCAGCTCTTGGAGAGTCCCCTTCTCCCTCCAGAAATCAGGGATCTGTTTTTTCTCAAGGCCCTATAAAGGGGCAGTGGGTGCCTGCCAAGATGAATGTGGACTCCAGCATGTAACAGGGAGGCTGGCAGGGTAGGGAATGGGCTCAGCAAGTCCACTGGCACACAGGTCTGCACAAATCTTCCCACCAGCCCACCTGAGAAGCGAGGATGGCCGTGCTGTGAGCACCTGCGCGGTGAGGGTTGCCGCAGTATCACCCCAACAGCAGCAGCAGCCTTGGATTAACTAAGGGAACTGCAACTATGAAGCATTCCAGAAAGCTGGTGAGGCACAGGGACTCTGGATTCCACTGCAGGCCTCTGTGGTTTCAGTCCATTCCTCATTTAACCCTCTTGTTTGCCTGCCCTTTCCATGAGGGTGGCAGTCACCGCCTCGCAAAGATGTCCCCATCAGACTTCGCCTTCTCCCAAACCTGACCGAGTGCTTTGCTCTGCCCGGCGTTAAAGGTAAGCAAAGGCACATGCCAAGAAGTACTAATCCACGTGGGGTGTCCAGCTCCACGAGCAGCATTTTCCCCTTCCTGAGCTTCCTGGCTCACGGGGCGTGCTGCGGCCGTAGGGCTCGCCAGGGGTGAAGCACAGCAGGTTGTGGAGATAGGAGCGAACCGGTCGTGTGAAGGCACTGCAACAGCAGCACCTCGGGCACTGAGCAAACTCCTTCAAGGACCAGGAGCATCCCAGCCCACACACGACTTCTCAGCGGCCACTGCACCTCCCCAAATCGTGGCAGAGGCCCTGTGCCCAGGAGGGGCTGGGGAGGTGGGCCAGGCACGGGGAGGCCACGCTGCGGCCGCTGCAGTTTGCACAGGTGCAGGCTGTGGTTTGCAGCCCAGGGGGCTCCCGGCTTTGATGTGGTGCTGGAGTGACCCCAGTCGCAGCCAGCACCGTGCACAGCCTCTCACACCTCTCCCCCTGACCTGCGCCCCCTCCCCAGACCACCTTGCTCTGGAGGCTCAACCCACCCCCAGCATCCATCCAGCGACTTTAAACATAGTTAGCCCAGGCTGACCCCGGGGTAGAGGGTGGGGTGTGGACCACTCCCACATATATGGAATAAGCAGTTCATGTGGAAGCACGGGGAAGGGAAGGGAGAGGCTTTTAAAAAAAAAAAAATATATATATCTATATAAATACACACAACTTCATAAGAGCTTGAAATTTCTGGACCCCCTCCCACCTCCCAGCTTCTTCTGATCTGGGTTACAGGCACTTCTTGAGGATTAACAAGGAAGCCAGGAAAATCAGAGTCAACCCTCCAACCAGGCAAGCCTGAAGGACAGAGGAGGCAAGGGAGACATCAGAGGCCAGCGAGGGCCGTCTCTGAGGGGAAGGCATGAGCACTTGCCCAGCTCCAGGAGCCGAGCATGCAGGGCCTGGCAGGGATCCAGCCATCTTCTGAGGCAGCCAGCCTGGGGGGAGTGGGTTTGCTGTGCAGGAATGGTGACAAATGGGTCTAAAGCCTCATCTCCTATGGCAGGAGACTGACGGCTTCAAAAAGAATAGGGGGAAAGGAGAGACGTTTGTCAGTAAATGGAAGGAAACCTGCACCAGTGTGTAGAACCCTCTGCTGCTGTGCTCCAAACAGCCTGGGTTGTAAATGCCCAGAGACCTTAGAGGTGGGAGTGAGAGGAACCTGGTTGACAGCCTGGGTTTTCTTTACCTGGCTCTTTGGCTCCCATAGCTCTGTGTGTTTGCCTTTTATCTGGAAGGGGCCAGATATGGGCAGAGGCAGCGAGTGCCTTTGAGCCCACCACACAGGTGCCTGGTGCCCCACTAAGCTGCAGTGCTCCTGGGTTAGCCTGTCCTGCTTGCCCAGCTGGGAACTGTCTGTTTTGTTTCCAGTCCCCATTTTCTCCTCCACATTCTCCCACCTCCTCTCCTTCCTCTTCCATGGTCTCTGCAGTTTTTGAACAGGGGGAGAAGGAAGAGGGGCTGACATCTCCACGGAAGCTCACTGAGGACTGTGCTGGGCTCCCTTGATCTCTGGTCAAAATGCAGGCTGAGACTGGCAAATCTGCCTGAAAATACCCAAGTGGTTCTCAAGCTAGCAGAAGGAACTCAACCCCTCAAAAAGGCAGCTTGGAGATCCCAAAATCTCTTCTCTCCAAGGAATCATCCCACAATGGGCAAGCGAAACAAGTCCTCTGAAGGGTCTGACCTCTTAGGTCCCCAAATTGAGAGCATCCTCTCAACATTCAGGTGCTCCTCTAAAGGATCTCCCAGCTATTATCACACAATCATGGAACTGTTTTGGGTTGGAAGGGACCTTAAGGATCACCTTGTTCCAACCCCCCTGCCACGGACAGGGACACCTTCTACTAGACCAAGCTGCTCCAAGCCCCATCCAACCTGAACTTGTCTACTCCTGTCAGAGATGTGCTTCAGATGGCACTTCTCATGCTGGGAGCAACAGCAAGGAGCACCGTGGGGGTGGTGCCCTTTTCCCCAAAGTGTCTGACCCCTGACTTTCGGGCCAGCACTTTTCAGTGCTGCAGCTCTGGGTGTTGCTGAACATTTCCCCTTGACAGCTCACATCTTTGTGTGATCCACGTGGTGGGTTGGTACTGCCGTGGAACAGGTCCTGCCTAACTCCAGAGAGCTCCCATCACAAAGCACAAGTGCACGTGTTACGTTCCACTTGTTACCCTTACTTTGGAATTAGAAGTGAAGTGGCTTGGCAGCTGGAAGCCGGGCTGTTACCAGATCTCCTTGAGGAAGAGTCAAAGAAGCTTTACCCCTCATGTCAGCACTGTCAGTCAGATGAACCTGCCAGCAGGGAGGCAGCAAATTTCTGGCAGGATCTCGATTACACAATCAGTATTTCCTCAAGGATCCTTTGTTGACAAGCAGCAATTTCCCAAGGGCCTTTCCTCACCCAGGTTAACAGACAAAAGCATCTCCAAGACAACCGATTTATTCATCCCCTTTCTCTTCCGTTTCAGCTATGGGAAATGAATTTCAACTATGATCTCAGCCCCTTCTAAGCATCCTTACTGCTCCTGCAGTAAAATTCAACTGAAAAACAGAAGTGAGGGAATTGCACGAACATCTGTGTCCAAGATCATCTTGGCTTGCACAGAGGCAGCTGGATCCCAACCATGGTTCAGGCCTGCATAAGGTGGGCACCTCCACATGAGGAGCAAAGCTAGAGCTGGAAGAATAATTCAAAGGAAGTCTGACTATAATTCCAAGGGTGAGCTTGTTAGTGGGCATGAGGAATCTCTGGCGTCAGTCACAGACTATGCTTGACTTTTGCCCAGCATACAGTACACATGGAGAGTCTTGCTTCCTTTTGTACATCGACACCTGAGTGGCACTGAATCCTTTAGCAAGGCTTGTGCCTGCTGCGTTGGTGGACAACAGGGAGACAGGAGATCAAGAACTCCGTTTCCTGAACCCAGAGAGACAGCAGAAGACCCCAGAAACCTGATGTCCAAATCACCAGCTCAGACCCTGTCGCTGGTGGGGTGGCCACGACACACAATATGGATGCTGCACTGGAATAGTGGCGTAGAGAGGTTTGTTTCAAAGAGAACACATACTTATAGTCTATTCTACATTATCATTCGTGTTACAAGTTCATTGGCTACTAAACCACAACAACAGACCCACTGGCTAACATTTAACTACAATATAATACTGCTGGTTACCTGTAACTCAAGCATTCAGGCACTCAGAAAAATACCAGGTGCAGATATGTTCCTGTTTTCTCTTCCTGTTGTTTTGGGTTCCGTACTTCTGTTGATACTACACTTCCCTGGGCAAAGCTGATTATTCTCTTCTCATGAGTTTTTCTCACATATAGAAATTAACCCTGTCCAAATTGAGATCTCTGAAGCCTTCAGACTAGCTGTCGGCCTCAACAAGACCCGACTTTCACATCAGCACATCAGGAACCTGAACCTCATCAGTGCTGGTTGCTTCCAGAACTCTCCTTCACCTCACTCTCTCCAGAACTGGCACGATCAAAGAAATCAGCCTCTCACTCTGGCAGCTCCCACCCTCTCTCCTTCCCAGGGCTGAGACACCAGAAGGATTTCCAGCAATCCAGGAACTGACTTGCTGGCTAGTAGCTACTACACCCCACTGAGGGGTTTGTGCTCATGCTGAGTGTACACCAAGAGCTCCTGATGGGATGGTGCAATGACATTTACAAGTCCAAGGGAAGCTTTTTATTCTTGGGGTGGGTCACTCACACAGGAGTTAGTGTGCATGATGGGAAAGCAGTACTTTTCCTGGTTTCGTTAATACGGTTTCTGTATTCCACCACCAGAGACATCCAGTGAAACAGCAGCAATGGCCATTGCAAATGTGAAAATGCCATGTCAACGTGCACTGTCAGAGAAATGTAAACCCTTTGCATGATTTTCCTTGACTTGCCTCACAGGCTGCTCAGACCCATGTGGAAGCTACTCACACATCAGAGGAGCCTCGGGATCTCCCAGGGCTCATCATTTTTACCAGCAGTTGCTGCAGCAAGACAGAGGGGGCCTAACTTTGCAAGCTGACTGGACCAGTTTGAATGCCCAGCGCCTGAAGCGCCACAGGCACGAAAGCTGCTCCAGAGTTTGCAAGGCAGTCCATGTGACTGCAGCCATAATCACCATTTGCTCAGCTCTCTTTGGCCCCAGAAATGCTCCTAACACTGTGAAAAGCTGTTTACAGAAACCACTTCCTTCATTACAAGGCAAGAAATTTGGCAACTGCTTCCCACTGCACAACAACTCTACCCCAGAGCAAAGAAGAGATGAAGTCTGCGTCCAATTAAAACTGGAAGGGGGCATTAAACAATTAGCACATAATTACCTGATTTGGGCTAGAATCAAGACCCTGGGGAGGACCTGGCCAGTGCCAGGGAATCTTTAGTGACCAAACCCAGTGGGGACTTCGGCTGGAGGCGTCACAGACAAAATGCTGCTTTACTCCCCAGCATCGCGACACTGGCTGAGAGCAGGGCTAGCGAACCACCAGGAATTTTTCCCCAAAGCATCAGGAGAAATCTTCTCCCATTGAAATGCCAATGCTAGAGATTAAATTTAGCCAAGAGGCACAGCGGGTGAGACGTTAACCCTGACAAAAGGCAGCCACTCATTCTTACAGTGCCTCCGTTCTACGTTTTACTGCTTTTAGGAAAGACAGAAGCTCCAGGAATCCGCCAGCATCTTGTAAATGTCCAATTACCTGGGAGTCCACAAACACTTAATTTGGTGCTTAGCTTTCACCAAGTGACAAACACATTGAGGTGCACTGGAAGATCTGCTTGCTTCAGGTTAAAGTACTTAACTAACATGCATGTGCAACAGCACTTTGTTCCCACCGGGTCCACCTACACCAGGGAATGCCTCTTGTATTTCAAGAAATCTCTGTGATTAGAGCAAGCTGCTCTGCCTTCTACCTATCCAGCCAAGTCTTCGAGACCACCATCGTCCCATCACCTCTGCTCCTTGAGCACACTGGGAGGAGGAAAGAAATGGTGATGACAGACCTGCCCACAGACTTACTTCTTAGGCTTGTCCGCTGTGTTCTCGGCCACGTGGTACCCAGGCTTGCACTTGTAGCGACAGACCGAGCCCACGTCGTGGTTCCCCTGCAGGCACCGGGGGACCAGGAGCTTGGCGTTGGCCACGGCGGGGGGCGCGTCGCACTCCAGCTTGCAGTAGGCTTCGGGCAGGGACCAGAGACCATCCTCCAGGCAGGTGAGCCACTGGTTTGTTCCTGGCCCCAAAAGAGAAGCAGCGTGGGGGGTTACAGCCGAGTCGGAGTCCTGCCGAGGGCAGCTCAGAGCAACCAGCAGGAGTCCCCTTGTTAGAGTGTATACTGACACCAAAGTGGGCAAACACATAGACCACGGACCCCATCGCCTGCTTGGTCAGGCTGTAGCAGAAAATACTTGAATGCAGACAGAAGTATGGAAGGGTCAACTTCTAGAGGCTGAAGAAAGGATCTTGGTTCTGCTAATCCCCCCAAATCCTTCCCTTAAACTTGCCCTCTTTGGTGGTGCCTCAGGATAGCCAGGGGCCTTTGTGTAAGACACCTCTCTGTCATGTTCAGTTCAGCCCACCTTCACTCTCCCCGAGGGCTTTTTGCAGCTGATCGAGCTGTCATACCCTGCTACGGCTGCAGTGCAAGATCACAGAATCATGGAAGGGTTTGGGCTGGAAAGGACCTTTAAAGGCCATCTAGTCCAACCTCCCTCTGCCACGGGCAGGAACATCTTCCACCAGGTCAGGTAGCTCAGAGCCCTGCCCAACCTGGCTTTCCATGTTTCCAGAGATGGGGCATCCACCATCTCTCTGGGCAACCTGAGAGCCAAGAGGTTGGAAAATGCCGCAAGGACAGACGTGGGAGGCTTCACTGGTGTGACTGGGAATTCAAACCACCCATCATTAGAGGTCTGGGCTGAGTATTACAGCCCAGCTCTTTGTTGTCCCTGATAGACCCAGCTAAATGGGTGGCCAAAAACTGCACAGCTCTGGATGCCTGCGGGAAGTGCCCAGGACTACATCACCCACATGGTGTGGATGATAGATAGTTCACTGGGAACCGCTGGGCAAGAGAAAAAGCTGGGCTGGAGCGAATGGGACTCTTCCTACTGGGAGGTTTGGATCAGCACGTTTGTGGTGCAGCCAGGCTGCTCTACAATTCCTTCGAACATCGCTTTCTTTTTACAGAAACACTTCTGGACCAGAGACAAGATCACATCTCTACTCAGCGCTCATGTTCCCGATGGGCCTAGGCTGCCAAGGGTCATCTCCCACCTCCGAGTGCCACACAGCCACATCATCCTTTCCTTGCCTAGCCTCAGCATTTGTTAGCAGTGACAGCTTGCTTGCAAGGATGCAAATCTTCGGGGGGGAACAAGCACGGAGCATGTCCCTGCCTCAATGGCTCAGCTGTGTCGGCTGGACTCTGAGAGTTTCCCCACATGGCTTGGCAGCCTTGGCCAAGCACCTCCGGCCATCATGCTGGAAGTCACCCAGGGGCCCATCGAGGGGACGCCTTCCCACCGAGGGAGCCCATGGCAAGCCTCCCAGTGGCTGCAGCTGTGAGTGAAGGATGGGATGAAAGCTGTGCCCTCAGCTGACCAACCCAAGGCAACGGGCATCAGTTCGTGCAGAACTGGCCCTGTTGAGATGACATTTGCATGCTACCCTTTGATCAGCTCACTCTGGGGACCTGCCACCACCCTCCCTGTCATGAACTGAGACCTTAATTCTCTGCAGTTTTTGCTCCTTAGATTTAACTTTTTTTTTTTTAACAAAAAAAAGAAGTAAACAATTCTCATACATTTCAGCTATAAATGTCTCCATAAAATAGGGCACCCATTAAAATGATTTGTTGTATGTGATTTTTCAGAGCGAAGGCACTGGTGGAAACTCGCAAAGTCCCAATGCTTGAAGCTGTCAAGGCAATTATCCCTGAAATCCCATCCAGCTCAGCCCTTGCATAGACAGAACAGTAGCTCTCTTTCTCTGACTTGGCTTAAAAAATTCCTGCGGCTACTGATGGAGTCGGCAGAATGAAAGCCAGGCCTTGGTGTGTCTGGGTGGTGAGCATCCCCCAGACTGCTCTACAGCTGTGGGCATCGGGCTCTATGGCTTTACACAGCCCCAGGCCCCCCGAACCACAGGCTTTCCCACAGCCACCAGGCACAGAGCCACGTGTGGCTCTCTGAAGTCCTCTCTGCCTGCCTGCATGTTTCTTGTCTCCATCACCGTGATGCTGGAAGGCTGGACCAGTTATCAGGAGAGCCCATCGCTACACCCGGAGGTGCATGGATAAGGGCTGCCTGCCAGGGGATGGGAGTCAGAGGGAATTATCCCCACACTGGGATGTCTCCGCTCCAGGGGGAGGGATACTTCCCGAAACGATGGGTATCTCAAGAGCCCATCCAGCTGGCAAATGCCAGGATAAGTGAGAAATTCCAAGTAGCAGTGCTCTGTTTGAACTGCTCGGGAAAGGTGGCATCAAAAAGGCTGGTTAAACGTCTGGACACTCCAGAGCATACCTTGAAGCTTGGCTGGGGGGATGCAGGAGAAGGAGCATCTCTGCAGGTAGGTGGTCCCCGCCGGGCAGGAGAACTCGGCATAGTACACGTGGGACTGGTCGGGGACACGGCAGTCGATGGGGTCACAAGTCACAGATCTGTCCCACTGTCCCGAAATGCACGTCAGCACCACCTCCTGCTGCAGAAAAAGCAAAGCTCCATCAGACTCCTGAAGAATGCTTTGATCTACAGGTGTGCCACCACAGCAGAAAGGTCTGACCCAAGCTGCAGGATGAGGAGAGCTCTCCAACATTTTTCCTCCCCCAGTGTGCCCTTTCTCCCCACTCTGGACAACGAATCACGAAGCCCTGACCTGTTCACAGGGAGACGTGTGGGGTGTGAGAGCAGCAAATGTGCCTTGGGGTAACAATCCAGCCACTGTGCATGTTATGCTGTCTGGGTGGTGCCAGTCCACATCAGGGAAAAAAAGAAAAATCCCTTCAAGATACACTGAAACCTCTTGAGCTAAGCTGTTCCCAGCTCTGTGCACTGCAATTCCCTCCACTAAAAGATCAACTCTTACTTCAACTGTTGTCAGAAAGCCCTTGTGTCGATTGTTTTTCCCTAAACGTACCAATTCCCTCATGCCTCAGCCCTCAGACCCCACCGGAATCATATAACCTCATTTACAAATCCTAATTATACAGCCCCTCTTATTTAGCTGGGGAACTGCCTGACATCAAAAACCACCGTGGTCCCACCACAAAATATGGTCAGCATGTCCTACAGACTTCATCAAAAGTGAGTGGTGGATGATGGTTTGCTGTGAGCAACCTGGTTTAGCGGAAGGTGTTCCTAGCCACAACGCGGGGTGGGACTCAGTGATCTTTTAAAGATCCCTTCCAACCCCAATTGTTCAATGATTTCCATTCCCAAGCTGCTAACCCCAGCCCAGCAGCCCTCAGCCAGGGGCTGCAGACCAATATTCCTGCAGACCAATATTCAGGGGCTGAGTACAGCCAAACACATGACCTTATCCTCCCAACCGGCACGTTTTGATTCAACCTGGATGTGGTGGCTCTCAAGGACATCACTAAATTTGAGTCTGGCACTCCCAAGCTTGCAGCAGGATCGTGGTACAGCTGAACTGGGTGGAGAGGATGCTCAGGAGAAGAGCTGTGTGCATTTTCCTAAACAGGGCCACAAGCCAGACATGACTGTAACATCACTGGAGGGCTCAGGGCAAGGCACTTGCAAGCTGCCCTCTGCTGTGACAGCCACTTGGTAAAGCTCTGTTCAGAAGTTTCCCATGTCACTGCCAAACGCAGGAAAACTGTCACCCGAGGCAGATTTATTTTGCGTGGTTTCATTCCGGAGAATGGGAACATTTTGTTTTCCCTGGGCACGCCTTGGCCCACAGACCCCGTGGCCACGTCGTTAATTAATAACCTCCCAGTGATGAGCAGCGCATCTCCAGCTGCCCTGTTGCACTTCCCGGTGCCCACCTCTCCTTTGGCCAGCACTGCAGCACGGGAAACCTGCCTGGCAGGTGTCAGAAGCAGATGTCCAAGGAGAGGAAGGGTCACCCTGCTGACATGGCCCAACTCACTCCCGCCCGTCTGCCCCGAGCGAGTTCACGCTCTGGCTCAGCCTGGCGTGTGGGCCAGCTCAGCCCCACAGACTCCTGCTTCCCCCTCCAGAAACAGCCTAAGGACAGGACACTCTGTGCCTACACCCCTGCCAAGGTGACTGCCTGGACCAAGGCAGCCCAGTTCCTGAGGACACATCATCCCAGGTCTCCTCAGTCAACAGCTAAGAGCTGTGCTGGCTTGTGGCTCTTATGAGGTAACCCCCAACCCTCTGGAAAGTGGGACAAACTCTTTCACGGTGACCTCTGTGCCATTATTGCAACACAACACAAAGGAAGAAAAGCTCTCCATGCTCTCGGCTGCCTCTAAATATAGTTGCTCTGCAATGACTTCATTTTTTCCTGAGCCACTAACCTCAGCTTTAAGAGAGAAAATGTCCCAGGGATGTTTAACCCTCCAAGCAATGCCCATCTGGAGAGCAGAAATATCTACCTCTCCCTCTGCTGGAGTGCGTCACCCTGACCTGGGACATTCCCTGCAGCAACTTCCAGCCTGGAAGAGCTCTCCTAGTTCAGGGAGAACTAGGACTGCAGCAAGGGAAGGAGAGTGATCTCCAGAGCAGAAACACCAGCCACGAGCACAGGGGTCCGGCACTGGAGCTTCACTGAGCTGGGATTTGCTGGGCAATCAGCGAGAAGGTTGGGGCTGGAGGAACTAAGCGGTCTGTGCTCTCTCCGACCACCTCGGGGTGGTTAAATCTTTTTCATCCAGGTTTTGGTCCCATGGGCCATCCTGAGGCCCACTCACCTGCGTGGGGCCCAGCCTCTTGCCACCGCTGGCGTGGAGGACGAAGCCCTTCTCGCAGGCAACGGTGCACGTCATGTGCCTCGGGCCATCGGAGCTGCAGTTGAGGGCGGCAGCGTGCGCGAGCGGCGGCCGCGCGCAGCTTCCCGATCCCGGGCAGGCACCGTGGGCACAGCTGTGGAGGAGAACAGAGAAGGGATCAACCAGGACTGCTTCGGCGAGGAAGGGCTCTCCTCCAGGTGGCACTTGCGTGGAATGAATGCTCAGCGGGTCACGGGCGCCCAGAGATGCGCGCCTATCCCTCACAGCTCCAGCTTCTTCCAGGCCTGAAGTCTCCTGACAGCGATGCCAGGAGAGTACTTTATCGCAGCTCTGGCTTAGCTGGACTTCATCCCAGCCCCAGCCCCAGCCCACGCCTTCCCCCCAGCCACCACCATGTTCTTCCAAGCCGATGAAAGTGGGCACAGCTCAACAATACTCCGAAATTCGAGCTGCCTGTGCACAGGCACAGAGTGTGCACACAGCCTGGCACCAAAGGGGCTCACTGCAGGCAGACCAAGTGAGCAAAAGGAGGGAGGTGACAAGGAGAGGGGAGGCAGGAGGTAAATCTTTGTATAACTTTTGAATCGGATACCTCAAACTCTGCATAGGACATTGGAGAAGCCATTCTCCAGCTGCAAGGAAAGGTTTAGCTAAGAGGAAACCTCTGCAAATATTAGGGAATCATCCATGAGATGTTCTTCAGGTCCCGTGCAGTCCCCCTTCATAACCATACAGCTACACCACAGCCTGTGGTGGAAGGGAGAAGCTGGACATGCAACTGGCTCCTCAACCCCACTCCCATCACCTTCCCCCTCTGCTCTTGATGGTCTTCAGCACCTCTGCTCTTCCCACAGGCCAGCACAGCACCCCAAGCCTGTGCAGGCTGATGCCAGGCTGGCTGGGACCAAGACCAGCTCAGTACGCACCTGTCCAGCTCTCCAGCCTCAGCTGTGGCCACCAAGGTGAGACGTAGCTAAAGGGAGGAATAACCTTCCCCTCGGCACCACTGTGAGCTACAAGAGGTCCCAGGAAAGTTTGCAGTGCATCACCCACACCTCCTCCTCCTCCTCACTGCAGCAGCTTCCCACTGAGGAGCAGCCATTAGGTACTGATTATTTAAGCATCACAATTCCATAATGAGAACCAGTGTTGGCCAAAGGGCCTCCCACAGCAAAATGCAGCCAGTTGATTAATTACCTGGGATGGCACTGGGACAAGAGACAGGGCAATACAACAGCTCCCACGCCCTGGGAGCATCCATCAGTCTGGCTTTATCTGCTACCGAGTGATAGAGGTGCAACACCTGACCTCAGCCCGCCCCAGTGAGGGACAGAGGTGCTGGGGGTTCAGGCAGCAAACAGGGAGAGAAGGGAGGGAGCTGCACCTGAGCTCCTCGCTCTCCTCTGCTCCCTGCTTGGCACAGGGCTGCCAGCTGTTTTCAGGCACTGCCTTTCTCCCAGCGAGGCAGAGGCCTCTGCCTCTTGCCTTTACTCAACGTTTCCAGCCAAGGATGCACAGAGCTAGAAATACCACAAAAGACACACACTAAAAAAAAAAAAAAGAATACAACCCAACAAACCCCAAAAAAACCAAATCGGTGCCGACACAGACGTTAAGGGAACGCAATGTGCTGTTGACTCTGGACAAGTCCACTGAGCCAAAGACATGGTGGAAACCTGCAGGCCACAGCCCTGAAAGAGCCGGTGGGCACAGGAGGGGACCACAAAGGAGAACAAGAAGAAAGGGGCTGTTTTTTCAATGCAGACCTGTTTATGAAGTGAGAAATGGTTTCAGGGCAGCTGCTGCAAATTCTTTCACTAGCTTATATTTCCATTTGCTTCCTTTTTAAAGAATTTGTTTTATGAGTGCAGCGTTTGTCAGGTCATTAGCTTCTGAGGGCATCTGGTACCAATTGTAGCCCTCTCCCCTCCCCACCCGCAGTCACCTTCTCTGGGCAGTTGCTCTGCTCCCTGCCTGTGCCCCTGGCTCATACTTGCTCCAGTCCCCAGTTCCACCGCCCAGTGATGGAGCCACTGCCCTAAACTTCCTTGTGTGTGTTTGTCTCTGGGCACACATGTCCTCTTTCCAGCCTTGCTTCTCCACTCCATCCCCTTTCCTCACCAGTCACGGGTACACACAGAGATGGCACCTTTCCACTACACCAGGTTCCTCCAAGCCCCCTCCAAACTGGCCTGGAGCACTTCCAGGGATGGGGCAGGCACAGCTTCTGCGGGCACGCTGTGCCAGGGCCCCAGCACCCTCGCAGCCGACGGTCAGGACGTTGAGTTACGGAGCTCGCGGCCGTGGCAGCCGCGGTCCGAGGGCGTGCCGTGGCACCCTCCAGATGCATCCAGGCCAAGCGCTCGGCTGGAGCTGCTCTGCTGGTGCTGCTGGAGAGCCAGCACGTTGTCTGGGGCAGCCTCGGCAGTCGGGACAGTGCTGCTGCTAATTAACAATTAAACGAAGCGCTAATCCCTTTGAGCGCTACCGGGGGCATTTTGGTTTTCCGGCAGTTCAGAAATGTAACCAGCAGCGTGGTAGGAAGCAGGTCAAGATATCAGCAGGTTTCTTATGTATTATAAATACAAAATGTTACATAGGGTAGTTATGCATAAGAGATTGATAATTACAGGTCATAACAGCAAAATATTTCTTTTTATATATATCACATATATATACACTCATGCACGTGTTCTCTATGTGCACGTAGATACGTTTTAGAAACAACAGAAAGGTTTGGGTTAGAACAATTGCCTTTCTCTTTGTCCCCAAAGAAGACTAACTTCGCACTGTTTTCTCTGTGATTAACAACACCCCTAATCCTACAAAAACCCACCAGATCTCATTTTGGAAATGATCCGAGACCCATCAGCTGAAATTCTGAGAAGCTGTGCTCATCCCACACCTAGCTTTGAAGCCTGGTGCTGCTATTCCAGACCCGAAGAGGAGCTCACGTTACTGAAACCTGTCTGATTTTCTCAAATATATCAATAACCTAAAAAATATACATCAATCCAACCTACAAACATTGCCTTGATTGCTTCCTTTATCAGCATAATCGCTGCTATCACTGCTGTAACTTGGGGCCAGGTGAACAAGTGCAGGTCAAAGTAGCAAAAAAAGCCCTGTGACCTGGCCCCATCATGATCCACATGCTGTGTGCCAGGGCTCGGGTAAAGTGTTGGAATAAATCACAGCTCCCAGGCCCTGGAACACCCTAACAAAGGCTGGACAAGGAAATGGTGCAGTTAGCCCAGTTCTGATCTCAGCATGAAGGAGCTCTTTCTGCTTTTGATGATAAATGAAATTCCTGTATCACAGCTGCAAACTCCTGACTTCTGCCCATTTCTGATTCAGGCCATATAAGATGTGGGACAAGCCAATATTTTTTTACTTTTTATTCTGCCCGAAACATCAAAAAAAAATTTCCACTTCTACCCCAGCATCTTTTGAAGCTCAAACTAATGATTTGTCAACAACATTTTTACAAAATACCAAGGTTTTTCTCCTAACTTATTTCATGTCAGCACAAGCCTGCACGATGCTCTGGGCTCACCAAGTCCCATAACTTACACATCAAAGAAAGTTTTGGGCCTGGAAATCTGTGAAATTCTGCCTGGTGATGGCCCTAACTGCTCCAGAACGGTAAGAGCTTTGTTCTGAAACGGGAACAATTCTATAAACTAGAGCAAAGCTTTTCCTGTGGAATCCTTCATCCTTCTAGAATGAAAGCAGGCGGCCACTACACCAGCAGCAGAGCGTGTCAAGCCGGTGGTGGCGAAGCCAGCGTGGAAACACTACTTTGTTGTGACAAATCCAAAATTCCGAAAAGCTGAAATTTCGTGTTTTACAGCAACTACTTAACGCGACACAGAAAACACTGATGGATTTACCCATGTCAAATTAAGCCAAGTCAAATGCAGTGCAGCTGCCTAGAGTGTAATAAATCATCTATACATGGCTGTAGTGTCTGCTCAAGCTTTCAACCCCAAGATTGCTGCTGAAACATCCCTTATCATCAAGCTCCAACTCTTAACAGCGGAAACCCGAAAGTTCTTCTCATGGTGCGAATTTTTGGGAGAGGGGGTTATAGGAGATGTTGACAGGAAAGTAAAGGCTGCAGCCAAATCTCCTGAAGTTGAAAGTCGTCGCTGCACGTACTCTGGTGGAGTCGGGGTTGTAACACTCGGCATCAGCGAGATAAAAGGTGTTTACCCCAGCGCGGGCTCGCAAAAGAGAATAGCTAGGAAATGAGGAAAGGTGTTTTGGAAATACTTGGGAATGTCTCCCTTCGGGCGTGTTTCCCGTGGAGGTGAGAGGTCCCACTTTTCCAGTAAATCTGATGGCAGCCATCCTTGTGGGAGCAGGCTGCGTGTACAGACCCAGCGGTGGTGATGCTTCTTGATTACGATCTGCACTGAGGCTGCCATCTCAAGGAAAGGTGTTTGCTTCTCTACGTGACTCCAAAGGAAACTTTGCAGAAAATAACATCCCTGTGAGTCATCCGCTGTCATCTGCCTCAGAGACAGAGAAAAGACATCAAATGACCTGCTGGCCCCTCTGTAGCCATAGTGGCAAAAGGGGAAAAAAAGAAGGAAGAGCAGATAAATCTTAATGCATTTCCAGACAGTTCCTTTCCATGTTTTTCCTGTTGTTGTTTGCTACACCAAAACAATTGTACAGAGGCACAGAAAATGAGGTTGGATGGGATGTCAGGTTTGGTCTAGTCACCTCCCCAGCCTAAGCCAGGACAGACCGCACCCAAAGAACATCTTTATCCCTCTCAGATCTCCACAAGAACACACTCTACCTCATTTTCTCATCTTGTCCAGAGGAATTCATTTCTGAGCCACATCCACCACCATGAAAGACATACAAATAGCAAAGGGATTTCAAAAGGGAGCTGCAAGCAGAAGCCATAGCTGGGCTGCAAGACTTAGGCTGTAAGATTTAAGGAGGGAAAAATATTTATCATGACAGAGAGGAGACACTGAGAGGACCCGATGGCTCTGTACAGACACACAGACACACAAAAGTTGGCTGCTGGCAGGAAGCATCCAGACCTTTCCAACAAGGATGGAGCGAAAGCAACAACTTTCATCTTGAAATCAGAGGCACCTTCTCAGCAGAGAGGGTCACTGGATACGAGAGTAGCTCAGCAGGGGAGATGGTGACTCATCACCTCCTGCAGCTTGTGACAGGAGATAAGAGAACCCTCTGAAGGAGGCATTTAATCCAGCTCCTGGGAAAAATCCCTGTGCCTGTGTATGACATCAGGACAGGCAGGGCAGAAGCGGGGAGACCGGCTGTGGCCGAACACCAAGGGCTCTGCTGCCAGCCTGGGGTCTCCTGCTGCTCTCTCCCTTCTTCCCTGGACACGGGAAGGACAGAGGGCTTCGTGTGATTCACGTGAGGTCCGTGCTGGTAAGAGGACAGGGAATCAAGATCGAGTTTCTGCGGGCACGCGGGAGGTGAGTGTCCTGTGAGTGAGAGGCCTGTGTCAAGGTCAGAAAGGAAAGGTGCCTTGCACCTCACACAGCAGCTCCGTGTTGTAACTCACACTCCCTCGACGTGGCAGGGGTCAGCTCTGCTTGGAATGAGTGCATCAGACCGGGGGCTCTTTCCAGGAGGTGACACCAAGCTTGAACCCTGTTTCAAAGCTGTTCAGTCACTGTGCCTGAATCAAGACCAAATTGGTGAAAAACTTGTGCTGGGAGATATTTTGCCCTAGGCGAGACTGGCTGGTCTCAGGAAAAAGGCAGAAGACGTCTGGAGCATCCCCCAAAAAGCCCATACACAGAGCACTGATCTCGAGAAGCTTCCCAGGCTGCAGAGAGCAAATGGGATGGGGCAGTCCATGAAATGGTGCCTGGCCCTCCGAGGGTCACTGTGACACCTTCCAGCCACCAGTTAAAATGAATAACACATTTTACAGCCCAGTCCTGGCCACCGTGGCCCATCAGCCAGTCAGAGACCCACAAGAGAAGTGCCAGAGGTCAACAGGCTTTGATGCTGGAGGAGAAGCACCTCCAGAGGTCTCAAATGGGCAGAGGTGAGCCCATTCCCCAGGAAATGTGGTCATCAGGACCCTGGAAACATAGAATTAGGCTGGAGAAGCCCTCTAAAATTGAGTCCAACCATTAACCCAGCAGTGCCAAGGCCACCACTAAACCACGTCCCCAAGTGCCACATTTACACGTGTTTTAAATCCCCCCAGAGATGGGGACTCCATCCATGGGGCACCCTAAGCCAGAGGCAAAGAATCAGGATTTTAAGGTCCTTTCCAACCCAAACTATTCTACATTTCTGTGAAATCAGACACCAGCATGTCTACCCAGGGTGCCCATAAATCCTCATACCATCACACATGCAGCTCATAAATTGACCCTGCATAAATTTGGTGCCTGGAAGAAAGAAAACAAACCAAATAAAACCTGTTTGGGAAACAGCCCTCCTTGCTGAATGAAGTTTATCAGTTGAAAATACGTAAACAACTCCCTCCCCCACCTGATTTTCTCTCCCTCACATCCATTTTCCACCCTAAAGGAATCTAAACCAGTCTCCCCTTGGTGCCTTATGCCCACTTTTGGGGAAGCACAGGAGGGCATTCACACGGGAAATACAAACACAAAGCAGGTCGCCTTTTGCAGCACCTTCCTGTGAATTCACCCAGGCATCTCCCAGCATATGCAAACATAGAATAAAGCACGCTAAAAATAAAAGCAAGCTAAAAATAAACATAACAGAGGAAATGAAAAATGCTCCCCTGGTTCAGGGTATAGCCTGTACCAAGTTAAACAGGAGGGACTCTCGCTCAGTTTAAAAACACAAAGAAAAGGATGAAAGCCGGGAGACTTTGGGTCTCCTGGGTGGAAACGTGTTAGAAGTCTGATTTCTGCTTGACCTCATAAGGTTGTGATGGGGAGCAGAATGCACAGACAACCCCTGATGAGCTGGCAGAGACAGCAGAGAGGGGTTCCGGGCCGTGGCAGCGAGGACACCGCGCTGCTTTGGTCTGCAAGTGCTCTGCCAACCTTCAGGAACCTCGAGTGGGTCCCAAAGCAGAAGGGGACACCTCCCTCAAAACAAGCACGTACTTTTCCAGAGTCAGACACCTGCTGCATCCTGACCTGGAGAAAGCTGCATTTCATCAGCATAAACACGACCTCTACGCCTTCCCCAGCCTGCAAAGCGCTGCGAGATCCTTCAGGATGAAAGATGCTGCAGAAATACCAACCTGTCACATATTTATTATTTTGGCAATGAGCATTTCTAGGCTAAAGGCAGGAAACCTCATTTCTTTGTTGCTTTTGTTACTGTCCTTTCTCAGGTTATTTTAGGAAAGCCCTCACATGCACGTACTGTGTACATGAGGCCGGGTGCGTGCAAACAGTCAGTTCAGCTCTGTGCAGGAAGAACATGGGATGTTCTGGGATCTTTTACACTCAAATGTCTCTCAGCCTCTGAAGATTTTCTATTCCTGGATTTTCATAGGGATTTTCCCCCAGCTCTGTCCCCCACCAGAGTCCACCTACCTTACATGAAATTAATTGTTAGCCTTTAAAAATACTGAAACGCGCTACTTTTGGAGACAGAACAGATTTTAAAAATATAATAAAGGGGGGATACTTGAATGTTTCCTGACTTAACAGAGGAAGATCCTTTATTATTAGTGTGGCTACTCAAGGCTGTGAGCCTAACCCCCACCCCCCCAAATATTCAAGACTTTAATTCTGAAAATCAATACTCTAAATAGAACTTTCTACTCTGAAGACTCTGGGAATCTGATTTACTTTGAGTACTTGCTAAGGGCACACACATAGCCTGCAACTCAGCATATTGCTGTGAAGTCAAGGCCACGGGGAGCCCATGGGATGGCAACGAGAGGAAGAGGAGACACGAGGATCCTGCTGTGCCCCTGGAAAAGGGACACAGCTTGGTGTGCCTTGGCAATATGGGAACTGGCTCGTGCTTCAGCTATAACGAGACTTTTATGAGGAAAACATCTATTTTCCTCTCTATTTGCCCCTATATGGGCATCTCCTCATCCCCAGTCAATGCTCAGCTGCGACCAGTGAGTCTTTTCCTCCTTGCAGCCACTTCTCAGGGGAAGGGGGAAGCTCTCAAGCAACAAGAATGCAGAATTATTTTAAGGGATGAGAAAACGTAATTGAAAAACCACATCAGTTGGCCGGGGTCTCAGAAGCGTGTGGGTACATTGCTGTAACAGCTACCAGGAGGAAACACGCTGCATTTCAGGTGAACACTGATCTTTTAATGCAAGGCTGAGAATAATATTTATATTCTGACTCACTAAGATTTATGTTTCTGCATAAATCACACACGCACTTAAAAAAAAAAAAAAAAAAGTAAAAAGCAACTTTGGGATATTCGTGGCTTCCAGAACTCTGCATAAATCAACTGTACCACAATCCCACAGGCTTTAAGACAAACACACGCACACACTCATTTGTTACCAGGGATGTCCACCCATCCAGGGCCATCAACAGAAGGAACATGACAAGAACAGTGATGAGATGACCTTAGACCAAGCTTAAGACCCCCAGAGCTCAGCTCAAAATCAGCATTCCCAGTGGTGTGGTTTGAGTATCTGGCTGAACCGGAGCCCTGGGCCAGCACACACGTGTAACTTCAGGGAGCCTGGGGTTGAAAGCGAAGCCAGACTTGGCAGATCTGGCTGTCGCCAGCCCCTCCACCCTTCCAGCACCCAGGCTGAGCACCATCCCTGCACCCCTCCTTGGGTCCACGCCTCTGCTCGGCACGCTCCTCCTGCCTGGGTGATTCAGCGTGTTTGGGACACTGGTCCTTGCCTGTCCTTCTGCCAGCACAGCCCGCTCAGAGAGCGCTGCCCCCTCTGCAAGCGCCGCCCCTCACCCGCTGCTTTGGGAGGCTGTAGCAAAACCCCCCGGTGATAACTCCCCAGCCATCTTCAAACTCCTCCTGGTTTTCCCACCAGGAAAAAGTCCTTTAGCACAGTTTTGTACAGATGCAGAGGCCATGCACGAAATCTGTTTTTCTGCCTTCCCATCCCCTCCAGCAAGATAAGCAAATCGAGACTCATGGCATCAGATCTCCCAACAATACCTCAAAAGCCATCACAAGGCACTCAGTGAGAAGGTAAAAACTCCAGAACTCAAACACGAATTCCCAGAGGAGAGCAGTGACCCTGGGTGGCCACCGGGACGTGCCCTGAGGAGGCCATACCTGTAGCACTGGTGGCCACATCCCTCCTCGTGCTGCAGGAGGCAGGTGGTGAGGGCGTCAGGGGAGCCGGCCTGCGCCAAGGTGCGCAAGGCCACGGCCGCGATGCCCACAAGAGGAGAGGAGAAGTTGAGAAGCACCGAGGCAACCTGTGGGGATGGCTCCTCCTGGCTGTGGGTCACATCGATGACGAGGGGGTTGTGCTGGCACGACAGCTCGTACATCCCTGCGAGACAGGGCAAAGAGAGAGGTGACCAAGTGCGGCTCCAGGGATTTGCTCTCGGTTTGCATCCGCGCCCCCCGCGTGCCAACAGGCCAGCCTGGGAGGCAGAAGATCCTGCGAGAGGGGTGGGGGACAGCAGACAGAGACCCCAGCCGTGGTGGTGGCTCCGGGTGTCCCCGCTGGTGTCACAGCCCGCAGGTTGCTCACCCAAGGAGCGGTTCCGCCCGGCGGTGTCGGTCAGCTGGACGGCGACCACCGGCTTGTGCTGCTGGCTCGGGACAGCCCCAGAGGAGGCCAGGAAGACCAGGAGAGAGGTGGGCACTGCAGGTCTCTCAAAGCAAACCTAGGAGAGAGGGCAGGAGATGCTCTGTGAGCAGGCATGACAAATACAGCTCCTCAGATCCCACACAGGCAAGAGAGAGAAAGAGGGAGAGCGGCAGGACAGTGGGAGCAGGCGTAAGGGGTCAGAGACCTTGCGGGGGGGCAGGGGAGGGGAGGGGGAAGGAAGGGAGCCAAAACAGTCCTTTCCCTCCTAATTTCCCTTCTCCCTTTTACTAGCCTTCTCCTCACACATTCAGTCCAACCTTGACACAGATTCACGGCACCTTCACAGCATCCACGTTTGTTACTCTTTAAGTTGAGCAAGAGCTGGATAACCTCTTTCCTGCTCTCCCTTCACCAGGCTCTGACTCCCACCGCACACAGAGCTGGCCAGGCAAGCGAGGCACCCAGAGGAAACAGCTACCAGCCTTGCCACCGAAACATTCCCAATAAAAAAATGCCCTCGAAAAAAGACAAAAAACAAAACAAGCCCGAAGAAGGTCCCCAGCACCCACTGCGACAGCACACTGTCCACCAGCCAACACGTGGAAAGGTTTGTGGGAAGAAGCCCTGCCTGCTGGGAGAGCCAGCAACTTGCCACTTGTCTACAACCCTGAAGGCAGCTGGAAGTAGCTGGGAAACTCATGGCATCACAGCTCATGGCATCAGTCATGGCACAGCAGATGTTCTTTGGGAGTAAGGAGGCAGAAATGTTTTTCTCCTCCACCCTGGTACCCCCCTTCCCCCCAGTGCCGAGACGTGTTTCGATCAAGATCCACCCGATCCCATGTTTTTGCTGAATGCTGGCGTGGAGGAAGCTCAGAAACTCGAGGCAAAGGTGTATTTGGAAAGAAGACAAGCCCTGGCTGGCCAGCCACAGCCCGAGGAGCAGACTGTGGGAACGGAGGGGACAACCACGCAAGCTGTGATGGCAGCCTAGCCTCGGGGTGGTTTGTGCCACGTCAGGCATTGTTCAGGCACGGGAGCGGGAGAAAAGCTTGGGCTGCAGCCCAGGGGTCCCACCCTGCAGGGAGGTGCTCAGCAGCAAGAGCCCCACAAGCGAGGCCCCACCGCTGCCTCCTCGCTCCCTTAGCCAGGGCTCGCTCACTTGCAGGGCTGGCCTTCAACGTCAGGGTTCAAACGTTTTTATCTGGAACATCCCCACTGTCTCCCTTGGTGAGGTAAGTGGGGGAAGAGGGAAAAGAACCAGGAAAGCAAGAAGGGAGGAAAAGAAAGAGAAGAGCCAGCAGTGCTCACAGACAAGGAGCCCCCCAAGGCAGAGCTGTGAAGTCCCAAGGACACTTAAAATCCACCGATTTTAACCCAGCCTCCCAGCGTGGTTCCTCAGGGGAGGAGAGGCAGTTGAAGCAGTTGGGTGAGGCTTTCCCTGGACTGCACATCTTGAGGTGGAGAGTTCAGTCCTTCCCTTCCTACAGCGCATCTGCGTGAGGGTGGCAGACGCTGGCCCCAAGTTAGGCCAACAGCAGCTGACTTGTTTAACACCCCAATCCTTTTCAATACACATTGTGTGCTGGGCCACAGCAGGCTACCTTCCTAATTTTTCTCCCTCCCTCTCCCCCTTTCTTATTTAATTTCCTGTGTTGCGCATCCTGACTTGCTTGCAAGTGATTTTGATGTCTCTCCTCGTCAGCTGTATTAACAAACTGAGAACAAAGCATGGCTGGAGATCTGCAAACTGTACCCATTCCCATGTGCAGACAGGGCTGAGTGGCATGGCAGATGCTCTGTTTGGTGGCAGAGAGGCACACACACACCTCTCGCCCCCAGCCTAATCACAGCACGACAGTAAAACAATGGCACTGCTTTTCCAGAGCAGTTGTGGATCCCTGGAAACGTTCGAGGTCTGATGGGGCTCTGAGCATCCCTGGAAACGTTCGAGGTCTGATGGGGCTCTCAGCAACCTGGAAACATTCGAGGTCTGATGGGGCTCTCAGCATCCCTGGAAACGTTCGAGGTCGGATGGGGCTCTCAGCATCCCTGGAAACGTTCGAGGTCTGATGGGGCTCTGAGCATCCCTGGAAATGTTCGAGGTCGGATGGGGCTCTCAGCATCCCTGGAAACGTTCGAGGTCTGATGGGGCTCTCAGCATCCCTGGAAA
>VZRQ01010229.1:418619-462993 GCA_013397975.1 Machaerirhynchus nigripectus | reverse complement strand
TTTATTACAAGTCCATAAATAATTTTATGGGCGGAAAATAATAGCACTCCTAGAGAGAGCACGGAGAACCAGTAATGAAAGTCTTTAGTATAAACATCCACAGAGGAAGGGAACTGACCACAAGCTCCAATAAAACTGCAACATGCTTTAACCCCTGCCGAGAAGTGGAAAGCAAGCTTTCATCTAGGTAAGGCAGAGGGGGAGGATCACTGCTTTCTCCTTAGCAAAGGAGGAAAGGAGGCACGCGTGTCAGGGCCAGAGACTGCAGCCAGAAAGTGGGTTGTGAACACACAGACAAGGAAGAGAGGAGAAGGTTGCAGGAAGGTTGAAGGAAGCTGCTTTGCAGAGACAGAGGACCTCAGAGCAATAACCATGTTTATGTTGACTCAGGTTTGATGATTCACCCAGCTGTCTGAGCGTCTTGGGAAAGGGGCCTTCTCTAGAGAACCTCGAACAAAACAGGGCAGGCTGCCCCTCAGAGGGAGCAGCACGCCAGAGCCCGGCTTTCCAGCAACACCAGGCAGCAGCCACAAAACCTCTCAACTGTGCCTGTGGTCAGAAACCCAACGCTGTAAAAATCCCAGTGGCCTAAGCCTCAGCTCTCCCTCTGTCCCTCTGCTCTACCTGCTGGGACAGAGGGGTTTGACCCTCCCAAGGGCAGCCCCCGAGCCCTGTTGGGCTGCAGGACCAGCCTCTTGGGGTACAGAAGTGCCACCTCTGGTCTGGAGTCGTCAGAAGGATCTGTGTGCCACAGCTGATTGCTGTGGGCTTGGGGTGCTCAGCAGCAGCCTGGGGTGCTCAGGACCCCTCAGGATGGCAGAGGACGTCCAGCTGCCCTCTGCTGCTCTGCCCAGCCACGGGGAACTAAGGCAGCTAGGACCTCAAACACAGCCTGTGCCTACCCTTTGCGGGTGTTAAAGCACAGCCTGACTGCAGGGGAGGGTCAGGAGCAAGTTGTTTCTCAGCCTCGAGGCATTTCTGTGGTATTTTGGTTTCATGCACAGTCCTTCTCCTGGCAACCTGCCCCAGGATGGGTTTGCTGCTCACAGTGGGAATGGGTTAGCTGTGGAAGATCCAGACACTGGTATTTTGGGATTTGCAGGGAGTTCAGTAGGATATGAAGTGCTATATGAGTAGTTTTAAAGGTCGCTGTAGCTCCGATGGGACAGAAAAGGATGGGTTTTGTCACCTGAGTAAAGACAAAAAAATCCTTTGTGCCTGACCACCCGCCCTCACTTACCTTGAGCCAAACTCCCTCATCGCCCGAGAGCATCTTGTCCTCGTCTGGGCCCTGAGCATTCTCTTGGCTGGGAGCACAGGGAAACCAAGCAGCCTGCAAAAGGTCCTTTGGCACCTCGTGAGGGTGGGATTTACACACCTGGAAGGAGAGACTTAGGTCAACTCAGAAGGCTGCAAGGAAAGGAGCGAAAAACAGCACCTCAAGGAAGATTCAACAGATGTCGAGGAGGACCCCGAGGTGGCTCCTAGCATGAAGACAGTTAGGATGTGGCTTCCTAAGTGACATCTCACTGCCCACACGAGGCCTTTGCCATTTTGGAGCGCTGTGAACGTGTTGTTCAAGCATCTCGGGGTGTCTGTGGGGCTGAGTAACAAGGAGCCAAACTGCGAGCTGGAAGGTGAGACCCGGGCATCCTGATTTTGGCTGGGCTCGTGAGATACAAAGGTGTGATTCATTTGCCTGAATAACACTCTTCTGTTCCATTCAATGCCTGGTGGCATCCCAGACATCCCCACAGGCCTGGCAGACAAAACCTGGGAGATACAGGTGTCACTGTCAGGGAGCAGACACCTGAGCTCCGGGCACCTCGTTACACGTGTGTATCTGGGCAGTGTAATCACGCTGCAGGTCTCAAGAAGATCATTCCTCAAGTCAAGTCAGTAGAAACACATGTGTAAAGGGCTAAATATGATCTCTTTACGTATTTCTTGCCTTTCTTCAGCTTGCTAGGAAAGAACATACACACACCACGTTAACACCGATCAGGCAAAATCCCCTCCAGGCTCAGCTCCAAAGCCCACATGAGAGATGGGAATTCTCCCATTGATTTTTCCTTGGCTTCAGATCAGAGGGCTTGGGAGCAGTACAGATGCTGATGTGTGCGTGATTTCATCCTTTCAGGCCCTGACCTTATAAGGCGTCAGACTCACAGGATTTTTTGGGAGCCAAGAGTGGGACAAGTCACACACTCCAAGCTGAGCGTTTGGCTGGTGGGATGGGGTGGTCCCTGCTCAGTGAAATGCAGGGCTGGGGGAGGTGCTCCCTGCCAGGATGAAGCACCTCTCTATGAACTGCGGCTCCTGAACTCAGCGACTGATGCAAGAGCAGTGTGAGAAACACCTGGGTCTTCCACTCACTCCTGGCTGGGAATGCAGTAATCAATGAACACCTCCAGAGCTGACTTTGTTTGTGCCTACCCCGGCACAGACTTTCCTAGAAAAGTCTTTTTTTTGGGTCCATGCCTTCACTCACCTTCACAAGGGGCTCTCCAGTGACCAAGGAAGCAGGGCAGGACGTTGCATCCTGTTGGGAGGCGTAGGCCCTCGCTGCCCACAGATCCACGTAGCCCTCAGGAGTGTATGGAGCACAGTCCAGGATGCTGCTGCTCCTCTCGAAGGGCTCACACACACCGTCCCCGTCGTGAACGTAGCACAGGCTCGGCTCCCCTGCAGGGAGAACAGGGGTGAGCTGCTGACAAACCAGGCTTCCAGGCACTCACACCTTCTCTTGTTTTAGGAGGTTTGCTGTCCCTTTAGCCTGGGGTTTTCCCACCACAGGGCCTTGACAAGATCCATGGATCCCTCCAGCTGCAAACCCAGGTTCTGCTGCGATGAGGAGCATCGCCCTCTGCTCCAAGGAGCAGTGAGAATTACGTACAGTTCTGACTCCTGCCTCGAAAGGAGTCAATCCCTTTGGACCTGTCCCAATCTGCTTGGACTCACCAACACAGTTGAAGCCTTTTTCCTTTTTACACTTCCTGGAGCAACCGTCTCCATCCAGCAAGTCCCCATCGTCACATTCCTCCTCCAGGCTCCTAAGAGGGCAACAGCCAGATGTATTAACAGCACCTCTGACTCAACACCCCCGTGCTCCTGCCCAACCACAAGTGAGGAGCCCTTATCTTGGTTCTATTTCCGCAGAAGCAGTTCAAAAGGAAGAGCCACCCGTGGAATTAGATAGACAAGAGAAAACACCTTGCCAGGGGATAAAAGGAGGTTAAAATCACAGCATTTGGGAGCAGACATGACTGTACTGTGACTTTCCTCTAAGACCTGTGGCAAGAGCTATGGAAGAATGGAAGAAGTAGAGAACTAAGCATCAGGAACACTTGCTGCTGGGGAAAGCAAGTGCTGGAGGGGGCAGGAGATTCTGAAATGGGGCTGGGAGCTGGAGAAGGAGGCAGGAGAAGTGAGAGACAGAAGGTTCCTCTCCCCTTCCCTTTCCTCGCACTGCTAAGGAAAATTGTTTCAAATGAAAGTGATCCTGAGTATCCTGGAAGTTGAAATCTGAAAAAGCTAAAATACAGAAATTTGAAATAATTGTCTCCCAGGCAGAGCAGGTGAAGCACTGGGCTCTCTCAGTGTAGAGCATCACCCATTATTTGGGGTCTCTGAGCAGAGACTGGACAGCTCCCTAAAGACACCACACCGCGTGGGACTGTGCTTGTTGCAGAACCTACTCCTGCAGGGCCCCGTGCAAAAAGTTGTACTGCCCACCCCCAAAGGCAGACCCTTTGGGTCAGACTCTGCAGCAGGTCGCTGAGGTGGGCCAGAATCCAAGCACTGAAGTGAAGATCAGAGGACATTCAGGTCGGACCCCTCACGCAGGGCACACCTCTCAAAAAGACCACCTCCATCTCCTGTGCATGTGGCATCTTACAGAACACAAGCCCTACAGCTCAGTCTGCTGGAGGGGTTCAGTGCAGCATCTTCAGCCGTGTCCCCACGCGTGGAGGACCCTCCTGCTGCTTCCCTTTGGGGCAGGATGACCTGACAGCCTGAAGAACCTCTGCTGAGAGCTTGAGTTTTTCAACTTACGTGGTCACCTTGCCGTCCCCGCAGTAGGGTGTTCCGTGCACGTGGACGAGCGGCGGGGAGGCTTCTCCTGAGGTTGTCCCAGAGACCACCTGCACCTGGTAGCGGTACAGCTGCCCAGGCACGACTTCCCTGCAGGAACAGAGAGAACTTGAGGGAACAGCACCACCTGTGACACTGAGATTTGCTCACCACGACTGTAGATTCCACGTGTTTGTCCATGCAGTATCACAGCCTGACGCGTCTTCGTACTCTGCCAGGGGCAGAGCGTGTGGGAAGAGAGTCTCTTTTAGGTCACACTGCTTATCTCCCAAGGGTCTGAGCTGGGGAGAAGTGGCATTAGCTTGAGTAATCGTTTTACCGGTTGTGTCGATGGGGGCAATGCGTTACTGATTGTGTTGTTGGGGAAAACGTAATTTTACGGGTTGTATTGATGGGGAAAGGTTTCTGGGTTTAATGAGCTCTTTCTAAGTTACCCTGGGCTCGTACTGGCACGGTGGGCCTGCCACACGCCCNCTCTTTCTAAGTTACCCTGGGCTCATGCACAAGGGTCGTGCTGGCACGGTGGGCCTGCCACATGCCTGCTCAGTGGCGCTGGATGCAGTGATTCCCAGAGCGGGGTGGTGTCGTACTCAGACACAAAAGAACCACGCAGACACCGTTCTGGCAGGATAGGAGCCAGGGCCAAGAGAGAGCAAGAAGGGCCAAAAAGAAGGAAGAAGAGGGAAGAAGAAGGCCCAGCTCTTTATTTAGTCAGTTATATATCTTTTTAGAGACAACCATGGATTGGAGGATGGGGTTACCACCTCTCCATGACACTGGTCAGACCAAAAGTCTATCATAATTCTCCTCCTAACAAAAAGAATGATAATAATAGATACCGGTAGGTAAATATGCCTTATGGTTACAGTAAAATGCCTGAGAAATTCTACTACAAGAATGAAAACACAGAAAGACTGCAAAACTCAGGGCGACAGGGTGGGATGGGAGGAAAAACAAAACAGAAGCAAAACCACCCAGGGCTTCAAAGAGACAAGACACGAGGAGGGGAGCAAACCTGGCCCAGCCACCCTTTGAGCCCTGAGAGAGCAGCCTGGTGACTCACGTGTCGACGAACTGGCGCTGTGCCTGCAGGGGGGTGGCGGGGGACCCGTCTGCGAACGGGGGCTCGCGGAGCACGCGGTACTGGATCAGCCTGCAGGCCGAGCACAGGGAGCTGTGGGGCACGGAGCTCAGCAGGGCCGTGTCTATCTCCATCCTCTCGTCAAACGTGTAGATTTTAACTCCCGACATCTTTTTGGGGATGTTGAGCTTCACGGTGAAGGGCACGTCGCAGAAGGTGTCCAGGGGGCCCAGGTGGATGGACTCGCCCTGCTCCGTCAGGATCTCGATGTCGGACAGCGCCTTGGGAGAGCCCGTGGAGAGGTACGTGGTCCAGAGGGTGAGAGAGTCGGGGTAGACGGGGTGCAGGAAGCGCAGCTCCAGGATGCAGCCGTGCGGCTGGGGGCACGGCACGGTCATGTTCATGTCGTACAGGTGGAGCTCCGGGCTCCAGGCCTGCAGGCTGGGCTCGCAGGGCTGATCCACGTCCGGGGGACCTGGGACAAGGAGGAAGCTGGTGAGAACCAGGGGACAAGCTGGCTGCACAGGAGACCCCCACAGGGGTGATCTTCCCTGTAGGTGCTTATGCATCTCCGGGCTGTAAGTGCACACCTGTGTGGGTTTGCATCCACTGCAGGCGTGTCCTAGAACTGGTGGCACCTGCCCTAACGTCCTGGAAAGCAATAATCCCCACTGGTCTGCCAGCTCCTGGGTACTTGCACGCATGCACAAGGCTCAGCAGACCTGGTGTCTCACAGCCCCCTCAGATGGGAGCCATGGTATCCACACGGCAGCTGGACACAGTGCCAAGATCCAGGGACAGCCTGGACACAGCTGAGCAACACGGAGCTTGCTCTTGTAGCCTCACAGGGGCAGAAACTTTGCCAAGGGCACCTGAATGCTCCAAGCAGAGTGGAGACTGAAGCTTTGCACAAGCACATGCTGGAACAGGTCATAGTCAGGAAGGGAGCAGGTCCAAAGCAGGGAAGCAGGTCTGGAAGGCTGTTTTTCCAGAAGAACCCCCAGGACAGTGCCTGGGCTAACCTCAGAGCCCCAGCCTGCCTCCCCGAGGGTGGATTAGCACTCAGCAGGAGAAATGGAGTGCTGGTCTTTCAGACCCAGACAGGATCACTGGAATTTATAGTTCTGTAGTAGAAATACCCTTGTTTTCATTAGCCACTGGAAGCCCTTCTCAGGGCCCAGCACCGATTCAGAGCCTTCACCCACTTAACAAAAGCCTAAAAGTTTCTGAAACCCGCAAACTCTCTCTTTTTGTCGGAGCAAACAAGCACCTGTGACAACTACAGACACGCAGAACCGCGTCCTCTGGCTCTGCGCGGTTCAGCTGCGGTGCACGCACCTCACACAGCTCCCAGGGCCAGCTCCCCTGCTCTCCTGCCTCCTCTGCCCTGCTCTTGGAGGAGCTGAGGCAGCACGACAAGCCCAGCAGCTCCCATGGCAGCTGCGTGACCCTGAAAGTCGCCAGTGTGCCCAACCAACGCCTGGGTCTCGGCACAAGAGAAGCTGTAGTGCCCAGCTGCTGCTCGCCTTGCTGGGGAGGAATGGGCTGCCCAGGGCTCAGCACAGACTCAGTGGGACTCAGCACAGAGCTCCTCTTGCTCTCTTTGGGCAAGGCTATATATTAAAGTCTGTGAAAGTCCCTCAGGTTTTGAACGAGGTCCCAAGATCTGTATTTTAAGATTGATTTCGGTTAAATGCTCCTCCCTTTGGTCGGTATCTCTCAGCAACACCTGTCTGAACAGCAATTTGGGATAATATTGGGGTGCCAGTTGGTTTGTCCAAAGCCAGCTGGCCATTAATTACCAGGTTTCTCCTGGCCACCAACAAGTCCCCTCTGCCCTACGGAACCCTTGCAAAGGGAAGACAACTAATTCTCTAAAAGGAAAAAACAAAATCCGTTTTCTTGTACCAGCAAGATTCTGTCTGGGGATTCACAGACAGCAAGAGAGAGGAGAGAGTTTTACCTTCTGCTTCTTCTGGGGTCCAGTAGCCAGAGGAGTCGCAGACCCGAGGGGAGGAGGCCTCGTGCACGTACTGGCGGAAGGTGCCGTCCTCGGCACAGCTGTCACAGAGCGTGTCCTGCTCCCTGCTGACAGAGCACAGACACTGCCACGTCAGAGATAACTTTTCATCCACGTTTGTCCAGGCAGGGTCAGGCAGGAAGGTGGAAAAGCAGCGCTGAGGTCTCAGAAGCTCCCTGGGTGTATCACCCCGCTTGGGATAAAAGCTGCTTCGAAGGCAGGGGAATGAGGGTGGCCACGGGACAGGCTGGATTTAATCTCTCCTCTTTCTCCATGCTCTCTGGGTAGTTCTTGGATGGATGAGCTGTCCCCTCCCTGCCAGTCAGAGAGAACAGACCCCACACTCCCTGGGGCAATGCCTCTGGACTAGAGTGGGTGCACTTAAGGCTCTCTCTGCTAAACCCTGAGTCAGGTTTTGGCTTTCAGCATTATCGTAACACAAACCAGTCACAATAATGTCAATTCCCGTGCTCTCCAGAAAAGATAAAGGCCCTTTTCTATGATAAGGGCCAGCCTCAGCCACTTTCCTTGACGAGTTCATCTCTGGGGATGCAGGACTCCCGCAGTGGATCAGCTGCTGAGCCACTCATGAGTGACAACTTGGGACAGCTCCAAAGTGCCTCTGTTCTAGACCCGTGGTTTCCTGCTCCCAAATCACTTCATTCCCCAAAAAAGCAGTTTATTTGGATGAGTCAAGGCTACCCAGCCCTCAGAGCCTCTCTCCTGCCTGTGGGGTGACATGCACGTGCTCTCATTACTCCTGAGCAAAAGGCCCATTGCAGAGAGCACCCGCTCTTTGAAAAGCCAGCAAACACTGACCCAAGAGCGCCCCAGCTGCCATCAAACAGCATTTTCCTTTTAATTATAAAAGACAGCTTTATGAAGCAGCTTCCAAACAAGTTCAAAAGCTCTTTATGTATGTGCTTATGATCCCATAAGCAAAAAAAAAAAAAAGTCTGACCACCTCAAACTTGGTGGAAACTGAAATATTTTAGTAAGAGGGGCTGCTGAATAGAGACACTGGTGGTGCGTCCAGGTCTTGGTGGCTCCCTTAGTGGGGAGAAGACAGACAGCCACCCAACACTGGTGGCCATGCACTGCTCACCAGCCAAACAGCCCTGGCTCCTTGGCATCGTTTGTCTGGCTTGAAAAGTTTCCTGACTTACCCCCAGTTAGCTGCTCTGCGGAGCCCGTGACAGCGCTGGGAACGAGACCCAGCTCTTGTGGTTCGAGCTCCCCGCCTTAACCACAGGGCTGCATTTCCTCCTGGTAAATAGCTACTTTATACAGTAAGTGCTAAATGAAGCCCATTTTTCATTCCCTGATTGCACTCTGGGGTTTAGGAGCTGGCTTTGCCTCCTGATGCTCTTTGGCTTCCCCTCCCGGCACCCCGACAGCAGGAAGCTCGCAGCAGAGCCCATCTGCCGGGGGGGCATGGCAGCAGCCTGGCTCCTGTGCCCGAGGGCTCTCTGGAGACCACCGGGGTGGGACGGGGATCTGGGGTCCGCAGCACGGAGATCCCCCGTCCCTTCTCGCGGGCTCCCACGCAAACCCAAGCCCACGGCCAGCGCAGCTCCCTCACCTCTCGTGGAGGACGCCGCTGATGGGAGGCAGCCAGTAGATGCTGAGGGAGTCCTGTGTCTGCCCCGTGACCATGGGAGGCACCGGGATGGGCGCCGGCTTCTTGCTGTGGCCCCAGCGCTGGTACACCAGGTCCAGGTAGCAGTGCATGCGGGCCACCTGGTTGGGGGTGAAGCTGTTGGTGCAGTCATCATCTGGGGGAGGAGAGAGGCCGGGCTGAGGCTCGGGGCACGGCAAGGCGCGCACCTTCCTCCTGGCCAAACTCTCCTGGGGACCTCCAGGGAGGGCTGGGAGGCACCAGCGTGCGGTGGCTCCCACCGCCGGGGCTCTCCGGTGTCGTGTGTCCCCAAAGCCACAAGATGGCACTGCCTCAGCAGCTCCGCGTCCCTGCACCTGCCCGGTGCCACGGCACGGCACGGCACGGCACGAGGGTCAGGCAGGGGGATGGCAGCGCTCCTCCGGCTCCGGTCCTCCTGGATGCCAGGAGAAACACCAGCCCCGTGCGCCATGCCTTTGGGAACCACGCCAAAAAGGGTCGGGAGGTTAAGCATTAACAACAACAACAACAACAATAATAATAATAATAAAAGTAGCTTCAGGGCGGGAGAACAAAGGCACGCACAGACAAGAGCAGCCTTGGTGCATGGCCAGGGGCCCACTGGCAGGAAGGGAGGAGGGATGGACAGGAACAGCCCGAGGGAAGAAAGTGGTTAAGAAGCTACTGCAAGCGCTGCCTGCCACATCCCAATGCACCAGGAGGGACTGGCTGGTTAGGGAAGGAGGGAAGGTCCTACTGATGGAGGCGGAAGGGAGGGAAACCCAAGTTTTAAGGAAGGTGACCCCCCGTGAGCCCAAAAAACGACTGCTCGTTACCTGTGTAGCTCATGTAGTTGTTGAAGGGCGTGCCCGTGAAATGTGTCTGGCCACAGGTGTCATTGGTAGGGTCTGGATCCCGGCACAGCTTGCTCTTTGGGGCGGGGGCAGTGTCGGCACAGAGGTCTCCCGTCTCCATGGACGGAGCGGTCTCCCTGCAGGGATCCTCGCAGGATTCCCGCTCGCTCACTCCCTTGAAGACGTGGTACAGCCCCAGGACGTGTCCCACCTCGTGGATCATGGTGTTGGTGTGGCCGTGCATACCGTAGTACGCAGGGTTGAGGACAACTCCGCCTGGAATTGCAAGTACAGAGAGCGTCACCCCACGAAAGGGACAGTGGGCATCGCCATCACTCACCTGTGAGAGGTAAAACTCCTCTCGTTGTGCGCCCAGGCCACAGGCGAGGGGCCAGAGGGAGACCCAAAGGTGGACATATTCAGCCTCTTGTAGGACAGGAAGAGCATGCTTTGCCCTCTTGGACTGGAACGGGGTGGGTGGTTCTTCTTCCCCTCCCACCACATTATTCCCCCCTCAACACCTTCAATCACTTCAGCTACTGTTTCCTTCTGCATCATTTGTGTAGCTGTAACTCGGTGTCTGCTTTGGATCACAGGGCTCCACGCGAGGTTTGGAGCCAGGGCACCAAACCCAGCCGTGCTGTGACTTTACAGGGGTCATCTCTTGAAGCAGGGGGCAGAAGGCCTTCCCTGGCCTAGACAGGTGTCTGAGGCAGGCCAGCTGCCATGGCAGGCGAGGACAGTGAGGTGCTGAGCAAAGTCCCGACACGCTCAGCTGTGCCAGCCAGGAGCCAGCTTCAGCAAAACCCATGTGGAGATTCAAGTGCACTGCCTCCGGCCCCTGCTGGGAAATCACCCATGACCTATAGCTTCAACCTCCAGATCAGACTCTGAGGGGCAAACTGAAAGTCCCATGAGGTGCTGTTGAAGTCCACTAAGCTTCTACCACAAACGGTGTATTTTAGAGAGGGATTTCCCAAGACACGGCTTCCGAAGATCTCTCCCTCCCCTTCAGAGGGGTCTGTGTGTGAGCAACGTGCACCAAGTGAACAACTAGAGCCTCACAAACCATCACAAACCTACTCCTCTTCACTGGGGCACCCCAGCCCCT
Source organism: Machaerirhynchus nigripectus (assembly GCA_013397975.1). Taxonomy (NCBI): domain Eukaryota; kingdom Metazoa; phylum Chordata; class Aves; order Passeriformes; family Dicruridae; genus Machaerirhynchus; species Machaerirhynchus nigripectus. The sequence continues at coordinate 452,214 of VZRQ01010229.1, read as the reverse complement.
GACCCAAGGGGACACAGAGGGGCAGTTTGTCTCCAGGCCAGCTTGCTGCAGGTTCAGCTGTCAAAGATGTTGAGACATGGGCACAGACCAAGTCCCCCAGAGCTGCCGCCTCGTACTGAGAGCAACAGCGTGGAGCTGGGCAGGACCCATGGTGATCCTGCCCTAAACTGACCTGCGGCTGCAGGACAAGCTGCTTTTCCTTTCCTGTGAGCCCATCTCTGATGGGAAGAACCAGGATCAAGGATGCTGACAAAAGCCAGGCAGAACAGAGCCTTCCCTTCGCTCACTGCCAGCTTCTCCAGCTCCCGACCTGGGATGCACACCCTGTCCTGACGGCTCTGTACCACGTCTGCTAGGAAACTGTCCACAGAAGGTGCTCAAGAACAAAACATTTTGCTTCACTGGCCTCCTTTTTTTTTTGTCCAGATTGAAATCTCTTCAGAATCTCCGCATTTTTCCCCCCGTTTTGAGGTTTTTCACCGGCCATTTCCCCCCCTTTTTCTCTTCTCGTTTTCATGCTCCATCCACTTTTCCACGCTGCCCTAAAGTGGACGAGCAAGGGCTGGGGAGTATCAACACGACAGGGGTGCTAAAAGCAGACCCCAGCGTGTGCCCAGGCTGACTCCAGGCAGCTCCTCCACGTCTCGGGAGGCTGTTTTTACACAACTGCTTTTAACCCAGACAGCTTGGATGGCAGCGTGGTGAATAGTTGGCTCCGGCACAGCTTGCTCCCTCCTTTGCAGGGCCCTGGAGGATTTACTGTGCCAGCTACCTCACGGCAGAGCCTCAGCTACTGCATCTCTGCTGATGATCACTGCCCTGCCAGCAAAGTTAGAGCTGGCAGGTGGCCACAGCGTGATCCTGTCTCCAGCCACACAGACTGCTTGAATTCTCTGCCCCTGGATCAGCTCCGTGCGCTACCGACTACCTCGTGTCCTCGAGGACGGGGCATTCCTTCCAAGAGAGGGTTCTCCTCAGATCGCAGCGTCCCTGGCAAGGCACCGGCAGGTCTGTGACTGCTGTGGGGGGAGCCACACCGAGTTGGGGGCTGGAAAGGGACCTTCAGAGATGCCCTGAGCAGCTGTCCCAAGCCCTTCCAACAGGGGGTGAAGAAATGAGGGTGGCGTCTTCTGTGGAACAGCCTGCGTGTGTGGCCCGCGGAAGGGCTGAGAGGCACCACTGACCTGTCAAGTGGCACCGTTTCTTAGCTCAAAATTCATGTTTATTGCTCTTCCTCCCCACAGCATGGATCTTCTGCCCAGGGCTTGAGGCAAAGGATGGGTCACAAAGTAGTTGTCTGTGAGACAACAGAGCAGAGGACTTTGCCTCCCATCAGTCAGCTCTTGACCCTTTAGTTGCCTGGAGATGGGTCACAAGAAGGCACAGAGGTTGAAAAATCCTTTTGGGACCTTCACATTCTGTGCTGCCAGCTCTTAGGTTTCTGGAAGCCATCACCCTCTCAATTGCCACCCTGGTAAATGCTATAGATAGCAAAGGGCATCCCATTGATGGGAAACCCAGTGGGCACATTAAAAAAAAAAAAAAAGCTGCTTCTCATTTCAATCAAAACAGGGCATGAGAGATGAGAGAATAGAAAGAAAAGGCATCTCTACAGCCAAACCCAAGCCTGAGCAAGGCGGGGGGGCTGCCTGCCCAAAGGTCTGAGAGGGGGAATGCACACACAGAAGAAAATGGAGCTCATAAACAAGTAAATGAGACGTGGAAGCCCTGCACAGGGAAAGGGGCTGAGCACCAGGGGTGCAGGGGGACCAGGCAGCCCAGCCTTCCTCCCTGCAGAAACCCCGTGGCTCTTCCCGTGTGGTGGAATCAGTGGGATTCCAGCACAGGGAGGCACAAAACCGTCACAGGAGAGGGATGCCAAGGCCAGGGTACCCCCTGTCCCCTCCCCTGCTCTCTGCTGGCTTCCCCGTCCCATTCCTCCCCCACGCTCCACAAGGGCGATCATATTTTTAGTGCTCATTTTAACAGCTAATTAAATGGCAGAATTAGAAACAGCCTGAGAACTCTGCCTTCCAGAACATCCCTATCCCTTCATTCCCTGTCCCCACTGCTCCCTGATGAGCTGGGAGGGCTCCCAGCTTTGGACCAGGAAGTTCTGCTTCCCCTCTGCAGGATCCTGGCTGTGAAGGCAAGACGTGGAAGTGTTCATAACATCCCAACAGGACCACCCTCCCCTCTGTCTCCGCTGCAGATCAGGCATTCCCTTCTCACCTCCGCCTCCTCCTGCCCTGGGAGAAGGGGTAAATTGGGCTTCCAGGGCCCGAGAACTGGCTCGAGGAGGTTCACAAGGTCAGCATTTACACAACAAAGAGAAGAACTTCCATGTCCCTGTGGTACCAAGGGGGTCCAGCACTCCGAGGCCGGTGAACCAGAGCCTTCTTTGGAGTTGCTCACCCAGCCAAGTCCAGGCAGCTGGAAAGCTTCAGGTCTGGCCTCACAAAACCTTGTCCCTCCAGGCCAAACCTACCAGCTGCAGGCCTGGTGATGTCCCCAAGGCCAAGCCTCCGCTCTGAGGTGCCCAGCCCACGACCCGTGCCGGCGTGGACCGAGCCCCTCCTTTCCTCACACGACCCTGGAAGCTCCTGCTCCCAGGACATCCTCTGCTACCAGCCAGGATCAGTGGCAACGCTGAAGGACTCCTGTCCGTGCCAGTCCCAAAGAAGCCAACCTGTTCTCCCAGAGGTCAGGGCTGTCCCAGAGGACATCCTCCAGTAACCGCAGGACCTTTAAGCAGTGAAAGCAGGGAGCTGAACCTGCGCTGCAGGGCCGGTCCTCCCCGAGCACTGAGTCACAGCAGTCGATGGAACAAACGCATGACAGTTAGTCAGACAGGAAGATGGCCATCGCCTAAGGTACCTCGCATGGAAGGGCTGGCCCTCCTTCAGGATCCGCTGACCTCTGCCAGATATATGAGCTGGCCTCAGCTTATATAACTACAGAGAGTATTTATAACATCAAATGTTCACAATTCCCTTGCCTTTCGACCATGTTTATGCAGTTCACATGCAGCTACACACGAAGTTTAAAGCATCCGCATTATTACATTGCTGGGTTTTTTTGAACAAGGCTTTCCACCACAGAAAGCTAAGGGTTTGTTGTTTTTTTTTTTTTTTAAAGGAAGTTCTTTGACTCCTTCTGCTTTGTAGTTGAAAAGATTTACTTCTAAGTTCTCAGAAAACTCACTCCAGACTCCAAGAAATCTGAATTTGCAAGGAACTCACTGTGATTATGGTGGAAAGACTGAGACAGACGGTATAGTCACAGGGAGTGGTGCAAACAGACCTGAGACCTTCTACCTCTGCTGCTGGCTGGCAGCAAGTTGTCTCTGTCTGGGAGCTCCACAGCAGCTGAAGCACGGTCTATAGAAATTTCATAGACCACTTCAGCCTCTCCAAGCCAGTAATTATCTTTTATGCTTCACTGAAAGTAGTTGCTGTTGGCTGCATTATTGGTAAACTATCCCCAAGCCTTCAGAAAGGCTGCCTGAAAATTAAATTTACTCAGGGAAAAAGTCTGGAGGAGAGCAATAGAACTGCAAAAAACCAGCACACGAATGGCCATGTCATTTCTGGTAGCCTCAAAGAAGCACTGTGAAGAGAAGGGGATGAAAAACGAAGTTCACTGAAGACTTCCGGAAGGTGATGACACCCACAGGAAGGTGAGGAGGACCCTCTTGAAAAACGCACTCAAAGATCACGAAGAAATGGTTTATAAGGAGATCAAAATCCAGATGGTAGATTAAACAACTTCTAGAGAAGAACTGATGGAGAAAAATAAATCTAGTGATCTCTGGGCTGAGGCAAAGTATTAAAATAGATGAAGGGAAGGCAGTTGGAGAAGAAAAAGTCTCATGATGCTTCTGCTGAAAACATCTCAGAAAGTCCAGTTCAGAGAAACAAACAGAGCAAAATCTGACCAGGACTCTCTGGGGACAAGAGGCAGTTTGGCTTCTTGGAGCAGTCAAGGAACCGATTTGATTCATGCAGAGAACTAAAGCACAAAAGGGTCTGTCGGTGTGCAGGGAAAAATCCGGATGGCATTTCTGCTCCATGGGAGCAGGCAGTGGCATGAGGGGTGCAGGTCTTGGGTGCCGACCCTCATATTTTAAGGTCAGGATGGACAGGAGATTAGCAAGATTTGGCACAAGGAAAGGAGTCTGTCTTTTTGAGGCAGACCCCTCTCTTGTGCACAGACCTGGCCACAGTTCGGTCCTTAAGCTCAGGAATTTTCCTCAAACTGCCATTAACTCCTCCCAAGGTTTTCCCTTCTCTTTTCTCACCACTTTACTTCCACCTCTACTCAGATCCTCCAGTGGCCTCTTGTGAGAGTTTTTGTCAAAAGCCACATATTCGTGGCCTCCTCAGCCCTGAGTTCCTTCTGCGTGGGACAATAATGCACATTGTGCACGGTACAAAGCAGATGATGACGTGGTGGAGCTCACTGTTTACGGAGGGCAGAGTCCGCCCTCCCGGGCTCATTAAATCTAAAACCAAGGACGGTCTTCAGCCGAAGCCTTCAGTCCGTGCCAGAGCCTCGAAGAGGTTCGGATCCAGCTTCATACTTCACAGCTCTGGCACCGCAGTCAAGACAACACCCCTTTTCCCCTGAACCTCCACGCTAAAGCCCTGATCCAACATTTCCAGATGGTGCCATTTCTCGTGTCCCTGGCTGGACACGAGCTCCGAGACTGGAGCTGAATGCAAGCTTTTGATGAGACCAGTCACCCCAGTTACCCCTCTGTACAACTGCCTGCGAGCCGTCGGGAGGGGTCTGAGGAGAATGTGTGTGGCTGAGGCACTTGCTGCAGTCAGATGATTGTCAAGCTGAGCCTTGGAAGTGATTTCTGGAAGCTGGAAGGATAAATTTCATGGAGATTTGCCTTCCTCAACAAGCAGCTGTAGCAATACGCTATTGAAAAAACAGCCCTGAAACCCACTGAGGGAGGGAAACTGGCAAAAAGGAACTTTAAAACAGGTCTTTAACAGCAGTGTAAAACTTTCAAGGGTTGAACATCACGCACTTGTAAAAGCAGAAGGTCCAGGTCTGCTGTGCAGGTGTCAGGAGTAATTATTTCCAGTTACTTACTGAGAAACACTTTGGGCATTTTGAGTGCAAAGTGTAAAGGGCTTTGCCAGAAAACTCTGGCACTGAAGAGGTGGTAGGAGAGGCAGGAAAAAGAGAAACAACAGAAATAGCAGAAAATGCACAAAACAACCACGTTCTAGGGAACCAGTTGCCGTTTTGGCTGTTTTGCAGCCTACAAGGACTGATGACCTTAAGGGTCTGCCCTGAATCCACTGAGGCCAAGGAGAACCTTGCCTCCAGCAGGTAGCAGGCCAAGTTATAAAAACATGGTAAAATTTGATAGTTATCCTCACACTTGCAGCTGGATTCGGAAGTGGCTGGTTCTGGCTGCTGCCTGGGCAGCCCTGGGGTTGCTGAAATCTGCCATCTCAGCTCTGAAAACACTGACACTCCTGGTTTATGTCTGCTTGCCATTACGTGCTGCACAGCAAAGTTCACTGTCCCTAGAATCCTAAAAGAGAGACCTGGAAGGTCCAGGAGAAACCAAATGTGAGTCTGGAGCCCTCTCCAGAGCCTGCTCTTGTGGTAAACCTGTAGTCCCACTGCCTCACTGCCCTCACCGTGAGAGGCTTCTCATCACAACGCTGAAGTCCCTTGTCGGTGTGCAACCTCACCACCTCACCCACACGGACCCAGGGAACAGGCAGCTCTTCTCCTTAAAGCAGCAGCTCTTGGAACACCCAAACCCTGCTGTGGTGACCTTCTTATCAAACATCCACAGCGCTGGGGCACAGCACACCCGCCCCTTTTTGCCAAGCCAAGGAAGAGAGAGGAAAACTGATAATTCTGAGGCCCCGTGAATGGGATAACTCACTCACCCAGGTGACTAAGGGCCTCTTTATCCCACGGCCAAGTGGCAGCACCAGCCAGCTCCTCCCTCACCGAACTGGCGAAGTAAACGTTGAGGAAATGGGTGCTGTTCAGCTGCAGAGCCTCCTTCAGCTCCTTCACGCTCATGTACGCCCTGCGTGGACAAAGGAGAGGAGATGGTCAGCACACACCCCAGCAGAGCGAGGAGGAAAAGACAGGAGGCATCCACAGGCGTCCCACAAAGGGTGCAGCAGACCTGGGGACATCCTCAGCTCTGACATCAAGAGCGTTTTAAAGCACGGAAAAATTCAGCATTTCAACAGCACGCCCCGTAACACTGCAAACTCTGCTCTGTGAGGTTCAAGTTCTGCTGGCGAGGGGTTTGGGTGGGGGTGGGAGGCACTCGTGCAAATCTGAAGAAGTTCTGCTAATTACAGTAGCTTTGCTGGTGAGTTCTGCTCTCAGAAGAGGTGTTCCAACCGTGGGGACAAAAGAAGCCCCACAAAACAGGATAATAGGGGAGAAAACAGGAGGAGAAAATATGAGAGAAGGAAGGAAATGCAGAGGTCACTCCTGCTGGGGAAAGGAGAGGGGGGTTGGCATCAGAAAACCAGAATTTGAGGTGGAGGGAGAGAAGAATGAATCCAAAAATTCAACTGTTTCTAACAAGGAGTTTTCAGGGGTTGCCCCTGATTCGGGGCAGGGCAGGAATGGACATCAAACCTTACTGCTGGGAGCAGAGAGGGTCTGTCAGCTGGGGCCAAGAAGCCTCTTCTCCAGCTTCTCTAGTCTGTCTGGACTTCCATTCCACCCTTTTCCCCAGGAAAACCAGGATGCCAGAGATGGCAGTAGGTGGCAAAAACAAGGGTGTCCCAGCAGTGCACAGGCACATCTCTCATCAAGACACATTGCACAAGGAAGAGCACGAGCAAAAAGTATCTCAGAATTTGCTCCGAAAAAGTAAAAAAAAAAAATTTAAAAACCCCAACCAAGCAAACAAAAAAACCCCAAAACCAACCAAAGAAAAAACCTAAAAATGAACAAACAAGACCAAATAATTTTTAAAAAACTCAACCAAATGAAAAAAAACCAAACCAACCAAACAAAAAAAAAAACATAAAAACCCCCAAAAAACCAAAAAAAACAACCAAACAAAAAACTCCCAAACTCTTGCAGCTCTGCTCAAAATGGACCTTGGAGAAGACTCTGCCTGGGTCTCACCAGCACTGAGCTGGGCCCTCTTCACATCAACCTGTCCCTCTGCACATGATCTGAATCTTTCAGAGGAGGTCTGAGATGTCTGCAGGAGCCAGCAGGGGAAAAAACTGAAAGAGCTCCCAAAATAAGCTTAGTGGGGAGAGGGCAATCTCTGGAGCCAGGTTCATTGCAGGGCAAGTTTAGAGAGGAAAGTCTCCTGACAACGCTGCTGGGCTGTCTCTCCTCCCATCTTCAGAGCTGGGAATAAAGAGTTGCAGGAGCAGAAAAAACCCCGGAATGGGGACATCCATGACATCTATTTCTAAAGGCCACAGGAAGGTAATGGGCTGGGAAGGCACCAGGCATTGCAGCAGAGCAGTAACACCATGGGTACGTCTGGGTGACCATGAAGTGATCCTCACAATGGGGCGCATCTCAGCACTTGGGAGGCCAAAAAAACAAAATATCCCAGCAGTCAGGAAATTTAGGTTTTGCTCTTCCCTGTGGGTGACTGTTTCTGCACGGGTCAAAAGTCTGCATCCCACTCACCAGCACACCGACAGTCCCAGCACTGCTCTTTAGGGGGTCCATGTCCTCAGCTACGCACAATCATCAAGCAATAACAATTCCAGTGATAACAGCAATGGAATTATAAGGCCTTGGACTGTGCTGCGAATGCCTGGCACTCTTTTAAATGGACTTGGGTGATCCTTGTGGGGGTCCCTTACATCTCAGGATATTCTGTAAATCAAGTACTACCATTTCCACCATCCGTGCCATTAACCTCGTGGGCTGAGACAGGGTTGGGACAGGTAGCAGACATTGTCTCCACATTTCTATGACTTACCTCTAAGTCTTCATAACCTGAAGACCCTGACCCACAGTTTGTGAAGCCATTCATTTAAGAGATTCTGAGCAAGGCGAGAAAAAAAACAACTCATGGAAAGGCCTTAAATACATCACCGTGGAATGATGATGGAAACACACCATTGTGGAAATATGTCATAAGAATGACTAAACCTGCAGCACGAGGCCAACAGCAACATTAAGGTGGTGGAAAGCATTTCACTTATTCCCATGCTTCCAGGAGCAGCTGGCACCTTCGAGCTGCACGGATGGATTATGAAGGGAGCACAGTTGCTCCTTTGCGCTGGGCTCGCCACGGAGGAGCCCCAGCTCTGGTTGAACAAGCTGCTCCTGGGGGTGTCCCTTGGCAGGGATGCCCATCGGTGCACTCCTCACCACCGGGGATGATGGACAGCAGGACGGAGCTGAGCACGGGCTAAGGGGAAAAAAGGCACGTTCTCGTCTGAGATGTGAAGGGAGAAAGGAGACCAGGAAGATGTGCAAATGCTCTGTTTGAAATGGCAGGGTCCCTAGTCAAGCTGCTACACCAACAGGCTTGTTTGGAAAGAGAGAGGTTGCCACAGCAAATTGAAGAGATGGAGGAAAAAATGAAAAAAAAATAAGGGATTCCAGAAATAAACTAGAGCAGGGCGGCATGTGGAACAGAGCTGGATAGACCCAAGGGCTATTTCCCTGGACCTAGAATAGCAGAGGCTTTCAAAAGCCACTGCTGACTTGGGGGGTGTCAGATAATCAGGATCTTCTGACTGCCTCTCTCCTACCAGTCAGCCCCAAAAGACCATCCCAGGCTGGAGGCATCTCACCCACCTTCCCAGGAGCTCTGAAGATTCAGTTACTTCAGAAGAATCTTGGCTGGTCTATGTGGCGAGATAAGATGACCAGCCTGTCTTCACCAGGCCCCGAGATCTCCCACCACAAAGCAGCATTCCCAGAACACTTTCCCCAGCCACATCAGCTTGCGGAGAGAAAACTCTCCCCACCGGAAAGGACAAATTAGGAGAACTCGATCCCTTCTCTGTGATGTCTCGCCTGAGCATCCCAGACACGCGCCACGCTGACGCCATCCCTTCCACCCAACCAAGACGGGAGCAGGCCGGGAGGAACAGATAGTGAGAAGAATAAACAAACCTGAAGGACATACTTGTGGCATGACTCGGAAGGAATAGAAGCAAAAATTTCATAGAAATAGAGCATAAGGAGGAGGAGGGGGGAGAGAAAGTCTCCTTCACTCATCAGAGCTGCTCGGGGGACACAGACTTAAAAATAACATCAATTCCTGACCTATGATATCTCGGAAAAATAGCCCCAAAGCCTTCCAGGCCGTCCAAATTCCAAGAGCCGACGTCAGCCCTATTCAGAGGGATATTCCTGCAGCCCCTCTTCTGGAGACATGATGTTTTTCTGGCTGTCGCCTGCCGTTCCCTTGACATTAGCAACATTTTTTGTCAAGGCTTAATTATAAATAACTGTAATTCCCTCCATTGAGAGATCTGGATGGTTCAGGGATGTGTAAGGGTTAGAGGGAGCAGTTCCAGCACTGAGAGCTGCTCGGATGGGTTGGATGATGGGCAAGGAGAAGTAAGGACCCTAACTTCACCCCCTAAGGCAAGGAAAGCACAAGTATCCTGCTAACGTCCCCAAAGATGCGAGCAGAACAGTTCTAGAATGGGCAGCTCCAGTTCCCCTCCATCTACACTTCCTGCTGGCATTCTTAGGTTAGACAAGGAGCATCCAAGTGGCATCTGAGCCTTTTGCTTCCTGCCAAGGTTATGCTGTCCCTCTCCTTCAGTGCTTCTGAGATTCTCGCCGGGGAGAAGGCAGAGCAGCCTTTGGTCTCCACAAACAGCCTGAATGACAGCGCTCTCCTCCGCTTCCCAAGTAGTTTTCCAATGCCTGCAAGACGAGAGTATTCCAAACCAGATGGTATTTCCAGCAGGATGGGCACTGCGACCCAACATGGAAGCACGAAGCAAGGACAGAAGGATACACGAAGCTATCAGCCAAGGAGCAAAACCCCAAAGAACAGGGCAGAGGACAGGGGGGATAGAGGTGGGACATCAGGTTTGCCAGATTCAGAGTGACTGTTTTTCCAAGGGCATCCAAAGCCCAGTGGTGAGCAGCCAGCTGCGTGGTGATGACACCTGGACCTGGGGAGCCCTTGCAGCCCTGGAAGAGTGGAGCTTGCAAGAAGAGTATGTGCAACAGCAGGGAGAGATTAGGGGTGGGAGGGCTATGGAATGACACAATTAGGCGTGAGTGTGGGAATGAACACCACCCAAAATGATGGTGTTTGAAGGGACGAGCCCAGAAACGATGGACTCCCTCACAACAGGTGATACTGGCTCAAAGTGCTGCTGAATTACACTTGAAGGTTTGATGACGTGACTCTAAGGCACCACACTGCATCCTGTTTTACTTGTGTGGGACATAACCAGGGGCTGTCACCCTGTGGTGCTTCTTGCTGTTGAGAAAAGGAAAAGAAGATGGAGCAGCTTTGGTGACTGTCACCACAGAACAGCAGAATCAGATGGGAGGATCTCCACAGGTCATTCCAACCCCCTTGTTCAAAACCAGGTCTAATTAGACCACGCTGTTCGAGGGCATGTCCAGCTGGGGCCTGAACAGCCACAAGGACGGAGGTTTCCAAACCTTTCCGGGCAACCTATTCTAGTGTTTAAGCATCCTCAAGTTAAAAACAATTCCTAATGTCTAACCCAAATTTCTCACATTCCCAGTTGTGTCCATTGCTTCCCAAAAGTTGTGTTCTTGGAGTCCTGCTCCATCTTCCCCGTGTCACCCCATCATATCAAAGGGGAAAGTCATCGAATGACTGCAGATTTGCATGGTAAACTCCTTCTGCACTAGACCTTACCTTATATTAAAGTCTAAACACCCAAAGCTTCCTTTCTGAGCAGCTGAAAAATCATGCTCCACCCACGACCCCTGGAGAACTCACGTCCTTTTCTCATGCTTTTCCTTGGAAGGTTTTGTCCTGACCGTGGGGGAGACAGCACCTTCCTAACCATGGCCGTAAGTCAGGCTCTGGGCCAGCTTGGTCAGAGGAGAAGATTTGGTCTGCCCGGGAGAGACAGAGCTGTTGCAGCTTTTCCAGCACAAATTCCTGGGAGCAACAACAGGACCATGGCTGGTGGAGAGCTGGGAGAGAGGAGAGGATCTGCTAGTCCATGGAGCAGCAGAAGGCACAGTGAAGCTGTAAAACAAGCCTGACGTGGGAGAAGAGGGGCAAGAGGGGCACTTTTTACATCATAACAGGAAGCCTTGGGGCCACAAAGTGGCCATGACCAGCAAGGGGAAGAGATGGCACCTCCAAACGAAAAGCAAGGCCAGCACACACCCCGTTTATGCAGTACCATAAATCAAACTGAATGCTCTGGGTACTGCAAAGGGTGCGGCGTGTAATGCCACAGGAATTCCACTGCAATTCAAAAATAGGAGTCTTTTCCCAGTAGACCTTTCAGAGGGGATGTGGGAGTGGGGTTGGGTGGAAGCTGTCCAAGTGCCCTCCGAGGAAGACTGGAAAATACTTGAGACCCAGCCAGCTCCAGCTAGCCATACAGCCTAAAGAAGTCACAGGGGATTCCTGGCTCTGCTTTCATGTCCTTCAACCACTGCAAGGAAATTCCTCTTCCTACTTCCTGCAAGCAGAGAGGCTCCCTTTTCCCCCAAACCTCTGCTTGACAAATGAGGAATCCCCTCAGACTTCCCAGAAATGAGCACCAGTCTGCCAGTAACATTTTCAGTGTGTGGGTAACCCATTTCTCCAAGGCTGCAACGGGTTAATGACAACCACAGCCACCTCGTCTCTGAGTCACAGCTCAGTCCACAAAGACAGGTGCTGATCCACATGGCATGAACATTTTGGGAGAGCAGGCTCTCCAAATTCTCCATATCATCCGTGAAGGGAGATGCTGCTCCAGCTGGTGAGCCAAAGTGAGCACCTTCCATTCTGACCCACCGAAGGGCTCCTCTTCATGGTGGCTTTCAGCACGGGGTCTAAACAGGCAAGCCTCCAGATCTGGGCTCTCTGCTTGCATCAATGAATCTTCCTTGATAGAATTTGGGAACCCTCATCCCGGTTCTCACTGCATCTCAGCCTTGCCTCCCTTCTGCCCTACCACAAGCAGACGAAGCCCACACCGGAGAGCAAACACGGTGCCGCCTTGGCACAGAGGAGGAGCCCAGATGGGTTACTCTGTCTGCTTCCAGGCGAGGCTGATGGTCGTTCTTGTAACTGCAGCTGCCTCACACTCTGGGTTTACCTGCCCCAAAATTTCTGGCATTAATGCAGCTGGGGGGATGCTGTGTTTTTAAGTCCTCCTGTGCTTACTAAGACTACTTGCATCCCCATGACCACATCTGGGAGCTCTCTGACTCCAGTCCAGCACTCCGCTGGTATGCCACAAACATCTCTGCCAGCATCATGACAACTTGACGAGGCAGCAACATCCAAATGACTCTCATCTGGACAGGCTTTGGTAACACAGCCAGATACAAAACACATGCAAGATGGGAAGGGAAGGCTGCGAAAGAGCCAGACATTCCCCTGGGATCACGGGAAGCACAACACTGCTGGAATAATACCCTCTGTAGTGCTCAGGAGTCTTTCATCAACTTCACTGGGTGCTGGACTCCAGCCAAAGAGCATTTGAGTCCACAAGGGATGAGGACATCACACAGTTCTTGGACATGCCTGGAAAAATCCACCTCTGAGGCACTGACAGCACGAGCAGAACAGCAGCCTAGGAAGCAGCCATCAGTGGCAGGACAGTTTAAGTTTTGCATGACTGGCTGAGTATCAAGATGTCAAAGAGGATGAGAGGGCAGAACAGGATCCTTCAGGATCAGGAGGTTCCCTTATGAGTGAGCAGTTCCTGCTGGATTCAGAGTTCACTCTCAAGCTCCATGCCTGAGCGTGGGACTGGAGCAGTAGCAGACGCTGGAGGCTCAGAGAGCTGCACTGGCAAAAGCTGGAGCTGGGATCAAAAAGACACATTGTAGATGAAGGCTGTGACCCTTCCGTGTAGATTTACAGGGGAAAGGGAGCTGGGAGGCTGCGGATCACCAGCACACAGCTCTGTTACATCAGAGGGCAGCACGAAGCCTCTTGAGGTCAGATTTGGGAAAGAAGGACAATAACATTAGTGTCAGACCAGAGAGCCTGCAGGGCATTTTGCCCTCAGATAGGCTGAAGAATAAGTGCTGCTAACAATGGCATGGCCCAGATATTCCTGGAAGTGTTGGCTAAAAAGTTATTCACTAAATCATCACTGAATCAGCCAAAGGCAATGCTATTTTAGACCTGGTTTTGGTAAGCAGTGTAGAAATTATGAAAGAGCAGATGAGAGACAGAAAACTTGGCCTGAACTTGTAACGAGTTGATTCAGATCAACTTAAATGGAGGGATGAACACAAGTCTTGAATGAAGAATGGAAAACCAGGACTGACCAGCAGACACTGCTGCACCAGAGCTGTCAGGGAGAGTGGGGTGAAATGGAATTCCCTGAAATCAGGCTGACCCCAGCGAAAACAAAGAGTGAAAGATCCTTTTAGAAATAAGGGCGAAAGAAGGAAGAGGCAGATCTGCCGAGCAGGGAAAAGTGGAGCTGAAGCTCAAGTGTAACTGAGATGCACCCTGGACAAAATTACAGTATGGTCCCCACCTTCATCCAAGTTTAGACACATGGGAGTGGAGCAGAGCTCAAGATAAAGACAATTAAAAAAAAAAGGTGACAGGAGTTGGATGGGGGCTGAAGCCTCGGTTGGACCACGTGGAAGATGGACCACTGGGGAGGTGGTAACTCCCAACTCTGGAAGTGTGGGATGTAGGAATACAGAGCAGGGGGGGGAAAAAGCAAAAGGAAAGAGTGCAGAAGTACAAATATTCATAGATAAACAAAACCCAGTGGATGTAAGACATTTGCAGGGGGAATGCCATCTCCTGGATGCAGAAGGGCTGACCACAGGACACATGACTGGAGAAGGGCTGACGTGGTACACGCAGTGATGGCTGAGGGGCTGAACAAGGATCACAACGAGACAGGCTGATCGGGTTGTCCTCTCTCTAAAGACCCGTTCCCACCTGGTTCTCTTAGCTTTAAAGGGGATGAACTGGTTTTGTGGTTCTAGGAGAGTGTTCTTGAAAACTCCCAGCACTCACTCCTTTAGCCTCCGTGGAAGTGAATCCCTCCCCGCTGAGCTTTGAGCAAGATGCAATTTACTCTCTAAAAATCTAAAACCTTTGTCTTAGCACTAACCACCAGCATCACAGCAGGATCCAAAAACCACAGCATTGTGATCACTGCAGGCGAGACTGCCACTAGCTGAGCTATACATTACAGGTATTACTGGCTTGTGAGTAGCAAGTCCAGCAGTGCCTCATTCCTGGTCGGCACATCCCACATTTGTATGAGGAGCAGTCCTCTACACATTCCAGGAACTTCATGGGTGATCTGTGAGCTGCTCTATCACTCTTCCAACAAACATCTGGGCAGCTGAAGTCACCCATAAATACGAGTTTCTGATGACTCAGAGCTAAAATGACTCAAATATTGCTTTGCTGGCCTTATCTTCTTGGTGTGGAGGACAATAGCAGATCCCCACTGTAATATGCCCCTTGGAGACAGCCCCTCTGATCTTGACTCAGAGGCACGTGACAGGACTTCCACAATCATCAGATGGCTCCTATACATTCAAGGCTCCCCTTAACATAGAGCAAAGCCACAGTCAGGCATCAAGGATTTGTCTTTGCCTCTGGCATCACAACAGGACACCTGACTTTAGGAAAGCTGCGTTAATTCCTCCCTCTCAGCCTGCCCAGGGACTGTTTGCTTTTCTGCCACATGCTGCTTTCCTCTCTGGATCTCATTACAGCTCTGCTGACAGCTTACATGCAGGGCGAGAGGGCAGCGACCGATTTCAAGGCTGGTTGCAATGTGGTACTCGTGTTTTGGGGGCTGAACCGAGGATGGCCCCCTGCCTTGTGTTGAACACGTGAGAATAAGCCTTCAGCAGAGGTTAACCCCCAGCTGTGCTCTCCCAGCCCAGTGGGCACCCTCAGGACACCAGTGCCAGTGGGGTGCACGTGTGCATCAAGCGCTCGGATCACGGAAAAACACTGGGCTTGTGATGTTTGCACCCTGAGGGCAGGGCTGGCTCGCTGCCCCGCTCGGCTGCCACGCGTGCAATGGGCACC
This sequence comes from Machaerirhynchus nigripectus, assembly GCA_013397975.1. Taxonomy (NCBI): domain Eukaryota; kingdom Metazoa; phylum Chordata; class Aves; order Passeriformes; family Dicruridae; genus Machaerirhynchus; species Machaerirhynchus nigripectus. The sequence continues at coordinate 437,021 of VZRQ01010229.1, read as the reverse complement.
ACAGCCTGGCCAAGGCCTCGTAGGATGGAGGAGCAGTCCTCTACACATTCCCTCCACGTGCCTGTGCAGGCATCCCGGATAGGACCGAGGTACCACCGGCCGTGGGCTACCTTTGGAGGAAATAAGGGTTTTGAGGAGTACTCGTTGGGACTTGGACACCAGCATTTTGTTCAATGCTGCTTTTCAGTTTCCAAAAAAACACGACAATACTGATGGTTGTGGCTGTTTGATAGACCTGTAGTCATTCTCTCCCGAGCTCCTGGAGGAGTCAGTCCTGCACCAAGGCCAACCACCAACAATCCCAAGTGGTCCTGCTGCCTGACACAGAGCCCACTATAAGAGAAAGTCCCACCACAGTTCTAGGATAGCTGTCCACACGCCATCCAGGAACAGGAACCCACATGCTCCTCGCCACCTGCCTCAGGTTAAACTCTGAAGGAGGAAAGGACCAATTCGCTGCATGGCCTCCTCCACTCCCATCACAAACACCATCCAACATCACCACACTGTTGGAGGGGAAGGGCTGTCTTTTCTCAGTGGCCTCACGGAAGCACCTAGACATGGCCCCATAGCACAGACATCATCCCCAGCAAGAGAGGTCTTGGAGAGACGACGGCAGCAGGAAGAGGAGTGCCGCATCAGGCACACGCAGCAGAGAAATCCAGGGCTGTGGGAGGGAGCAGAGGGCTGCAGTGAAGCTGATTGAAGGAGGCATGAAGGGAGACAAACAAGGGAAGCACGGCCTCTGGCTCGGCAGGGACTACCTGACCTCTCCTGCAAGGGCCACGGCAGCTTTTGGCTGACGCCGGCAGCGAGCCCGCGTCCCGGGAGCCGCTGCTGTCTGGCAGAGATGGCGAGCAGCAAAGCCCTAATCCGAAGGGACAGCTGGATCACAAAGCTCCCCATGCTCCTCTGCCAAGCTAAGACGTGGGAGCCAGGGCTGGGACCCCTTTCTTCTGCACTGCTCTTCCCCCAGCCCATTTCAGGCGCATGTCCCAAAAACCACTGCCCGTTCTCGGAGGGGACGGCGGGCACATCGATGGGTCCCAGGCCTTTGGGTCAGCACCGGGGATGGGCGTGCCAGAGCTGTAACCCTCCATCCCCAGTGCTCAGCAGGGACACCCCGGCTTGCCCTGCTCCAGTTTTAGGGCTGGCACGGATCTTGCCTCCCATGCATGGAAAGAAGCGTGGCCAGCAGGACAAGGCTGGGGATCGTTCCCCTCTGCTCTCGTGAGACCACACCTGCAGTGGTGCAGAGCTGGGGGTCCCAGAGCTGCAGCATTTGGGGCTGCCAGCATAAGGAAAACGTGGACCTGTCGGAGCGAGCCCAGAGGAGGCCCCGGGGGTGATCAGAGGGCTGGAGCACCTCTGCTGTGCAGACCCAGGCAACACAGGGAACCCTGTGCCACCAAGAACTGACCCATAAACTTGGCCTTTCTTACAGCACTTCAGCCCTGAAGCATCATTTGTTTCCACCAAACAACCAAAGTCTATACACACCTGAAATTTAATACAAAATAAGGTAAATGTTCCCAAAAAGCTCCTGCAGGGGTCTGATTTTGAGCTTGTGTTAGCGCTAGCGATTCAACCCGTGAACCTTCCTTTTCGCCCCCTCAGGGAGGACAAATCCATGCAAGTCCCATAAACTTCCTGACTTATATGACAATTCTCATGTTGCTTAAGCATAATGGGCCATCAACTTTCCCCTGGGATAAATTTGTCCTGGCGAACTGTCTTTTAGTGCTCCGCATCTTGGGGGAGTTGATGGCATTTAGGGTTTACTTTAATGGGAGTCGGTAGCCATGATCAATTGTAAAAGCTCTATTTCCACGGAAATGGGAATTTAATAGATTTTTGAAAATGCTGGTTATTGACCCAATGGGCCTTAATGGCTTAAAAACCATCTGATTGTAGTGTGTACGAGTAAATGCGTGCGATTTTCAAATGAATACTGGAATAGGTAGTAAAAACCCATTTAAATTGCAGGAACCTGGTCAATAGGGAGTTTCCATTTGCTTGTTGGGGTTTTCTATTTCTATCTGAGTGAATCATGGCCATCTCTTCCTCGGAGAGGCTCACCATTTCCTCACGGCTGACATCACCCGAAAGCACGCGGCCCATCTGAGCCCCACGAGGGGACAGGGATGTCTTTGATTAGACCAGGAGATGATGCAGAGCCGGTCTCTCCCAGCAGCCGGGCTCCCAGATGCTTCCACGGAGGGAGCAGAGCACGCACGGCTCACGGATGATGCACCCGTTGCTCACAGGACGGCTCCCTGGGAGCTGAAGAGACATGAGTGCCTCAGACTCTTGGGTTTAAACTCGACCCACAGGCTTCCCAGCTGAATCTTGGGAGAAATCTTGGTTTTTCTGGGGTTAACACACATCTAAAACATCACCAGGAGTGAGCTGCAAAGGAATGCACTGATTGCTAAGAAGCAATCTTGGGGCCAGTGGACAGACTGAACTCTGGTGTTTATTCCACAGAGCCTGTGAGCACTGACTGAAGCCCCCCTGCCCCAGCTAGGGCATGCAGTTAGGGTTATCACCCCCAACAGCCCTCCAAGGTCTACCAAAGCTCAGCACAAGGCCGCAGTTATTCCCCATTCTTCCCATCACCAGAGCAACTCCTTTTAGTGAGCCTGCAGGAACACAGAGGCCCAAGATTTTTTCCTGTTTGAAACCAAACCATGGGTTCAGCCACTACAAAGAGGAGATCCAAGGACCTGTGTGCAGTATAGCCAGGCTGGGTGAGGGTCATGGCAAGATCCCTTAGAATAAAGCAGAAAAAAACCCCCCAAGGACCTGAAAATTCCCAGATTTTGAAGGGATATTTGTTCTCCTGGTCCCTCTAATCTCCTTCAAACCCCAGTGAAGCAGCAGTTACAGAGTTCAGAGCCACAGAGTGTTGCCTCTCCTCCTCATCAGTGGAATGAGCAAAGGGGACAAACACTGCAGCTCCCCACCTGCTTCCACCCCAGTAACGTGTCTCCCACTTCCATACTCAAGTCTCATGGATTGGTTTAGGTTGGAAATGACCTGACAGACTGTCTCATGCCATCCCTCTGCCACTTTCCATTAGACCAGGTTGCTCCAAGCCCTGTCCAGTCAGGCCTTAAACACTTCCAGGGATGGGGCAGCCACAGCTTCTCTGACACATCGTCCTTGAAAACATGGAAAGAGCTGTAGTTGCGGGGAGTTAGTCAAAATATTCTACAGAAAGAGTTAAAGATCCACTTTGGAACCATTTAGGGGAAGGAAAAGAGGCCTGCCTGGGAGAAAGGCAATGAAGCAGCAGTTCAGGGAAGGAGGGGAGTCCAGCCCTGCCCTCCAAAGCCCAGCAAAGGCAGCATCCCTGCTCCAGCACCCACCAACGACCTGGGAGAGACTTGCTATCCACGGCACAGGGCAAGCACTCGCCTTCCTCTGGCAGTGCCAGTGCTGGCTGGAGTTACACAGAGTGTGGGAGAGAGGGCAAGCAAGGAGCAGCAGGGGAAATGGAGAAATGTGTTTGCAGCCCTGTGCGGTTTTGGGAGGCAGAACTCAACGGTGGCAAGTTATTCTAGAGCCAGCTCCAAGCTAAACAAAGCCAGGGATGGTTCCCTTTCTGCCTGGATTGTTTGTTTCAAAGCAAAATTTTAAAAAAAAAGCCAGGCCAGGACTAAGTTTTCCAGGACTTTTTTGCCTACGGTTGCACAGATCAGCCCTGTCCCACCTAACCTACAAGAACTGACCTGTCAATCAGTTCTCTTCCTTTTCGCCTGCAACAAAAAGATAAAGCAGCTTTCCAGGCTTGGGGAGGCCTTGTGGTTTTTGGACACAGCCCAGGGTCGCCAGGAACCCAAATTTCACTCTCAATTTTTAACAGTGCAATTCACAATCTGCCGAGGTCAGGGAGAGGGGATAGCACCAGTGGGGCAGTTCTCCTGGTGCCCCCCACCACTGCGTGGGCTTGGCGTGGCTGAGCAGTGTCCCAGTGCCAGGAGGCTCCTTAAAGCCCTCCAGACAGGGGGGAACCGTGCAGCTTTTGTGCTTGCATTGAGCCAGGGCAGAGCAGCTTCCTCTCCTTTCTCTAAATGCCTCTCTTCCCTGCCCAGGGACTGGGAGACGAGGCCAGCACTCATGTCAGCACCTCACTGCTGCATGGCCAGGGGAAAGATCTCCAAGACTTCCGTGCCTCAGTTTCCCTGGCTGATGATTACCTTTGCCCACAGCACAGGCAGGTGTTTGCAAACATCCTGAAGGTGATCCCCGCTGTGCAGGGTTTTCACAGGAGCTCAGAGGAGTTAGGCACCCACATCTCACTGCTGCTCCCGGGAAAGCCAGTGTCCAGCTCCACCCAAGCGTCTCCTCCTCTCCCACAGCACCCTGCTTTTCACAGGACAGGTCTCAGCTGCTGGGAAAATGGGAGAGCTGTGGGCTGGGTGAGATGGTGAAGGTGACCCTAAAGCACACGTGGCAGTGAGGAGGTGCCACACGCCACCTAAAGCCAAAGAGCTGGGACTGGTGCACATCACCTTCAGCACCAGGCCTCCCAGAGGAGAGCTGTGCTAGAATCAGTCCAGGCTGGAGAGAAACACGGGCTGATGTGTGTCAGGAGGCAGCCTGGTCACCTCCTGACAGAAGGCATGGCTGGCAAAGAGGGGTCTGACCACAACCTGGTCTCTGCATGGATGCAGAAGGCAGAACCCCGAGTTTGAGGCCATCTCCAAAAACAGCTGAGGTGACAGGGGAAAAAAAAAAACCAGTTCTCTCCTTCATCCAGCCTCCCTGACAAACAGGGCAGCAGAAGAGGCACTGCAGCCTTAGGGAAGGATTCCTGCTGGTGCCAGACGAGCCTGCAGCCAGCTGCAGGGGGCATCCCCATCCCTCACAGCAGGGCAGCACAGGCCAGCAGCAGAAGGCAGCAAAAGGGTGGCAGAAGAGCAGGGTGCCACCCTTCCAGTCCCTGGCCTGTCACTTCTGTTCAGATTCCTGGGCACTGGCAGGAAAAGGAAGCTTTAACAGGCCTGACAGCAGCAGATCAGCGTGCTGAGCAAGGGTGGTGCTCCCAGGGCACTGAGATAACTGCTCAAGAGGAACCACGCAGCCCTGTGGTCAGTGAGCCCCTCCTCGTGCACTCTTCACCACGATGGCAATGTCCAGTCCTCCCAAAAGATCCAAAACTTTGCTACATTCACCCTGAACTTCTCACTGAAGGGCAAAAACCTGCAACCATGATATTGGTCAGGAAAGGGACTGAGATGGAGGAAAAGAAATCTATTCAAGCCAAACGTCTCCAACTTGCTTTTTATATGCATATATGTATTTTTTTTTTAGGGCAAAACCAAGTCCCAAGCCTCTGATGTATTTTTAGATCCAGGCAACTGGGTGTCCCAGCCAGAGCACAAAGTGCACAAGCCAGTATTCTAAAAATGCCTTCCTCACAGATATAAAAAGGACACGAGATAATTTGTTGGGGAAATTCTGTAGCACAACAATCATACGTTAACATAAAAAAAATAAAAATCCAAGGCTGCCTCTCATCCCTGGCACAGCCCTTGGGAGGCAACAGTCACAAACATTCAGCATCCTCATCCTTCTTAAAGCCTCCAAAGCACACACCATCTGCTTCACACCACCACCAGTGGGGTTTTGGGTGATGCTGGACTCATTCTCTCCCACCCCACTGCCCTCTGGAAAGGGGCAATTTGATTTCCTAAATAACAGCGGCGGCTGGGCCAAGGAAAACCAAGAGCGGCGTGTTCACTTCAGGACTCCCGTGGCCGTAGCTCGGGCTGCCAACCCAGCGCAGATTAAATCCTCCCAGAGACCCCGCCAGCGCCAGCCGCCGGGGTGTCCCCCCAGATGGCTGCCCAGCTCCTGCCACCTCGGTTCCTGGGGTCTCACGGGCCCGGCCAGGGCCTCGGCTGGTGTCCTCCACCCGCAGGCAAGGCTGCAGCAGGACGAGCAGGAGCCCTGGGGAGGCCGAACAAAGAGTGACCCCTCCCAGCCGTCGGACACACGCTGTTCCTTCACAATTGCCGTCCCGACACAATCGGCCCCCCTCAAGTGAGCCCCCGAGCCGGTGGTGTTCGCTAGAACAATAGCTCACATCTGGGACAGCTGTTTTCCCCAAAAGCACCCGGGCTGCCTGCAGCCACCGGGCAGGGGTCCTGCGCCCTCGCTCACACGCGGATCGTGTTCTGCGTCTCCCGCGGAGATGCGGTCACCCCCGGCGGGACCTCGCAGGTTCCTCCAGGAACACGCTGCCCCGCAGCCCCACGCTCACAGGAAAGGCTGATGGGAGCGAGCGAGCCTCATCCCCCCGCGGAGGCTCGCTGGAAATTAACCCCCGAGCTTTCTACCTTGGCAAGAAGAGGAGTGCATTGCTGTGACTCTATTCCCGAAAGAAGCAGGGAAGATTTGTGCACATCACCAGGGTGGGAACCAGCCCTTGGAGCTGGACACTGCCCCTCGCTGGTGCTGCTCCTCCAGCCCTGCGGGGTAGCAAGACAGAGCCCTGCCCCCTCCACAACGGGGTTCCACATGGAGCCCTCCACCTTTGGAAAGGGCTCCCGAGAGCCCACACGGGCCCTTGGACAGCAGCAGCTTGGTGCTTGGTTATTTCCCTCTGGAAAGAAGTCACCCCCGGCAGTCCCACTGCCCCCCAGCTGCTGGATGGGCTGAGTCAGACCCTGCTCTGCCCCATGTGCCTCAGAGGGAGCATCCATGCTGGAGCCACCACCACCTCCTCTGCCCCAGCGGCGCAGTCTCCCACCATCCCAAGTCCTCCCTCTCGGGAGCCAAATCCCGCTGCTGGGCTCCTGTAACTAAGGGTTGGTAACGTGCCAAAGCCTCCAATGAGAGAGCGTCCATCTCCAGACTGTCCCACACTTTGAGATGGTCAAAAGCAAGTCTGGGGTGCTCACACCCCCCAGCTAGGGCTCTGGGTGGGCTGAGGCACGTTCACACGGACACAGCCTCCAAATCCCACCACAAGCAGGTGACTTGGGAGACATGCTGCCCATCTGATACAGTGGACATCCCCTCCTGTTTTTGCCAAGTTTTCAAACCGCTAATCCACAGGAAAGCTCAGAGAGAAGGGACTTTCCTACAAGGAAAGGTGAAGTTTTCCAATGAGCTCAAATCCAAGCACTCACGAAACTTGAAAGCGGCCACCAACAAACCATCAGGCTCTGGCAAAAAGTCCTGTTCACTCCTGCACCCCCACAGTCCCGGCAGGTATCCTAGAGAGTAGGAGCAGCAAGCTCAGAAGGCAGTGAACCCATCACTGCCACTTTTGGTGTCTCCAAAGCACTCCCCTCCTCACCACTTAAAAGCCCTGAGCCCAGCACTTGAGGCTTGGCCCTTTGGATACACCAGGACAATATTTGGGCACGTGCCAGTAGGACTCCAAGAGGTGCCAGAGAGAGCTTAAAAGCAGCCAGAGCTCAGGTCCTGAGCAGAGAAGCCCCTAACCCTGCTTTCCTCGTGGGACCAACACACTCTCTGCCACTCCACAGGCAGTGAAAATCACTGAAAACACCCTTTCCCAGCCACCCTTCAAGCAACAAACCACCACAAGCAGCAGACACCTACCATCTCCAGCTGAATCTGTTCTCTGCAACAGCACCACAGGCCTGAGGTTGTACCCAAGGCTTCTACTTTTGCAGTAACTTTGCACACACCTGTCCTCTTTCTCAGTAAGCAAGACCTGCTAAGGTTTCCTGCAGCAAGGGAAGAAGAAGGGGAAGGGAGCAGCTCCTTTGAATGCTGTTTTACCATCTGGTTGGGATTAAGGTCCGGGCAGGTCAGCTCTGGACCCAAGGCACCTCATTGCCTCACCTGCTCTCAATTTGACACCCTCTACGCCCTCAGGTCCACCCACATTCAGCTGGACATCTCCTGACAAGGGGCTGCTCAGGTGCCCAGGGATAGCTTAGAGTGATTCTTTCTTCTTTCCTTCTCTTCCACCAGAGACTTTCTGTGAGGCTAATCTGGAGCAGTTTTTGAAGACAAGGCTTAAACTGCAGGAGGTTCCCCAAGCAGCCCTAACCCAATTAAGCAGCAGTCCCTTAGGAGGGAGGCCAGCTAAGCTTGTGTTAAAGCCCATCAAGTGTCCAGTTAATCAGGTGCATTTTAACATCACAGCCTTGGTCATCCCAGTGGAGGCCACCAAGCCTGGAGACACCTCGTCCTTTTTCACCTCCTTTTGTCACTTTGGTTATTTCTGCCATTACTTTGGGCAGCAAGATGAAAGGCCCAGCAGCTCTGCCCTTACCGACTTTGCTCTCCAGACTCCCCTCTGCTTTTTCTTTCACATTAACTGTGTCACACACCAGATTCTCATTGACTAAGTGCCCGAGGGGGAACCCTCGCTGAGTGTTAATTGCTGCTAATGAGCTGTTGCTGCTTTCCTTCCAACAGCACCAATTACAGCAGCACTCAGGCTCTGCGAGAAGATGGGAGCCTGCAGAAAATCAAGGGAAATTTTACTCCAGACCCTGACACTGGACTGCCAGCAGCTCCTGGAAAACGCCTGAAGTCAGGATAAAACTGGGTGAAGGATGACAGCTAGTAGCTCTCCTGAGGTTGCCTGTCCCCTTGTTCCTCATGAGGTGGACCAGGGGTGAATGAGAAGCCAGTTGCTTGCTTCCCACGTGTCCTGTTGGGGTGCCTTGCAGGGATGTCTGCACACAGCTCTTCACCCGAGTTCCTGCTCAGGTCTCCCTCCGGGCACAAAGGCACAGTCCCGCTGGTGGGTTTCACCCGCGGGGGGTGGCCCAGCTGGCTCCTAGCCCAGCAGGACTTGTCTCATTCCGTGTGCTGCCAGAGGAGGTGCAGGAGGGACTCAGTGATGTGTTTCAGTGGCCACTGACACCATTTCAGCATCAACCCTTATCCCAGCTCCTGCCTCGGCCACAGCTGGCTCCGTTCCCACCACAGTTTTCACAGAACCCTGGCACGGTGTGGTTTGGAAAGGACCTTAAATATCAACTCGTTCCAACGCCCTGTCATGGGCAGGGGCACCTTCCACTAGCCCAGGTTGCTCCAGGCCCCATCCAGCCTGGCCTTGGACACTTCCAGAGATCCAGGGGCAGCCACAGCTTCTCTGGGCACCCTGTGCCAGGGCCTCAGCACCCTCACAGGGAAGAATTTCCTCCTAACATCTAATCTAAACCTGACCTCCTTCAGCCTAAACCCATTCCCCCTTCCTTGTCCTGTCACTACATACCCTTGTAATTAAAAAAATAATAATCCTTCTTTCCAAACCTCGTTTCCCTCCCCTGGGTGAGGGTATAGGCTGGCACCAGCTGTAGCCCTGGAAGTATCATGAGATGTTCACCAGCTAAGAAGTGCTGAAGCCACTGCTGTTCCTCAGCTCTTTCCTATAATTTACCTCTCTCTAAGCTGCAGCCCAAGAGGGAATTTTAAATCAGGGATGTGTTAAGATGGAAAAAGCTTTTGCTTGAGTGCTTACAATTGTGAGGACGAGGACAAGACACGGTATTGAGACCCTTCACCAAAATATACTGAATCTGTCCACAGTGCTGGTGAGAAATTGCCCAGTGTCTCACTCTGACTTCCTCAATTCAATTATTTTTGGTCGAGCTACGAAAGGTTCACATCCAAACCACTCTTTGTGAAAGCCTCGACATGAAATGAAGTGGAGATGATTTAATCCCTAAAAAAAGATCCCAAGATTTTTGGCCTTGCCATCTCGATCTGAAAGGAGATGCAGAGATCACCTGCAGCTGGGGGTTCCCCCTCCCCTGCTTCCCCCAAAGCCACAGCTCCCTCCTGGGCTCTGGCACAGGTATGGGAAAGCAGAGACACCTGGGTGAGCAGCAGCCAGCTTGGCCTCCTTCAGCCGCAGACCCGGAGCTGTTTGCATCAAAGCACCTGGCTCCTTTTGTGCCGCCTTTCCACAGTTTGTTAAATTTTACTTCACATTATTTCTCCCGTTCTGGCTTCCACCCTAAAAATCCTTCTGTAAGTTCGCCAGCTGCCCTGCTCATTGAAGTGGAATACCTCACAGCAAAGGCAGCAGCACTCACTCAGCGGGAGCCCTGCCTGAACAAAACCCCTCGGGCTGAGGTCCCCTGCCTCTGTGTCTTGGGGTTCACCCACCAGTTTTGGGGGACCAAACCTGCCACCAACCTGGCCACGCTCTTCAGCAAGCACAAGTTCTTCCCCTCGGTCTCCCCCAGACACACACCGCTAGTTTTCCAGTGGTTTCCCCAAAAACGTTCTTCCCCAGAAGCCACCCTCAGCAGGGGTGAGTGCAGGGAGGGTGGATGTCCACCAGCATCACCAGACTGGACGGGGCTTTGAGCAGTGTGGTGTGGTGGAAGGTGTCCCTGCCCACGGCAGGAGGGGTGGAACTGGATGCACTTAAAGGTCCTTCCCACCCAAACCATTCGGTGACTCCTTTTTTCTGTGATCTCTGAAGAAGCCGGCCAAAAGCAGCTCAGAAGACCTCCGTGGCAGCAGGATTCAACTCATGCCCCCTCATTTCCCAAATGCCAGGCACACTGGATTTCATTTTTCTGAGTTTAGCCTACAAACAATCATTCTTGTCCTCTGTGCAGACCAATGAGGTCTGCGGAAAGAAAATTGCAAAAGATTTGTTATTTCCCTAGTGTTCCCATTTTCCCATTCCTTTCCCACAGAAGCAAGGGGTGTTTTTTTGTTTTGTTTTGTTTTGTTTCCCAACTTTCAGGGGAAAATCCTGACAAATGGAAGCCCTGATTCATACCAGCAAAAATTTGGCCTTTTTCAATTTAAGGTGGAGCCCTTCTTGTCTGAGGATGAAAACATTTCTCTAACTGCACACAGAGGCAAGGACAAAGCCTTTGCCCTGCCAAAGCCAAGGCCAAGTGGTGTTGGGTGCTGATGGCCACCACGAGTGCAGAGCTGATGTGCAGCAGGCTTTTCATCTGCTCCATGATCAGGAGACCACTGCCACGCTGGCTCACAGCATGGGAAACAAGGGGACAGGTGGGCACAGGGTGGCAGTGGTGGCTGTCACCAAAGAGGTTTCCAGAGGTGGGAGAACACCCGGGCAGGGTTGCTTGGGCAGGGACACGGTGTGATGGCTCTCTGTGTGGCTGGGATGTGTTGGAAGAAAGGTTCTCCATCTTCCTCCTACGTTTTCTCAGGCAGCTGAAGGATGGGTGAGAAAGACTCAGGGAGGGAGGAGGGAAAGTGCTGCTCCTCTCCATCACCATGGCCCAAATGGAGACACCTGCTTCCCTCCTCCCTCCGTGTCCCAAAGAAGCGAGGAGAAGCAGCAGACTTGGGAAAAAGGGATTTATGGCTACAGCCTCTCTGCTCCCACAGCCCAGGGAAAGAAAAGTGAAGGAGAAAGAAGATCAAAGGACAGATGTGTCCCTAAAACGCTCCCTTGCAGCTTTTCTCCACAGATGCTGCCATCTGTGCTGCACCACTCCCGCTCCAGCAGGCACCTCTGCCTGTCACCAGGAGCCAACAGCAGGGAATGAGTTTTCTCTTACTCTTGAGACAGAAATGGCTTTAGCTAAACAGAAAAAGGAAAAGCCACGACTTTTTTTTTTCCCCTTTCCCCATCTCCATCCAGAAAGCACAACTGGCGGAGCCCCGAGTGCTGGAAGCCATCAGCAGGGCTGTTGGCACCTTGGAGGCTCCAGCAGGGAGGGCAGGTGGGTGCAAGCCCCCGACTGCACCGAGGACACTGCTCCCAACAGCCCGGGGTCCCCCATCATGTGAGTGGGTCTTCCTCTCCATCCCACCCCTTGCTCTGACTCCAAAGACCCCTGGGGGAGAGCAAGAGTCCCCTAACGCAGCTTGTTGATGCCCTATGGGTTTTAGTCCACGGGGGTTTTCAAGGTATTTTGCACCTGCAGCACACAGTAAAGGCACCCGGCCTCCTCCAGCCAAGGGAATCTCCTTGCGGGCGGGCGTCACTCCCCGGGGCAAGGTTCAGGAAGGCTCATGCACACCCACCCGCACCTCTCCAAATCCTGCACCTCACTTCCAGCACTGCTGGGTCACCTCCTTCTCCCCACGCCAGCACTCAAGAGAAGTCATTTTGAACACAAATTAAGAAATCAGACTTTAGACACATCCAGGGAAGGTGGGGAAGGGCAGCAATGCCCCACCTACATGCCTTGCAGGGGACCAGGGTAAGCAATATCCTTCGCACGGGCTGCTCTGCCCACCCCGGGGATGCCCAGAGCCCCGCTGGCACGTAACCAGAGGCTGGCAGCTCTGCACTGGGAGTCCCCCTGCGGGGCAAAAACACTCACTGGCAGGGCTTCACAGAGGGGTGCCACGTCACACCGCAGCATTTACTCCTCTCGATGGCAAACACACCCACCCCGTGGGAAAACGCCCCTCCGCCTTCCCACACCGCAGAGCCACTGGTCGGAAGCAATACCCAGGCGCAGAGCAGGTGCTGGGGAGAGGGCGCATCCCATCCCTCGGCACACCACCCCCCCTCAAGCCCCACGCCTACCGCTGGGGCGAGTCGGGGTCGAAGCAGGTCCTGCTCACGTCGGTGGCCCGCGGGTCACAGCAGTCGCCGTCATCGAAGTCGTCCAGCATGTTGTTGCACTCCGTGTGACAGACGCCGTCGCGGCGCTTCCAGGAGAAGCAGCGGCCGGGCCTTCGGCAGTCCCCGCCGTCGTAGCCGGTGAGCGGATGCTCGCACTCGGGGTCGCAGCGCTCGTTGCCCACCTTGCTGGGCTCGCAGCCCAGCAGCACGGCGCGGCGGCGCAGGGAGGAGTTGCGTACGTCCAGCAAGCTGAGCTGCCAGGAGATGTTGTAGGGCCGGAAAGCTTCGCTCAGAGCCCGGTGTTGCCGCCAAATCTGCTCCCAGCTGACCGTGGGCCGCCCGCCGTCGTCCTCCGCCAGGTTGACCACGCGGTAGCGCACCACCTTCCAGCTGCGCAGCGGCCAGTGCTGGTTGTAGTGGGACACCAGCTCCACGTTATCGCAGGCCGTCTGCCCGCAGGCAGGGGGGCCCAGCGGCCGCAGGATGGGGGACGGCGGGGACAGCAGCACCCACTGCTGCGGGAAGGCACCCTCCCGAAAAGGCACCCAGCGTTCCTCCGGGGTGGCGAAGCCGGCGGCCAGAGCCAGCCCTGCCGACTCCTCAGCCACCTCCTCTAGAAAGGAACGCTGGAGGCGGGACTGGGACAGGGCACCGCGCCACAGGGCCAGCCCAGCCAGGTGTCCCCGGAAGGTGTGGGTGGTGCCCCAGGCGTCCCCCCCCAGCAGCAGCGTGCGGCAGGAGGACATGAAGGCACTGTGCAGGGGTCCCTCCTGCCCGCCGGCACGGCCGACCCGCACCCCGTCCACGTAGAGGGCCATCCACCGCCCGTCGTAGCTGGCGGCCAGGTGTGTCCACGCCTCAGGGCGGTAGCGGTGGTGGGAGGTCACCTCGGTGGCAGTGCCTGCCCGGTCCGTGCGCAGGGAGAAGAAGAAGCGGGCGTCCTTCTTGCCACCGAGCTGCAGGGCGCGGATGCCCAGCGCCCAGCCCTTGTCGCTGGCTGAGTGCGAGCAGTTGTCGAAGACACCTGCAACAGGTCAGGGACAGGGATGGAGAGAGAGAGGAGAGCTGGTAAGCACCAGAGAGCATCACCGCTCCTCCCTGGAGCACCAGCCGGGTCCTCGGCGGCAGGGAAATGAAGGTGGTCAGAGGCTGGGCAGTGGGTGCCCCACCAGGGGTGACACCCCAGCCCCCATTCAGAATCGTTTGGATGAGTAGGTGGAGCAGCCAGAAAGAACGGCAGAGCCAGAGAGGCAGGATGGAGAGGGGAGGAAGAGCGTGGATGGGAGGAGAGGCTGAAGAGTGAGGTGTTTCTGAGTTGCTCTCCGTAGGAGTGCTCCGGCGGGATGGGATTAGAGGCTAAGCTTTTTATCTGCGAGCCAAAGCTTTTAAGAATTAGAGCACAGCAACCCAAAGCAATACAGGCTCCCCCAGGGATTGCCTCCCCAACAGCTTCCAGGCAGATTTACAGCTCTCATTTATGCTCCAGTTTCCCTCCCAGTCATGCATCCAGTGCTGGCGGGAGAGGTCTGGAGAGGGATGTGCTGCCTCCAGCCTGGCGAGTGCACTCCTCAGCCCCTGAGGTCACCTGCACATAAATCCATTCCCAGGAACAGCCTCTCCCTCTGCGCCTAAGCATGCTGCAAACCTGTTTTAGGCTGGGCAAGACCTGGAGCTGTGCTGACTTTCCCCCAGAGTGCCCACGGCAAAGAACCGGAGGCTTTGCGGGCACCAAATGCCCTTGGGAATCAGTGGCCATAAGGCTCTTAAACACTGGCAAGGGTAAAGGGACCTGCTGCTTGAAATAAATGCCTCTGGGCTCCTGAACCACCCCAGCCAGGACGTTCACGCAGGTCTTTGGCTGAGGTGAACGAGCTTGAAGTCACTCTCTGAGCCCCACCAGTGGTGTCTTCTGGGAGGCCCAGCTTTCCCATTCATCACCCCAACAAACAGTGTCCCAATGCTGGCCAAACCTGCTGCCGTGCCCAGAGACCCTTTTTGTGTTCCTGCTGTGGTATTTCTCATTCTCCACCCTGCTTTTCCTGCTGCATGGATTCTCCTGCCCCTCCCTGTGCCGTTCCCATTGCGCACTCTGCCTGCCCATCTTCATGGCATCAGGACCTCGTGGTCCAAAACAGAGCACTCCTGCCTGTGCCACTCTCTTGCGGGATACCCCTGGGGACACCCCACCTGCTGCCAGAGGCCAGTAGACAGAAGCAGAGGTGCAGAAGAAAAGGAGCTCCAGGAGGAGCAGGATCTCCTGGCTGTCGCCCAGGGGATGTGTCTGAAGCCAGGTTACCATGACCCCACGTCTCCCCCTCCTAAACACGGCTGGCAAAGGTCACGCCAAGCCCTGCTGCACCCCAGGAAGCAGCACCCCTCCCTCCATCCATCACTTTCACCGCAGGCGAGACGGGTGGTGGCCTCTAAACCATCCCACGGCCGTAACCACGCTGGGCATGGATCCCTGTCACTGCTCACTACAAAGGCAGCCACGCACAAAGCCTCCGTGGGCGGATGGGCTTTGGCCAGCTCTTGTTTTCTGGTGGATTGTGAAAGGGAAGCAGAAAGACCAGGGGAAGCTGAGTCTGGGAGAAGCCAAAAAGGAGGAGGCAAGCAAAGGAGCCTTGCAGAAGTGAGTGGGCAAAGCTGGGGAGTACTTTTGGGCAGGGTGCTCACTGAGACCCGCAGGCTCAAAAGCCATCTTTGGTTCCCACTGGGGTTGAGGAAATGGGGCTTGGTACCTTCTCTCTTGGGAAAACTCATGCAGTTCACCTTGAAATGATTCAGAGTGCCCCAAATTTGATTAAACCCCAAGATAAAAATGGGAAAAGCAGCATCAGGGGTGGAACAGCCCCTGGGGTGAGTGTAAGCTATCATCCTCACAAACCCCTGCTGGAGCCAAGCCATGCCTGGCAGTGCCTGATGAGTTCAACACTGGCCAAAAGAAATTTAAGTGAGCCCAGAACCAGGTGTAAGGACTTCATCAGAGTCCTCAAAGGGACTTCATCAAAGGGATGTAAGTAAGGCCAAGGCCAGCTCTACAACAGGGGAGGAAAATCAGTAAAGCATCAGCTGATGCTTCCTAGACATGGCCAGGGACGACATCTCCACAGCAGCAGCAGCTGCAGAGTAGTGTAACAGGAAATGTCTAGCGCTGGGTCCTGACATCTCTCAAGGGCCCTCATGAGAAATCATCAGGGGAGCAGTTTCCAGACCCCAGAGTTTGCCAAGGCGCTTGGTATTTTGTCCTGAGGCAACCCACCAGAAGGGAGAGAGCTGTTTGTAGAAGTGCGAGGCATCTCCTCAGCAGCTCTAAGCACAGCTCTGCCTCTGATCCCTCAAGCAGGAAAGGGGAGCTCCAGCCTGGTTTATGCTGTTCACCTCTTACTGCCTTTGGGGGTTGAAACAAGAGCTGTTGGTAAAAAATTTGAAGAGGAAGGTACCTGCCAGGGAAGGTCACGGAGAAAGAGCCCACAAAGAGAGCAAGTGTGCCACTTTGTAAGGACCATGCTGCAGGCAGCCTGTCCCACTGGGGCCAGGAGCTTTGCAGCACAAGGAAAAGCTTTCACGCATGCTTTGAGACCCAGGTACTGGGGAAAATTGGCTGCTAAAGCTCCAGAGGGTCTGACGAAGGCCAGGAGCCTCTAGTCATAGTCACCTCTCTGGGTATGCAGAGGGAACTAGCTCAGGGACCCAAGGAGGACATCTGGATTTAGACACAGCAGATGTTTGGGATGGTCTCTGGTGAAGGATCTGACCCAACAAAATCACCTACAATCTGAGTAAGAACAAACCTCAGCCTGGCACAGAGGGAAATCCCTTGGGGTTCCCCAGAAGCAGAACGGGCATAGATGGAGGGGAGACAAAAAAGGAAAGAAAAAAAGGAAAGGAAACAGCATCACATGAAAGGACTCTCATCTGCTGCCCAAAATGAGTAGGACAAGGAAGAAGGACACATTTTCTTCCCTAACAGTGGCTGTGGCAGGGTACTGGGGTTATATCCCAGCAGGAATGCCCCCATGGAGGAGTGACTAAGAAGGATGAACAACCCCATCCAGGGTGGCCCTGAGGCAAAATGTGCCATCTAGGAGGAAAAAACTCCTGAGCCTTCAATCCAAGCAGCAGCCACAGCAGCTGACAGGACAGCTTGCTTTCCCTGATCAGAGCTGCTCAGCCTGGCCTTACTTCCCAGGCACTGATGCTGGGAGAGCTCAGCTCTGCCCTGCTTTGCTCCTGCCTTCCCTCACACATGGACACTTGGAGCATCTCCAGCTCCTCCGCACCTTTGGGCAGCCTCATGCTCAGTCTCCTCTCTGTCGACAGAGTGGGAGCAGCAGATCAGAAGCAGGCTCGGCACCTGCCGAGGGCTGGCCACTGCTCCTGTCACCTGCTCACTCAAAATGCCAGCAGCACTGGGCTGTCCCCCTTTGGCCACCCACACCCAGGCCCCTTGGTCCCAACTGCAGGGAGACTGTGGGAAGTGAACAGTGACTCAGACAGCCGGAGGTTCCTGGGGCTGACTCAAACCCTGGAGCAGGGAAGCTGGGGGATATTACTCGAGCGAATGCCAGCGCTCACGGGTGGTGCTGTCAGCACTACCCATGAAAATTAAATTAAAAATTAAATTTAAAAATATTATTAAATTAATTAAATTTACTTATTTAAAAAATTAAATAAAAATTTAAAAAAAAAAAGAATAAAAAGTAAAGAAAAAAAATTAAAAAAACTTCTGCTGGCTAGCTGGGAAACTCAAAACCCAGCACCTGCAGGCCAGACCTCCAGATGCAAACAGCTGCACTGCTGATGCAAGGACTGGGAATTGTGCTCCATGCATCCCCAAGGTGCTGCCTGCCAGCAGGGAGGGATCAAGGAGGCCGATGGAAAGGCAGGCAGCACGGTGGATGCCAGGGAGTTTCCTTGAACACGGCTGCTTTTCCCCTCTGCCACAGACTCCAGCCTGTCTCTCTTACCTCTTCCACAGTACAGGTGTGGTTGCTGCCCTACAACCGAGGAGATAAATCAATGAAAGGGGCCAGGCAAAGCAGAGGGAGGTCCAGTCGAATGTTCACAAGCCAAGGGAGAGATAGGATAGAGAGAGGGATTCCCCAGTCAGCTTGGCTGGGGCAGCTGAGAAACAAGGGAGTCCCCATTGGGGGACCCCAGACATCCTGGCACTGCCATCTGCTCCCAGCCCTTCCTAGCACCCTGCACTGCCCTGCCCAGCTTGTACCCAGACACAAACACCCAGCCGGGCACAGCTGAATGGAGCACGGCCACAGGTGACATCTGCCCACGCTGTGCCTGTGTGCCTGTCTTCTCTGTCTCCTCAGCTTCTCCATCATAGGATCATTAAGGTTGGAAAAAAACCTTTAAGGTCAAGTCCAGCAGTTAATGCCGCACTGCCAAGCCCACAAATAAACCATGTTCCTAAGCACCACATCTATACATTTTATGAACACTCCCAGGGATGGTGATTCCACCACTTCCCTGGGCAGCCTGTTCCGGTGTGTGGCAACTTTTTCAGAGAAGAAATTTTTCTCAATATCCAATATAAACGTCTCCTGGCACAACTTGAGGTAATTTCCTCTTGTCCCATCACTTGTTACTCAGGAGAAGAGACAGAAAACCGCTACACCCTTTTTCCAGGTACTTGTGGAGAGAAATAAGATCCTCCCTGAGCCTCCTTTTCTCCAGGCTGAGCCTCCTTTTCTCCAGGCTGAGCCCCCCGAGCTCCCTCAGCTGCTCCTCAGAGGACTCGCTCATCCCTTGCCTGTTTCTTAGCAAGCGCTTGAGGGGGCAGTTCTCGGCAGAACGAGCCCCTGGGGCCGCCCCCTGCCCCGCAGCCGTCCCGCAGAGCCCTCGGGGCCGCGGCCCGGGGCAGCGCA
>VZRQ01010229.1:388900-415175 GCA_013397975.1 Machaerirhynchus nigripectus | reverse complement strand
AAAAAAACCCCCAACAACAACAACAAAAAAACAACAAAAAAAAAAACACCAAAACACCCCAAAACCAACAAAGAAAACCCACCCCCAAAAAACCAAACAACAAAAGAGAAAAAAAAAAACCACAGAAAAACCAACCAAACAAAAAACCCCCAACCAAACCAAACAAAATAAAAGCAATTAACTGACCACTGAGACGATTTCGCTGCCTGTGAACCTGTGAAGAGAAGACTGGTGCTGTGGCTGTGGATGAGGCAGGGATTCCAGGGTGACAGACCAGTGGCAATGTGCCCTCAGCATGTTTCCTGCCTCTCAGGGAAGCAGAGTGGGCATCTGTTAGAGATCCCAGCTCAGAGCCAGGCCATCTTGGCTAAGGAATGCAACACCCCTGGGATCTTCCATGGGGATGCTCCTCCCAGGCAGTGTCCCGGTGCAGTTCAAATCTGCTAATGATGTTCAGGAGCAAGTAAAAGGATGCTGGGTGGGAGGAAGAAGGGCAGAGTGGTGTCAGAGGGTCAGTCTGGTGGGATATTCCTCAGCACTTCCCCACTCGTTGTCCTCCCTGGCATGTCCCTACTCTTTTGGCCCTCTGGGCTGTCAGTCTCTGCAGTCAGGGGTGTTTGGGGCAGGGACTGGGTAAGACAGGCTGCCCATGCTGGGAAGGAGCAGGGGGCCAGGAGCCTCTGGAAGGAGGCAGGGGGAAGGGGGCAGCCCCATCAAAGGGAGATGCTGAGCGAGGGCTCTGGGATGGTCCCAACACGGCAGTGAGGTACCCAGGACTGGTCCAGCCCGCTCTGGGGGAAGGTGAAGAGCAACTATGGGGTGCCCTGTAGGGGGAATGGACAAGATGACCTTTAAAGGACCCTTCCAACCCAAACAATTCTATGATTCTAGGATTTTAGCTGGAGCAGAGGCCGAGCCTTGCTTTTCCCCACGCCTGTCAAAAACCATCAACAAAAGCCTTCCTCTCCCTCCACTCCTCCTCAGGAAACCACCACTGATCTTGACATGGGAATAAAGGCTCTGGGAGAATCCAGCTTTTTTGTTCACAGCCAGGCAGCCAAATCCCGCAAGCCTGAGACAGCAAGCCTCAGCAATCAAAGCCACGAGCAACAGCCGACCCCGCTCAGGGCACAGCCCCAGCCCTCCCTCCTCTCCCTCCCCAGTTCTCCTGCTTTTCCCAAGCAGATTAGAAGCCTGTTCAAACACTCAGGACCCCCGGAGGTCAGAGACGCTGGCCTCCCGCACCAGAGGTTTGTTTGGGAACTCGCCGAGTTTCCTGCTCCTGGTAGGTCTGGAGATAAGCCCTGGTGTGCAGCGGCCGTCTGGTGCCAGGGCTGGTAGGAGTCCACAGTCGCACACCGAAAATCCAGCAGCAAAAGCTCCAGAGCCACAGAATCAAAGGATCACAGAATGGTTTGGGTGTGAAGGGACTGTAAAGATCACTTAGTGCCACCCCCTGCCATGAGCAGGGACACCTTCCACCATCCCAGGTTGCTCCCAGCCCCATCCAACCTGGCCTTGGATGCTTCCAGGGATCCAGGGGCAGCCACAGCTTCTCTGGGCACCCGGGGCCAGGGCCTCCCCACCCGCACAGGGAAGAATTTCTTCCTAATACCTAATCAAAACCTACTCTCTTTCACTTAAAAGTCATCTTCCCTTGTCCTATCACTATGTGCCCTTGTCAAAAGTCCTGTCCCCTGTGTGTTTGTGCCTTGCAGATGGGCACATCTTGTAAGGGATGAGAGACAACCATGGAGACCTCGCACGGGCACTCCCCTGGATTCCTCACAGCCTGGTAGGCTGGGTTCCCCTCACCCTGCAACACCCAGCAAGGTTTCCCTGTGCTGTTCAGTCCCATGAGTTTGGTGACAACAATTTCTCTGCTGACTTCAGCTGTACCTGCCTCAAGCCTTTAACAAGCCATGCACACAACCTCTTTTGGCAGTGGAGCCAAGGAATGAATTCAAACAACAGCAAAGGATGTGTGTGCTGCATCATCCTCACACCTCACACCTGCCTCCTCCCCTGTGCTCCCAGCCATGCAGCCTGTGGCTGCCCAGGGCAGCAGGAGTGCAGGCAGTCCATGGAGGAAGCCAGCTAGCCAGGCAGTCATTGGGGCATCAGCTGAGGTGCTCGGAAGCCGGTTCGCTGCATCACCATCAGATGCAGCTATTTCGGAGCAGCCTTGGACATCGTACTGGAGCCCTGAGCTGCAGCAGAGCTGTGCTTTGCACGGCCCTTGCAAGCTTCCAGTAAAAACCATTCACTTCCAGTTGGGAGGTGAGGATGGTGAAGACGCTCAGCAGCTCACTCACATCGCTGCACAGGGGAGACATTCCCTACACAACAGCCTCCAAGCATCTTCCTGTATCCCAAAGTTTTACACTTCACCAAGAATTTAGCAGGTGCTAAATTAAGACCTGCTAGAGAACAGGGCATGACCTTTGCCAGACAGGGTGTCTCAGATATTGAAAATTATTCCAGCTGCTGACAAAAGGCAGGGACTTATCTGCCTTTACGTAATGTAGCTCTTCCAGCAGCCAAGGAGGAAAAGCATACATGAAAAAGCAGGGGGGGAATGGAATCAGCTTCTCACTTCCCTTCTGCTCCTGTCGTTGGGGAGTTTCAGCCCCATTAAGTCAGGGTAGTTAGTCCAAGCGCAGCTCTGTATCCCAGCTCCGTGGGAAGTGTTTGCCAAGGGATGCCACGCAGCTCCTGTGCCTGCAGCAGAGGCAGGATCCCAGAGGAGCTGTGCAGGCACCAACGGGAGGAGCACGTTGGTACAAACGCAGCAGGGACTGGCTCAGACTTTCAAAATCCCACCCCAGCAGAGCCAAGCCTGCTGGTAGGAGCTCCAGGAGAGCGCTACACTCACGGCAGCTCTGGTGGCCGGGTGGAACAATGACATGACCTTGCTGCATTTTCATCGTCCGTGTGCCCACACCAACCTCTGCTTGTAAATCCCTGTTGGAAACGCTGCTCACACGATGGCATCGCTTCCTCAAACTGACTTTTCTCGCAGGAGGGTCAGGGCAATTACCTGCACAAACCTCCCAATAGCCTTCACTCTGCTGCTGCATTTTTAGGCACTTTCCACGTGTCGTCAGACAGAAAAGCCATTTGCTAGAGCCAGTCGATAAGACATGGAGGGAACACCTTATCTGGCACTGGGATCTGAAGGATGAGGGAAGGGAGAAATGGTTTGTGCCACCCCAGCGCAGATGCAAAGCTCAGCGGTTCCTCAAAATTCACATTTTAAGATCTCTCATCTGACCCCAGCCAGGGAACAGGTGCAGCAAGAAGAGAAGGAGAAGAAGTAGACAAGCACAGTGGCTGGGCTGGAGGCAAAGGGGCTGCACTTAACTTTGCTGTCCCTGTCCTCAAGGTGAAGCAGGATTTTTGGCACTGTGAATTAGAGGTGCCACCATATTGTTGATCCAAAACTCACTGTCATTTTCTATCCTGCAGAGAACCTGCTTTGTCATTTGGCAGTGAGCAACCAAAAGAAGCATGAAAGAGTCAGACTCAGCTCTTAAAAGCTGGCCAGAAGGGTTTTAAGTAATTGGGGTTTGGACAAGTTCATCTCAACAAGGAAACACCTCTGCCCTCCCCATTCATTTTTAGAAGAGACAAGTAAAAATAGACTTTCCAGAAGAGCCACAGACAGGGGAGAGAGGGGGATGGAGCTGTGTGCCAGCTGCCAATGAAGCTCATGGCCTCCAGCTCCCAACTGTGCCGTGGACCTGCTCCACCCAGGTCATTCATGTCCCACCTTGGGGCAGGTTGGAACCCTGGTTTAAATGTGGAAGAAAGGATGAGCACATACACACACGTGTTCTTCTCAAGCAAGAGGAAAAAGTGGTTATCCCAGGCTGGGGATATGACACCTCCTGGTTGTCACTGGACCAGGAGAAAGACCAAGAAATGAACTCTAGCACCACCCACCATTCAGCAAGTTTTCAGCTGGTTTTTTGTGTGGTTGTTGGATGTTGCCCACAGTGTGGTTTTGCACCTGCATTGTAGCAAGTAGCAGCAGCCCCAGGTGTGCACTCCCGGGCCAGTGGCATCCTGGTACCTGTGAGTCCACACGTGTGGCAAGAGCTGGAGGCACCAAGAGCATTGCAACCAGAGTGGGTACCTCCACTTCCCATAGGACTTCCACTGGGATGTGTCCTGCCACGCTGTGCCTCCTGTGCCAGTTAGCTGAAGCCTTTGAATCTTTGGTTTTGTGTTCCTGAACCCTTCAGTGTCTCTATCAATGGTGCTGTGATGATGGTCCCCCTCTGTGGCACACCTCAAGCACAGAGACACCTTCTAAGGATGTTTGGTGCTTTGCTCCTGAGATGTTTGTGGCATTTTTTACCCAATCCTAACCCCGGTGCCACCTCCAAACCTTCTCAATCCAGAGTGCTCCCCACAGCTGTTGGGCAGAAGAGGGCAAAGCATGGGTGGGAAAGCCTTGGTCAGGACAAGATCTTGCTGGCAAGGACCACCCCTTCCAAACCAGAAATTTCCTCGGTGATAAAACCCATTGCGTCTTTGTGGCCTGCTCGCACAGTCTTCATCTCAGCTCAGTCAGAGCTAATTAGCTGTTTTATCTGTATCCCTAGGTCAGGTTTTCCCCTCAGCCCTTTCTGTGACTTCTTTTGGAGCTGTAGATGCGTGAGTGATCCCTGGTTGAGGAGGGTTACTCAAAGCCATCTCTGATCTCCCTTTCATGCCACTGGCAGAGCTGGCCAGCAGCACTTCCAGCTTCTGCCAGCCTTGCCATGCTGGCAAGTAGCACAGGAAAAGAGCAGGAGTCCCAGTCTGGTGAGAGCCGGCAAAATCAGTAATCTGTCACTTTGGAGGCAAACCCACCGGGCAAGGTCGTGCCAGTTAAACACGAAGAGGAGAGGCTGTTCGTGCCATGTCCTTCCTGTGCAAGCCTCCAGCTCCTGAATCTGCTGCCGGAGAGTCCCCTGCAGCTCAGTGTGGCCACGCAGTCAAGATCCCACATTATCTCCTTCTTGCAGCCCACGGCACTGTGCCCATTGCTGCAGCTCTGCCACCATCACCCTCGGTGATCCTTTCCCTCCTTGCCTTCACTAGGGCCCTGGAGAGTCTGCAAACATGCCATGTCCCACACTGCTTCCCAGCTAGGCCTGGGGGCACTCGGCCAAACAGGAGGAGCTCCAAGGATGCAGCAGTCCCTTGAGCATTACCCACTGCCCAGCGGGGTCTGTGCCTGCGTGCTGCTCCTACTCAGAGCACAGCGGTCCAGCACTGCCGCCGGGGACTGTGGAGGAACGTGCTGCCCCACAGACTGAAGGCAGCTGAGAAGAAAGATAAAGATAAAGCTTCGTTTTGCTGGGATACTGGCGCTCTGGCACTCAGGCGACCCTCTTATTTCAAGCTGGTTTTCTGTGCAGAAAACCTCAGACCGAATTCATCCAGCAAAATCCCTGAGCTCAGAAAGTTGTCCCCATAAGAGGCTGTTTGGCAGCGTTGCTGTCCCACGCCAGTTCGAGGGATTAAAACAAAAAGACCCTTTTGCTGGTACAGAAGGACTTCCACATTGGCCGTATTTTTCCTGGGATTAAACCGTGCTGCGGAAAATGTGCTTTTCCAACCTGCTGCTGCCCCTGGGCTGAGAGGGCATCCCGGCTAGATGGGTTTGCTGGCTAACCCCCTGCCCGCACCGGACTGAATGCCCCTGCCAGGCTGCCAAAGCACCAGCAGCGCTGGAAGCTGAGACGTGTCCGCACCCCGCCACGAGGCCACCGGGAGGCCCGAGAAGGCGAGCAGCGGTCCCGGCGCATCGCCCGCACCGGGCGCGCCAGCGTGGCGGGGACCCGGCACCCACCGGCCCCGCCGAAGGTGCTGCGGTTCTTGGTCTCCCCCCAGTGACCAGACCACATATGACAAAACAGCAGGTTTGGCTCATGCTGGGGATTTCCAGCCCCACGAGCAGAGCTCCTGGCTCCCAGAACGTGGTGTATGATTACCAGGTAATTATACTAATCATTATTTCCCCGAATCCTCCCCGCGGGCAAAGCCCTCTTGCTGGTGTGCAGGCTTGTGTTGCCGCTTTTGGAAACAAGACCCTATTTCTCCCATGCACCAGCACTTGAAATGTATATATTCATTCATTAAGGAGCACTGACACCACTGTGGCAAATGACCTGTCAACAGATTTACAGCAGGAAGTAAGTCACTGCCTCCGAGCCTGCGCTCTTAATGTAATTAAAGTCCTCTGTTTGGAATTCGTTGTTAATTAATATTCATGCTCTGTTCCCCATCTGCCATTCCATGTTACTGGATCCTTCTGAGATTGATCAAAGGGATATTAAGGCAGCAAGCAGACAGAGAAAGAGGGGTTGCCTGGTGGAAGGGATTGAATCAGCTTTTGGTAGAGGAGCAGAATTGCATCCAGGACCCCAACTGCTCTGGGAGGGGATGGCTGAAGCATCATCCTGGCTTGCTCCATTGCTGAGGGCAAATAAAAGGGATGGTGAGAATGATGGATCGAAAGATAGACACCATCAGTTGGCTCCTGGAGTCTCTCAGGGCTTGCTTCAGCCCTCAGAAGGAGGTGAGGAGCATCTCTGGAGCTGGGTGCCGAGGATGAGCTGGTAGTTGGTGCTGTGAGCGAAGCCTAACTGAGATGAGTCTAATTTCTGGCCCTTGTGGTTTGGCCTGGGGAAGCAGCCATGGCAGCCCAGCCCCATGAACCAGACCCACAGCGCAGTTATTTGGGGGTGGAGGCTCAGAGGGAGTCCCCAGTGAATCCATACCCCATTCTCACCTGGGCATATGCAAGGAA
This sequence comes from Machaerirhynchus nigripectus, assembly GCA_013397975.1. NCBI lineage: Eukaryota > Metazoa > Chordata > Aves > Passeriformes > Dicruridae > Machaerirhynchus > Machaerirhynchus nigripectus. The sequence goes on along the minus strand of VZRQ01010229.1, from coordinate 408,370 downwards.
GACACAGATATGTGGGGTGTCAGTGGACACCAAAAGGTTTTCCCAACCTAGTGCAGGGCATGCGCGGATATTTGCAGGGACACCGGCCAGCTTCTTAGTGTGGGCACAGCCGTTGCAGGGACAACACACCAGGTGCTCCTCTTACAGTAGGTCATGGGCTGTGCCTGGCCCTGGGTGGGCACTGAGAGCTTGCCCCACCCCTGCACAGGCTGGAGGTCTCCTACTCTCTGATCTGCAGCCACTGTAGCATTTCCACAAGTGCTCAGCATGGATCCCAACATGATCAGACACCCACGGGAACAGCCACAAGTCCTGTATCAAAAATGCTGAAACCAGGCACACGCTGTCCACTGCTTTGGGTGGGAAAGGTGTCCCCATGTCACAGCCTGAGAGCCCAGTGGTTGCCATCCCACTGAGCATGTGGGCTGCTGTAAATGCAGTTCTCAGCAGCATGAAGAGACCAGGCTGGAGATGTAGTGGCCCTGGCAGTGGCCCTGTAACACCTCACTGCCCCAACTCCAGGAGCTGGAGGTATGTCCCTCATACTGACCCATATCACCCCACCACCCCATACCCAGATGCTGGAGATGCCAGAGCTAAGCATCCTTTGAAATTAAGGGCACGTCATGCATTGCAAAGCCTCTTGAAGACCCTTCCTGTTCCCAGGAGAGCTGGGGGTCTGTGGTTGGTGCAGACAGGTAGGCAGCTGGAAGGCAGGTCTTGCAGTCAGCCTCCCTCAGCAGGAGGGCACTGCCCTTCTCCCTTTCCTGGGCACCTCCTCTTCCCTAGGAAAGGTGTCACAGGGACAGGGTATCCCAGGATGGAGGTTCCCAAGGGACCAGAGGGACTGGGGCTCTCAGCCAAGCCCTGAGCGACAATGGCTCTGTCGCAGGAGCACTATAAGTGGGGTTTCCTCAATTAACAAAGTCCATTTTGAATGGCTTTTCGATCCTTAAACACAATCGTGGGGCTTAAATTGGATGCACCCTGCTCCGCAAGCCGAGTCCTGCCAGTACCTCCTGTTTATATATGAACAATCAAAGTGATTTATTCCTCTGCCTAAAGCATGGCTGCTCGTGGGTCGTCCATCCATTATCCTTATCTATCTGTCCTCGTTAGGAGCTGAGCAATCCATCTCACCCACCCTAATGTGCGCCAAGCGGCTCCGCGCGCTGCCGCGCTCCGGGAGGGCTCTGCTGGAGCCGACGACACGGGCCTGGTTTTCAGCAGCACTAACGCAATTCCACTGACGTCAGCCGGAGTCACCTGTCGTCACCCTCCTAGAAAATTAAAGCCTGGGACGGGCAGAACCAAGGTGGGCACTGAAGGGGTTTGCAGTTGTAATCAGGACTGGATGTGCCAGCAGGCTTGCCATGGAGCGCGTGGGCCCTGTGCCCTCAGAGTGCAAAGAGCCCAGTTAACCCAGAGAACTTCTTGATTCTCCTGATTAAATTGTCAAAAGGGGACCAGTGATGTGGTCCTGGAGCATCATCTTGTTGTTGAGATGAAAAGATCACACTGCTCCTGTGCTGCATGGGTAACCAACAGTGGCAGCTGCGCCCTGGGACCCCACTGTCCCTGCCTGGGGTGTTGCAGAGGGGCTCAGGGGGTGTCTCAGGTAATAGCAGGGTGCTGCCCTCCTGCCTCATGGGGAAGAGAGGTTCCACACCTTGTAGAAAGTGTAGCACTGTGAGGATGTTACAGCCCTGGAAGTGTCCAAGGCCGGTTGGATGGGGCTTGGAGCAACCGGGTCTAGAGGAAAGTGTCCCTGCCCATGGCAGGGGCATTGTAACAAGTTGGTCTTCAGAGGTCCCCTCAAAACCAAATCAGTCTGTGATTCTGTGATCCATGGTCAGCAGAAATTAGTTCAGAAAATGTCTTGCCACCTGTCTTCTCATCTTTCATCAGGGACAAATAGTTGTGATAAGCTCAAGATCCTTGCCTGCAGCAGGCAGGTGCCCAGCAAGGAGAAGTGGGATTCATGCTCTCTGCCCCACTGTCTGTTGCCATCCTGGGTTCTGTGGGGACAGTGCGATTCCACAGCCATGGACTGGAGAGTGCTGAGACTCAGTCATGCAGGAGACACGGAGGGTCTCCACCCTGCAGAAGACGTGGCTCAGGGAGGACGGCATGGGAGCTGCACACCATGTGGTGGGCACCTCTTGGTCAGTGGGTGGTGTGACCACTGCTGAAACTACAACTAAGAAAAATAATTCTAGAAGCTTAAATAAGTGGCAAAAGGCACAATGTACCTCTAAGGAAACCAGGAGGTGTTTGCAGCTCCCCATCAAGAGGGTCCTCTCTCACCAAATTTCACCTCCTTGGGTGAAGCACAGAGTGAAAGAGTTTTTCCAAGGAGATTCAGGAAGAGTGTTTGGCCATAGGCAAACCAAATGGTGTCTCTCTTGGAAATGTCCTTCTCTTTTGGAACCATGTCTTCTCTCTTGGAAAAAACTGACCCAGTTTGGCCGAAAATTTCCACAGAAATTCAGGTTGAGGCAAATCCCTGGGAGATAATTTCTGCCTAAATGTCTGTGTTTTGGCATTGTTCTGAGTAATGGGAAACACAGCCCCATAATGGGAACTACTGGGCAATCTCAGTAACAAGCAGTGTTATCTGCCCTGTCTACAATAAAACAATTAATTCTCATTAATTTATCCTCTTTGCCTTTGAAGAGGATTTCTAGACTGGGGGGCAGGGGAGAGAGAGAAGACAAAAAAAAAAGAGAAGAAAGCAATGGAATTAGCCAACCTCCTCCAGACTTGTATCGCTCTAGATCTGTGGCACCTGGCAGAGCAAGGAGAGGTGTTAAGGGCTGTGGTTAGGAGACCTCATCTAATAGGAGAGCTCATCTAATAAACAAGGAATGGGTTCCCACCACCTCCAACTCTGAGCAGGACCTTGAATGGTTGGGTAATATAAGAAGTTCCTGGGTCATGGAGGACAAGCACGGGGTGGTAGGAGTGCACAAAACAGTCCAGGAGAGGGAAAATCAGGTTTTCACAGTATTTGAGACCATTTCCATCTGCACAGAGTGGGCAAGCAATGCTCATGTCGGGATTCTCCATTACATTGGTAAATGTGGTTTGCAGCCTGCCTGAAAGCAGGACACCCACAAATTTTTTTGGAAGTGCTCATTTTGGAAAGATTTCCAGCCTGAGAAATTGGTGGTTTGGAACATCCAGAGAAGCCCTAGGTAAGCACCTAAAATTTGGGGAACCAAGGCAGACCCAGATCCTTCAGGCCAGTGCCTACAGCTGGGTACCAGGCAGCACAACTTGTTTCCCCACTTCTGCAGCCAGCTTGGTAGGTTGAAGCAGGGAGAAATGACCTCCCTGACCACGCACCTTCCTCGACATCACCATGGTTGGAGGGAGACACAGGTACTGAGCATCACTGCTGCAGCACTCGTGCAGTCTGACCCAGTGAGCCACCAAGATGTTTTGAGCCATGACTGGCTGTCTTCTGGAAACTCCTGGGTAGACTGTGCCAAAAGATCACCCAGGTTCGACAAATTTAGCTTGCTGTAGTGTCAGATGACTCTGTCCTCAAGCCAGGTTGATTGCATAGCCACTATAAGAGCAGGGACAATAACCACACGCTTGGAGGGAAACCCACAAGCCAAAAAGGTGGCTTTGTGCAAAGAAACACCTTTCAACGAGCTTAAGTCAAGCAATGAAATATTCATAGGACACTAAAGCAGTGGGCTCCCTGGCTGCCTCCTTATGGGAATCCAATAATACTGGAGACAGCCTTAATTCAATATTCAAAAAGCCTCTTTCTCTTTCCCTCTCTTTCCATCTCCTCAGAAGAGGACAAAGATGTCTCTTTGGGTTCAGAGACCTTTCGGAAACCTCACTTTTATGTGCTGGATGCATTAGTGGAGAAAAAATGGTGGAGAGGAGAAATGGGGGGAGGAGGAGCAGGAGCACAGAGATGGGGATCACACACAGAACAGCTGGGGATTTCTGGTCCCCAGGCAGCTTGAGGACACTTGGCTGCAGGATCTGAGCCAGCTCTTCCCAAAGGCACATCTCCATGGCTTTTTTGGGGTGAGGCCCACACTTGTGCCCAGACATGGCCGGTTAGGAGTCAGCTCTGGTGCAAGAGCTGTGTAACCGTGGTTGTGTGGTCCTGTGTTCCCACAGACACATTGCAAAACAGGCTGCCCTGCTCAGCTACGGCCGATGTCAGGCAGGGCTGAGACCATTTTTGGTTTGGCATCGATTCTGCAAAAAGAAATCACTGAAGAGGGAGCCTTTGTCCACCAGCATGGACTGAAAACTGGGATAGTTGGGCCCAGCACATCACAGGGATAAAGCCCTGTGAACACCTGAGAACAGTGACGTGGCTGCTGTTCACATGGACAGTCAGCATCAGTCAGGGTGAGGACACGGATGCTGGCAGGGCTTGAACGAGCCATTTGGGTGCTTCCTGGTTGTTGCTGATGCTACAGCTCCCGATCCCTGACCTGCAAGAGCAATGCTGACATCCTCCTCCCCATTTCAGGCAGAGGCAGAGGTCATGTTTTGGGTGGAATTGCACTGAGCCAGCCTCCAGAAGTCAATACTGACATACAGCTACTCCATGCCTGGAGATGGGCACTGTTTTGTGCTGCAGCTGACTGGGAGGGAGCTGTAGCTCTGTCGGTAGGACCTTTCTTCCAGTGTGGGAAGGGACAATACTCAGGGTTGTGACCAAAGCACCTCCAGCCAGTGAGGGCCCAGGGAATTGCTTGCTGCCCGTCCAAATACAAAAATAGGGGGCAACAAAGGATACGAGCAGTGGGACGTGGCTTTCCACACCATCCATGGACACCACGGGGGCTGGATGCTGTAGATGCTGAAGCTTCACACACTTCGGAGAAGTCCAGGGAAGAAAGTCCCCTGTTTGTCATCCGTAGCTTTGAATGACAATGCTCTATACGTGTTGCAGCAAAGTGAAGATTTAGAAGAGCAACATCTTTCCAAGCACTTAGCAGAGTATTCCCCCGCCCAGAATTCTTTCCCGGAGAGTATTTAAAATCCAATTATTTACTCCACAATGAACTGGTTATTTGGCTTCTTCTGGCATCTCCCAGTCACGAATGCCCTCAAGCAGATCAGTTTCAACCTTCAGAAAACCTTTCTATTAGCATTTGATCTTGTCAAGCTCTTTTTATAGCCACTCTTAAAGCTAAGTGGGAGCCGCTCAGTGGTTACCTGCCAGGCTGGAGCGTGCAGACAGAGGCCAGATAGCAGGGACAGGGTACAGCCCCCATGCAGGAGGCTCCAGAGCACCAAAAATGGTACAAACAATGCACAAGAAATCGTGAGAAAAGAACAAAAGCCAGGTCCATGCTCATGTGCTGGGGTGAGGATGGAGAGTTCCATACTGCTCTGAACTGCTTCCCATCTCCAAGGCAAAGCAGGAGCCCTTTGGGGAAGAGAAAGGTGCTCACCCTGCTGGTACCATCACCCTGGTTTGGGGGCTGTGCTGGTGCATCCCTCAGGAAGGGAGCGTGAGCAGGATGCCTGCAAGTCCTTTCGCACCCTGTTCAAGAGCCTGGCACTAGTGAGGCCCTGGCCAAACTCCATCAGGACCTGACATGCTGTCTCCCCTTACTGTGCTTTCCATGCCAGAAAAGAGATTTCTTTCTCCCTTCCTTGTCCTAGCATCTCCAGGCCTGATGCTGATCATGCAAACGCAGTTCTTTCTCCTTGCTGGTCTTTTATAGATTCTGGTTGCAGCTGTACTTGCAATTATTTTAAGACTTTCTGGCAAAGAACCAGTCCCACAGATAATTGGTTTGTCCAGTGCATTTCCCTGGACATTTGGAGCCAGAGCAGGTCTCCTGTTGGGATCTCAGGAAGCTTTGTCTCCAGCTGCATCCCAGTCCTGTCACCCCACAACACTCACTTCCTGCCCCATCTGCTAGTGCTTTGGGGCCACCCTCTCCCCTTTGTGACTTCAAGGCAGGTGGAACAGCTGGGCTACATCTCCTGAGGGGAACAGGAACTTTCTGCTTCTGGAACACTTGGCACTGCCTGGCATCACCTGGTCCACAAAGAGAAGCAAAGGTAGAGTGCACCCAAAAGATGCTCCCGAAAGGCAGTGCTGATTCACTGCCAAACAGGAATTTGATGGTGCCAGGCTCAAACTCTTCCCTGCCCGATGTAGAATCTCGGATACAGAATAGAAGACCACAACCCTGACACAGATAAAGCTGTGATGCCATAGCATTGCTGTGCATCTGGGCTGGAGAGGCGAGGCAGGTGTTTTACCCCATGGCAACGTGTCCCTGGAGTAGGCATTTACCTACTTGAAAGCCAGTTGGTTTGTGGTGAACAGAGGTGACAATGCTTGGTTTCCTCCAGGTTTTGAGTCTTATACTTTAGCTCCCAGTTTCAGAGGCCCAAACTAGGCTTTTTCCAGTGTATGCAGTATTGTTCCATGATGACTCTTGGTGAACACCCAGATATAGTTGATGGATCTTGCAGACTACACTGGGAACAGAAAGCAGAGACATGCACCAATGCTTCAGGTGGGAAAGTAGGTTATAAAGCACATCCAAACAAGGCTACATGGGAGATGTGTGGCAGAACAGGGACAGGGCACAGGGTCTACAGTTACACCCCCCTCATCTCGATCCCTTTCTTCTCAAAGAGAGCTTGAAAAACGTGAAGATCCCTCCTTGCCCAAAGCTCTTGGGCTGCTGGTGGGTCAAGGATGAGCTCTGCCCTATGCAGTGATGGGTGCTGGGGTATCCCCACAATCCCACCTGCTCCCAGCTTCTCCCTTGATTAACCCCCTGAGGAGGTGAGGCCACCCACAGACCCATAAGCCTTCCAAGAAGACCTCTGTGAGGAATAATGCAGCTGACGGATGCTGCCTGTCTGCATGAATCATCTGCCAGTAGGTCACGAATTACTCAGATGTGTCTGTTATCCCGAATTATTCCCTGATTCACGTGGCAGCTTACGCAGGAGTTCCTTGATTAGACTGATCAATATCGAACGCCCTGGCTTGTTGGCCTGACCTTCTCATCCGTGTAAGCCTCCAGGCCATAAACCTTTCTTATCCAAAATCTTGACCTCATGTTTAATTCTATCACCGTTGACGTTAACGGAGGTTAGTTAGGCTTGAGCACGCACTGGAAGTTAAGCTTTCCTGTACCAGGGCCTCCGTGCATTTCCCAGCTCTGACTGATGACCCGAATTCAAGGATGCCTTTTCCCTGGCTTCGACAGGCTTCAGCTTGGCACACGCATAATTCCTGGAATCAGTTCTCCACCACTGATCATGAATCAATCATTTGCTTTCTGAACGTGTTCCACAGAATTCCCTCAGCCTTCAACATGCTGGCAGGCTTTCCCACCACAAAATTAGTTGGCTCTACAGCTCTTGGGATAGCGAACACCCCATGTATGGTTCCTGTCTGGAAGCAAATGGATTTAAACATTTGAACTTTTGTGGGATGATCTTTTTCAGCAGGCCCCAGACTTGGTGAGAGCCAGACTCAACAAAAAAGGGTTGGTGAGCAGAGGGTGGCTGAGGAGAAGGAATGGTGCACGGGGTTGGTATATTGACATCAGTCAGCCTGGTGCAGTCCAGAGAGGGCTTTTACAGGTTCAGCAGAGCCCTGGGTACCTGACCTCACCTGAGTGGTTCGATGGAAAATCCCTCAAGTTTTGCTCAAGTTGAACGCACCTCACATCACATATCTGTAAGATTTGTTGGTGTGCTTTGTTGTGTAAAGCCAGAAAGTCATCCAGGCTCCCTCTCTGGTGAGTGAAAAGACAAGCTGTATTTCAATCAAGGAGTTGATTTGTCCCAGGTGTTTGGGACAACTGGCACAGATGGGATGGGTAAGTCTCACACAGCTGCTCATTCAGTCCTTTGATCATTGAGGCACATTGAACAACAGCTTTTGCTGCAATGACTAGCTTTTGGATGGCTGAAGCTAGATAAAATGAATCCTACCTCTTGGTGCCCCACCTACACGTTTGCAGATCTCTCCCACTGTCTGAACATCCTGTTCTCCAGGGTCCACTTCCACACATTATCCCCCACAGCTGCTGCATGAGGAAGGCTGTATCTTCACAGCCAGCAGTGGGAGAGGAACAGGCGGGGCACCCCAGTCCGCAGGGCAAACCTTGTTTGGCCTTTCCCACAGAGGATCCTTCTGCCAGGAACAGGGACTTCCCACAGTATCTCCTCGTGCTTCACTAATTTTACGGGCAGAAAGCTGTTTCCTCCATTCTTCATAACTCTTTTGCTGCAGTTTAAACCGACTACTTCTCGCCTTTTTCTCAAGAGACAGTTTTTTTCCTTTTGGGGTGGTTTTGGATACATTTGGAGCCTGTTTCTGCACCCCCTCCCCAGTCTTCTCTGCTCTTGGTAAACTGCCCCAGCTCCCTGGTCTCCCCATGCTGGCTAGTTTTTCCACACTCACACAGTAAGTTTCCAGTATTTGTGAGGCCACTGAAAACCAAGATTCATCCATCTCCACGAGCTGATTGTCAGCATCCATCAGAAGAGCCCAAAGTCAGATTGAGAGCAGCCTTGCAGGGAGGGACTTGGGGATAGCAGTGGGTGATGTGCACTCACAGCCCATGAAGCCACTTGTGTCCTGGGTGCATCGGGCAGCAAGGCCAGCAGGGCCTGGCAGGTCATGCTCCCTTCTGCTCTGTGTTTGAAGCTTTCATCAGCTCTGGGGTCCCCAGCACGAGACAGACATGGGCCTGTTAGAGGGCCACCAAAAGAACCCAAGGGCTGCAGCTCCTCACCTTTAAGGAAAGGCTGAGAGAACTGGGGTTGCTCAGCCTGGCAAAGAAACCCCAGGGAGAACCTTATTGCAGCTTTTCAATATCTAAAGGAGGTTTATGAGGAAATGGAGGCTTTTTACCAGACCATGCCATGATAGGACAAGGGGGAATGGCTTCCAACCAACAGAGGGCAGGTTTGATTAGATATTAGGAAGAAATTCTTAATTGTGAGGGTGATGAGGCCCTGACACAGGTTGCCCAGACAAGCCATGAATGAACACTGCCCCATCCCTGGAAGTGTTCAAGGCCAGGTTGGATGGAGCTTGGAGCAATCCAGTCTAAGGTGTCCCTGCCTCTGGCAAGGGTTTGGATCAAGATGATCTTTAAGGTCCCTTCCAACCTAAACTATTCTATGATCCTCAGACCATGATTTGGACTTTAGAAAGGTGTCCCTGCTTTCCTAAAGAAACAACTCCAAAGCCTGGTAGGCAAGTTCAGTGGGGCAGGGGATCCCCAGCACCTCTGGCAATCACATCACACCAGCTTGAGTGCCAAAAATGGGGCTGGGGGAAGCTGAAGTCTGAACACTGGCCCAGTGTGTGGGTGTTTATGTATTGGCACCATAGAAGACACATTTCCAAAACGGAGTAAGTGATTTTTGCCAGTAAATTTAATTGTTGAACGCTGCCTCTCTTCAAACTATTCATGAACAGATGACAACTTTCTCTAATCATTAGTCCTAATTATTCACTCCATCTCTCCTATTAATAACATGCAGGCAGCAGATTGACAGTAAACAGCTCCATGCAATTATTTTGCTTAGTGAAGTTTGAAACAGAAGCAGTGCCAGGTATTTCCGATGGGGCACAGATTGCATGGCACATCCCTGCCTACCCACCACGTGGCTATGAAATCGTAGAACCGCATTTCTGGTGTGAATGCCCCCATTTGCAAAAGGAACACGTGCCAAAAAGCTGCTGGTTCCCAGGCTCAAAGGCATTTGTTTGAATATCATTGAACAGTGAATACAAAGAAGGACCAAAGCAAATATATTTTACAGAGCTCAATAAATCACCAGCCTCAACTTTGCAGGAAACAGCTTTCTCTAGGTCCACAGTGTATCTGTGTATTGACAATGAGAAAATTTCCCACCTGAAACTAGGAGTGATTTGTTGCAAGTGTACATGCAGAGTATGCAATATTTAATTAGCATGATGTCAATTAGCTATATCACATTGGTTTCCTCCATTCACACCATGATCTAAACATAATAAGGCACCTGAGCTGTATTTGCAACCCTCTGTCTTTCTTTCCTTGTTACCTGGGCAAGGATCCTGGACAACACCAAAGCATCAGTGAGTTACTTAAGGCTTAGTGGTTTTAAGGGCATTTGAGGCTGTAGCCCTAGATTTCACCTTTAGCAGGAAATAGAAATAGGAATCTCCTTTATGCACATAGAGACCTAAATTTAAAGCCTTCAGGCGGGCAAAAATGGAATGCTCCCAAGCATGCACTCATCCCCTGGAAGGGGCAGCTATGGCATTAACTCCGGACAAAAATCCCTGCAAGAGGAAACGTATTGACTTCCGATGGGGAGAGCTCCCATCTTGGTTTTAAATTCACTCAAGATGCAGAGTTTATTCAATTATCAGCTGTCTTTAAACTGGAATGTGGCTTCACTCCAAATATCAGCTGGGCGGGGGAGATGATGACAACCAGGTTAACCCTTTGTTTACCTTCCAGCTAGACTGAGGGTGGGCAGCAGGACGGCACTGAGCTCTTTGACATACATCCACCATGCATCTCCAAGGTTAAAGCTTTTGGCTCAGTCCCTCACACAAAGAAAGGGATTTGACACTGGCTATGCCTAGGAGGACAGGTGGAAAAAAAAAATCCATGTGGTGTGGTACCCAATGGGAGGATGCTCTGTTCACAAGCCCCATTTTGTAAGGGGACCCCATGCAGTACAAAGGACTCTCTGTCCTCAGGGGAGACCCAGGGCTGTAAAAACAAAGAGAGACACCGGGAAAGCGTCTGGTTCATTATTCCCCTCTGAAAAGCCCTCCAGCTTTTTAAAGGAAGTCTCTGGCTATGAGGGGAGTGTGGATTAAGACTGAGAGTCATTGGAAGAGGCAAAGGGGAGAGCTGGCAAGATTTAAATCCTCCCCAAATGCCTTGGGAAGCATGGAGGGTTTTGGGCTGGCAGCCGGGCCCACATGCCAGCAGATGGGGCTCCTGGGAGAGGTCAGAGCTGCAGCAGTATAGAACACTTTGCTCCTCTAGGATGCATCTGAAACACTTGAGGGGCACCACTCCCATAGAGGTTACCCTAATGCCACTGGTTTTGCTGGGGCTGTACAGCCATGCTCACTGGTGGCTCTGGAGAACAGCAAGATGCTGGTTAGAAAGCAAGCACCAACCAGTACAGTTTTTTGAGTGCTGCTCGAAGCCTCTATTCAGCCATACATACAAACTCTGCTGGAGTAAGAAGGTTATACTGTATTTGGGATGTTAGAGCCCAAACCTGCTGCTTTCTGGGAATCCCTTCCGTGTTACACTGCTCTGACTCGAAGCTCACAGCACCATCCTTGCCTCTTGCTGCTGGCTGGGATGCTCTCGAGGGAACTGGGGAGCAGAGCCCTTCCCGGCAGCAGGCAGAGATGGGAAGCTGCATCTCTCCCCTGCGAGAGAGGGACGGTAAATGGCCTCTTGCCTTTGTCATTACCTCGCAGAGATGAGTCTGGGAAGCAACAAGCTGCAACAACCGGGTACGGAGCATCTTCACCTGGGCTGAGTTTGCCCTCTGATGGCAAGCGCTGGTACTGAGAAGCAGCAGCTCTCAAAACCATGTCTTCCCTACTCCAGCTAATCGCCCCGATGCTAAACCGGCATGTTAGAGTGCTGCTGCCATGAAGGCACCCTCAGCTCCGGGGCTGAAGATTGTCCCAGTGGGGCAGCTTCTCCTTCGCCACGACAGCCCAAATTGTGCCCTGCCTTACACAGGGCTGGGGGGATGGCAGTGGCAGAGGGCAACTGAGGCGCTGCAGGGATGCTGCAGCAGCTCGAAGCGGGTAACGAGACCACAGAAATTTTTTTTATAGACTAGTTTAAAAAAGAAGCAGAGAAACAAAGGAAAACAAACTCCTATGAAGACAGGCTGAGAGAACTGGGGGTGTTCAGCCTGAAGAAGCGAAGACTTCAGAAAGACCCTAGGGTGCCTTCCAGTGTGTAAAGGGGCTCCAGGAGAGCTGGAGAAGGACTTTGGAAAACAGCCTGGAGTGGCAGGGCAAGGGGGAATGGCTTCACACTGACAGAGGGCAGGGTTAGGTGGGATATTAGGATGAAATTCTTCCCTATGAGGGTGGTGAGGCCCTGGCACAGGTTGCCCAGAGAAGCTGTGGTTGCCCCATCCCTGGAAGTGTTCAAGGCCAGATTGGACACAGCTTGGAGGAACCTGGCCTAATGAAAGTTGTCCTTGCCTATGGCAGGGGGTTAGAATTAGATAATCTTTAAGGTCTCCTTAAGCCCAAGCCATTCTAAGATTCTGTGACTTTCTACCAGCCATCTACAGCTTGCCCCAAACCGACAGCTGACTCTTTTGGGGGGGCTCTTGCAGCACTAACCCCTGTCACCTGCCATCCACCCAGCCCAGCAAAGAGACAGCAGGCAGGAGAAGCAGCCAAGCACTGCCCCATGCAGGGGGCAAGCCAGGAGCCCAGGGTAACCCCAGCACAGCAGGGCACTCACCAAACGGGTTCAGGCTGAGTGCAGCAGGGAGGGCTGGATTCTGGTAACAGGGTCCACCAGTTCTCAGACACAGCAGAGGAGTCAGGTCCTAGGCCCATCCAGAGGCAGCAGCAGATGAGGCAGGACTGGAAACCAGCTACCTACAGCAGAGGTACCAAGTCCCACCCACAGAGAGGATTAGGCATCATCACCCTACATCCCAAGCAAGGAAAGAAGTCCTGGGATGCCCTTCAATATAGTGCCTGGGCCAACTGCCAGAGGATGTGTGGGTGCAGGTCCCAGATGAGCCTGCTCAAGGCAATCAACACTTCTTGGTGCCCCCAAGGTCCTGACACCTGGCATGATGCTGCCTCTCCTCTATTTCTCTGCTGAAAGAGAGAAGCTGTGGTTGCCCCAAGCCTGGGAGTGTCCAAGGCCAGATTGGATGGAGCTTGGAGCAACCTGGTCTAGTGGAAGGTGTCCCTGCCCATGGAAAGGGGGACTGGATGATCATTAAAATCCCTTCCAACACAAACCACTCTGTGGTTCTATGACTTTTGCCTTCTGTAATAATAAAGGAGGGATTTTTCAGAGATAGCAGCACGTGCTCATGTTCAAAGACCCAAATGCAGCCCACTAAACAGACTTGTTTCATACTGTAAGAGCACCTAACTACATCAACATCGTATTTTGTGGGAGAGAAATCAGCCTAGACACAGATGGATACCAAAATAATCTCTATTAAAATGATTATTATAGTTAGACAAGAAGTTAATTTGGTCGTGGTTGTACTTAGACACGGTGTATTAGCTGAGTGGGAGTGACAACAGGGGCTGAGTTTGGTCAGATTTGGGGCACCAGATTTGGGTGGTCAGATTTGGGGGGCAAAGCTGAGCCTTGCTGCTGCACAGCATGAGAACCAGAGAGTTTGGCAGAGCTTCATCATCCCAAGACAGACCTGGGGTTGCACAAACTGAGTCTGGGTCAAGCCTGTGTGTGTGAGAAACCATCTCTTTCCATGCTTATACCGAGCAGAGGGTTAATATTTGCCTAGGAAACCTACTCTTAATACAAGGTCAAACACTCTTGGAGCAAAAGGACGTGCCGTGAGGGAACCTTCACTCTACCCCTGACACATCTGTTATAGTGTGGTGTCTAATAATGAGATGGTATCATCATTTTTCCTGTGTAAAGGGAATTTCATAATTTTGAGCAGTGAATCAGGTATTTCTGCTGCTGTAGGTCAGGCTCCTCTGCAGCTTTGCTTCAGTGCACACACGTTAAAACTGCAGTTGCATGGACATTTCAGGTCTCTGTAGAGCCTGGAAACTTTGAAGACAGTATTTCTGTATTATGGAAGAATCACCAAATTATTCTAACCTCATTTTAGTTCAGTCAAGTCAAATTTATCTTCAGAAGACCAGAATGATGTAGTTGTTTGCAGTGCAAAGAAGACACTTCTACCATATACCCCTTTCTTTTTTTTTCTTGAAAAGATCTGAACTTTCTAAACACTATTCTAAAAAATAAATGAACTTTCTAAAACACTATTCTGAAAAATGAATTTAAGTATTTTATTTTTGCTGATTCTTTGTTTCTGAAAGGGGTTAAACCATTTTTGCTTAAAATCCCTATGTCAGCTTGGAGCTAGCCTAAGGCTGAGGCATCAAATTTCATCTTGCAAGTAGCAAAGGTGTTGTTATAAAGCATTGAAAAAATACCTTTTTTTAAGAACTCTTTATAATCTTAAATACAGTAGATGTCTCTATGCATCCCCCGTCCTAGCACTACTAGCTTTTGCACAATTAAACTAGAAAAGAAATTAAAAAAACAACCAACCAACTCAGTCCCCCACAGTTCCTGCTGTTCTCATATCCCATGCAGCCTGAGTTAACCTAAATTGTATATTTTAACAACAAAATCTTTCACAGTCAAGTTTCAGGTGATGACCAGACACATACCTGAGTTTCCATATGAGCAATTAGTTCCTACCCTTGTATCAAAGCACGGTCAGTAAGTGCATCGTGGCCCCTCCTCAGAGCTCTTCACTGTGGAGGAGATGTCTGCTGTGGGCAGGGAGCACTGAGCTGTGGTCCTCCATCCCCTCCAGATCCCCACGTCTCTGTGCCTGACTGCAGGAATTGAAATTCAGACCATGTGTCCTGGTTCCTCCCAGTAAACTGGGGAAGGAGGTACCTGATGGGTAGGAGCTAGGTCTCCTGAATAGCTTTGCTGCAGGTTCACTCCAGAAGTTGCTGACAGCCTAATTTTCAGATTTATGGAGCATTAAGAATTCCCATTGACTCTGTAACCAGGTGATGAATCTGTCTACGCTTCATTTTTCTCAGCTATACAATGGGAGAAATGGCATTTCTATCACTGACTAGCTGAGAGGTTAATGCAATGATTATTAATAAAGTTCCCTAATAACCTCTGGAGCAGCAATTCCCAAACCAGGGTGGCACTTCCTAGCAGGGTTTGCTGAGCTCCTGAAAGGACTAACGGACCCAGTGGAAATTAGGTGGCAGCAGCAGGCTCCGAAACGGAAGCAGAAGCAATTATCTTAATGAGTCATCAACAGTCCAGAGCGCAGCCTGGAGCCTGGGAGGTGACTGTCACTTCCCCCAGACATGAGTCCCATGTATCACTCAGTGTGGAAGAAGCCTCTGTCTCCCTGCAAGATGATCCATGCAGAGCGTCCTTAATGATTTCCGTGGCTGTGCCGCCACTGGACATCATGGCTACAGCTGCTTGTTGCACAGGTAAATGGAGCTGCAGCTGTAAATGTCACAAACTCGGGGGTTGTATTAAGTACGATTTATGTACCCAAAAGAGCAGAACCTTACACTGCTATTAAAGTTCATTCATCTATAGACAGCACTTGTCTTCCCCTTCTCTCCTTCCTTTAATGCCATGGGTAGTGTGTCTTCCTTCTTTGAACAGGGTCAGATCTGATACCTTGCTGGGACATTGTCAGCGACTGGCTTCAGAGGCTAGAAAATACAGAAAAGTAAGAGCAGATTCCTGCAGTCAGCCTTACAAAATGTACATCTGTCAGAAATACCGGCTTTCTTTGTGTAAAATAACCACTGAGGACTACAGCTGGAGACAGCTTATCCCAAAGAAACTGATTTGTTTGCAGCTTAAGTTTCGGGCCACTCGGGAATGGGTGATGTTTGCTTTCCTTGCTTGATCCACACACCTTCAAAGGCAGACAGACGTTTCTCCATTAAGTGAGGAAGCACAGGCAATCCTCTGGAAGCAGGACCCTACGAAGAGTGTGCTGCACGAGGGTGCAGGTGTCCCCACACCAAGACCTTCCCCTCTGTCCTGAGCCCATCATGAGTTGTGCTTCAATGCAGGATTCTGCCCTGCAGGCACACTGCTGACTGGAGGAGACGGAGAAACCTCCCACAGCTGATCTATCATGTTTCACTCTTGCACCCTGGCCATCGAGAGAAATCACAGTGTTGTTGATACCTGGACTAAATAAAATTAATTCTTAGCGGCTATTTTTTGCTAACAAGAACTAGAAGATAACGGATAAATCACTGTTCCAGCTGCAGTGACCTTTAAAACTGGAAGACTTTATCCTTTTTCCTGATACAATACACAGGTATCCCTGGGAAGTAGCATCTAACCTTCCCTTAGGCTGCACACATGGATCATGGAACTGGTAATGCAAGGTAACCCCAGGAAAGACGTATCCCCAGGAGTCAGAGGCTGCTCCGGATGTATCTGGGCAGTGAAAAGAAGGCATTCACTTAGAGGGTCTCCAAGAGCTCTTAATGGTATCCTAAAGCTCAGCAATCAGGGGGATCTTCCTCAGCTATTGAAGTGCTGGGTGACATACTCATTGCCGGGGCTGTGAGCGTAGGGGATGTCGTGAAGGCCAGTTATATATAGGCATAAGTGGGCATATATTTGATCTTTCAAACAGCTTTTGCCTGTGTCATTTTTTCCTCCCTGGAGCACAGTCAGTCATGGCATCAGCAAGACTTTTCAAGGATCAGCCAGTATTTCAGTGCGAAGCATGGGGCTGTGCTATTGCCAATACTACTCCTTACTGCTTCCGAAAGTAGACGCTCATCCATAAATCTTTTGATCCCTCTAGAAGACAAGGAAACGAGACTTTCCTTTCTCTTACCAATAGAAAATAAGATGCACACAGACACCAACAGCCAGGCTGAAAGAAAGATCTAAATAACAGCAATCCTCTTTTGCTTCCACTGAAAACAAGGGGAATCACTACACTTCAATGACTTTATGGAGCTAGTCCTGAGACCTGCCAGTCAGAAAAGCTATTTACAGAAAGCAAGGGAACACAATGGCTAAAAAAAAAAAAAACCAAACCCAAAACAAAACACCAGAAAGAAGCCCCAAAACCATATTAAAAAATGTTTTTAATAACAGCAACAAAGAGTTAAATCATGGGAGTGACTCTAATGGCAGATGTCAGCTTGTAAAAGTGAGATTGCTGACCTGGATCTCACAGGGAAGCTACCTTTGAATTTCCTGGCTTGAATTGAATTCCTCAGACACATTTGGGGTTTTGCTGACTGCCTTGGGGATTTTTCCCAGCATGAGAGGTTAACATACAGAGGCAAATACCTAATGGTATTCCAGCACCTCCGAGAGGGGAGGCCGGGAGGAGCACTCCACAGCTCTACCCCTTTCAGCCGCATGTCCAGGGTAAATCCAGAGCTGTGTTTCGCCGTGCTCCCTTTGGGACATTTGTCATCCAGCATCCCTGCCGGCCTGCAGCATGCCTGGGAGGTCTCCTGACCAGTACTACCTACCTGAAGCACCTTCTTTTTTTCTCTCAGACCAGTTTTACCAGCTCCCATACTGGTTTTACGGCTCACTCTGCTGTCCCTACTGGGAGGAGTGCTGCAGCGCTGATCTCTTTGGGCGTTTTCCCATACCTGGGTTTAGGATTACCCTCCTCAGGGAATGCCCTAGTGTTTCACCAGCTGCCTCCTTAACTCTAGACAAGAATTAAAGCTGACTGCAGACCATACAGTTACTCAGTGCAAAGGAGGCAATATGTTTCCATAGGCTGTTGAAAGAGAAATGAAAGAGAACAGCAGGTATCTCTCCACAGGACTTGCGGCCAAGCTAAGGAGTTGACAAGTGCTGTGTTCCATGAACTTTTCAGTTTGGCTTGCAGAAGGCTGGGTGTGAGGGCAACATTTCTCGTAACACCCAAAACATCTTTGGGGCATCCTTTATCAACATTTTACTAATTAACTTATGCAGAAACTGGTCTGCCCTTGCTTCTGTAAGACTCAGGCCTACTGTTGGGAAACAGGAACCCACTGTGGTCCTCACCCTTGGGATTCCCACCCACACAGGCATCAGAGAGCTGGCTCAAGCCTGGCAAAAGCTGTTCACTCATCACCAGACATCTTTCACAGAATCGTAGAATTATTTAGGTTGGAAAATACCTCCAAGATCATCGAGTCCAACCTGTGACTGATCACCACCTTGTCACCCAGACTAGAGCACTGAGTGCCGTGTCCAGTCATTTCTTGAACAGTTCCAGGGATGCTGACTCCACCACCTCCCTGGGCAGCCTGTTTTAATGCTTAACAACCTTTTTCATTAACAAATTCTTCCTGATGTCCAACCCGAACCTCCTCTGGCCAGGTTGAGGCCGTTTCCTCTTGACCTGTCACTTGTTATGTGGGAGCAGAGCCTAATCCCCACCTGGCTCCAACCGCATGTCAAGTTTTAGAGTGATAAGGTCCCCCCTTGAGCCTCCTTTTCTTCAGCTCCCTCAGCTGCTCCTCAGACGACTTGTCCTCTGAGCTCCGTTGCCTTTCTCTGGAGCCACTCCAGCCCCTCAAATTCTTTCTTGCAGTGAGACGCCCAGAACTGGACACAGCACTTGAGGTGTGGCTGCTTGACCAGCACCCTCAGGTCCTCCTCCACTACACCATTCCTCCTCCAGTCTGTCACACTGCCTGGGGTTGTTGCGACCCAAGTGCAGGACCTGGCACTTGTTGAACCTCACACAAGTGGCCTCGGTCCATGGATCCATCTCTTTCTGTGGGGCTGGTCCCACCTGACACTCAGGATAAACCTCAGCACACTTACAGCTGCCGTTTGGGGTACACATCTAAGGTATAACTGCAGGTGAAGAACATCCTATGAGAGACAGATCAGCCCTGCCCTTCAGGGGTTCTCCCTGTGGTGCTGGGGGCTCAGGGTGCGCAGGAAGGGTCTCTGAGTGACAGCCTGGCACATTCCCCTCTGAGGCCTCGCTGCCTTCCCCTCTGAAGCCTCGCTGCCTTCCCCTCAGTGCTCTGAGGGAGATACAGAATCACAGACTCAATTAAGTTGGAAAAGACCTGTGAGGTCATCGAGTCCAAGCGGTGACCCACCAGCACCTTGTCAACCAGACCACAGCGCCGAGTACCACTTGCAGTCTTTATCCTTAAACACCAGCAGGGACAGTGACTCCACTGCCTCCCTGGGCAGCCCATTCCAATACATTATCACCCTTTATCGTGAAAAAATTCCTCCCTATGTCCAGCCCGAACCTCCCCTGGTGCAGCTTGAGACTATGTGCTCTTGTCCTATCGCTGGTTGCCTAGGAGTAGATCCCCATCCGCACCTGACCACACCCTCTAGCTGGCTGTAGGGAGCGAGAAGGTCCCTCTGNCCTAGGAGTAGATCCCCATCCGCACCTGACCACACCCTCTAGCTGGCTGTAGAGAGCGAGAAGGTCCCTCTGAGCCTCCTTTTCTCCAGGCTGAGCCGCCCCCAGCTCCCTCAGCCG
Source organism: Machaerirhynchus nigripectus (assembly GCA_013397975.1). Lineage (NCBI taxonomy): Eukaryota > Metazoa > Chordata > Aves > Passeriformes > Dicruridae > Machaerirhynchus > Machaerirhynchus nigripectus. The sequence continues at coordinate 389,113 of VZRQ01010229.1, read as the reverse complement.
CTCCTCAACAGACCTGTGCTTCAGGATTGTGCACCACTAGATGTGGTGTCAGGGGGACCGCCTTCAGGCCGGGCTGGAAAGCTCCTGGCCCACGGACCCCTCGGCCGGTCCCACGGACCCCTCGGCCGATCCCACGGCCCCGAGTCGGCTGCCGAGGCTGTGGCCGAGGCTGGACGAGGAAAACCCCAAGCCCCAGCAGCCCCGGGTCCCGCC
>VZRQ01010229.1:252556-388369 GCA_013397975.1 Machaerirhynchus nigripectus | reverse complement strand
CTGCTGCCCTCCGGGGATTCTGGCTTTGGGGTTTTCCCTCTTTTGTGCCTCTCAGTATCAGAAATTATGTGGCCGGCAGGACTAGGGAAGTGATTGTCCTTCTGTACTGGGCTCTGGTGAGGCCACACCTCCAGTCCTGTGTCCAGTTCTGGGCCTCTCAGTTCAGGAAGGACCTGGAGGTGTTAGAGCGGGTCCAGAAAAGGGCAGCGGAGCTGGGGTAGGGGCCGCAGCACCAGGACCAGCTGAGGGAGCCGGGAGGGGGAGAGGGTTAGCCTGGGGAGGAAAGGCGGCTCAGGGGGGACTTTATCACTTTCTAGAACTCCCTGACAGGCGGTTGCAGCCAGGTGGGGATCAGACTCTTCTCTCTGACAGCCAGCAACAGGACACGTGGACACAGCCTTAAGCTGCACCGGGGGAGGTTTAGGTTGGGTGTTAGGAAGAATTTCTTCACAGAAGGGTTGATTATATATTGAAATGGGCTGCCCAGGGAGGTGGTGGAGTCACCATCCCTGGAGCTATTCAGGGTACAACTGGACATAGTACTTAGTGCCCTGGTCTATTTGACATGGTGGTGTGGGGTCACAGGCTGGACTTGGTGGTCTCAGAGGTCTTTTCCAACCTAACTGATTCTCTGATTTTGTCTGGTTTTGGCCCTGTGTGGCAGCATTGCCTCCACCCTCTCTATTTTTAAGCAAAATCGGGTTATTCCTGGCAGGTTCCTCCTTGAGTGCACCCAAGTTGTTGGAAAGGCCCTGCAGCATGAGATGTTTCCTCACAGCGTGCTGACAACACAGCAACTGCCTTGTTTTCCTGGACAATATGACCTCGAGTGGTCTGGAGCCTTCTGATCTTTGGAAGAGGATTCAGCAAAGGATTTAGTGCCCCTCTGGATGGGGCACACCCTCTCCTCCTCCAAGGAGCTATGTGATGGTTGATAGCTCCAGCAAAGCTGGCTTGGTTTGCCTGTGTTGCTGGGAAAGGTTGTCTAGTTTGAAACAGCAATAAGTTTTGTGTCAGGCAGGCACCTAAAACCAGATTAGTAGGGAATTTTTTCTGTGATGGGATAAACATTTTTCACATGTTGTTTTTCCAACATCCAGCCAGAGCTGTAGCTCATAGCTGGAAATCACCTTTCAGCATAATTGGTAAACTAAGGCCCACTGCGACATGGTTTGAGAACTGTTGGTACTTCGCAGTTTTGAGGAGAACCTGTTGCTGGTGAGCTTCAAACCTCCCAGCATAAGGAGTAGGTTTGATTTTTGTAGCTGGTTGGATGTGAATGTGAGAACAGAAAGTAAGGTGAGGTGTTTGAGAAAGGCAAACAGGGAAGAGGTGGTGAAAAAAAGATCAAGTTGTAGGAAAGTCATGTATGGGAAGAAAACAGTAAAAAAAGAAGAAGAAGATAAGTGGACCACAGCTTCTAAGATGATTTTGACAGCTCTAACTTAAGCTCTGACTTACAGGTGGGGATTGGATGTGAGGCATCTCCCACGGGACAGGTATTGTCCCAAAACCCTGTAGGCTTAACTTCATAGCTTGTAAAGTGTTTAGCAGAGTTGATAGAAAATACCCTTGCTACTGAAGTGAAAACCTGAAGCTGCTAAGAAGTTAGTGGCAGAAAAAACAGTAAGTAATTCTTATTAGGAATAAGTAATAGTCAAAAATTACTGCTTATTACTGTACTTAGTAGTTTGCTCAGTAGCAGAAGGGGGATGAGAGGACTGCTGTAAACAGCTGATGCCCTGCTCTGGCTCTAGGCCGTGTTAGGTGGATTTAAGAGCTCTTGGTGTGAGCTCTGTTGCTCACAGGTTTTCTGGTCATGGGGTGTGATTACAAGTGCCCATTCTCCTGTGTTCCCTCTACCCTTACACTCTGGCAATAGTGTTCTGCCAGCATGGCTCCCTGCCCTTTCCAGTCAGCTCTTATTTCCTATTCTGTTGTCTGTCATAGAAATGAGGGGTTTGGAAAGGAAATTACACCCATAACCAATTTGTAGACTTGAAGTATTTTTAGATGGTTCAAAAAGCTGAGGTTCTTGGGTTTTTTCTCCAGGTAAGTACTGTGCATGCTTCAAGGAGAACCTGTAATTAGCTGTTTTCTCTTCATTGAGAAGCTCTACTGACTGAACAAGTGAGAGGAAAGAAATCAGCTCAGTAGTAATCAGGGCAAAATGTCTTTTCTTGGTATTTACAAGAGCCACATTGAGCATATTGAAGTGTGGGTCAGAAGCTTTAAGAGCAGACAATGACTATAGTTAACTTGGGTTTTTCACTGCTGTGTATTTCTGTGGGCTAAAGGGCTTGTTCTTACTTATTACTGTTCTAGCTTCAAATTACAGTATCTATCTTTATTTGAGTTAGCAATACAGTTATGTAGAAATAAACTGAGCTGGGCAGTTCTGGAGTTTTGAGCAATGTCCAAGAAGGCAGGTGTATGTGTAAGTTTAAATAATTGATTTAAACAAGCTTTACATATCCCAGTGTGAGAAACAGAAGTTTCCCATATGCTCTTTTTGACTCTGTAAGGACACATTCAAGATGCTGCCAGCTGCAGGGAAAACACTTGATAATTTTTCTGAACATGAACTCTTAGTTGCTGTTAGCCACGGCTGTAAACTCAGTGGTAGATTATGCCTGTACCAGATGGAAGGTGGGAAAAAGTAAAGAAGTTTGGGTGAGTTTTGAACGTCAAGGTGCAGGTGGAAATTCCCTCAATAGTGTTAGTAAGTGTGACCTCCCTGCCTGTCTTCTGAAAGCACTGTCTCAAGTGAAGCAGAGGCTCTAAGGTAAACATTGGCATGTGTTGCTACTGTGGGTTGTGAAATGTTTAGCAAGTGTACGCTCAGGAGTTTGCAAATGTGTCCTGTTTGTGGTGTATGTCAGCTTCTGCCTGGAAATGTGTAACTCCAGTCAGGAGTGCAAATAGGTCTGGCTTACTGGACTTCCCTTTATTATAAAAGGGAAAACTTTGTTTCTCTTAGTGCAAGATGCAGAATATAAAGGTATTTTTGTACTGTTCCTGTAGCCAGGTGTCTTTCCACTTGCCTGGAGAGTGTCTGAAAGGGAATCCTCTAATCAGGATTTTCTCCTGCCCAGCAATGTAATTGCTTCGTTTTCCCAGGACTTGTATTAGCCCTCCCAATTAGTGGTTGACTAAACCTTTTAAAAACCTTCCAGTTCCTATCTGCTTTGATTCCTGGATAGAGTGGATCTTACCTGTCTCTTCAGTGGCTGCTTCATACCAGCCCTTGTTTCTGAGCTCTGGCACAAACAATATATGCAAGAGGGGGGTATTGCATGCTGATCTGGAGATGTGCACCCAACACCACAGCTCAGCTGTGGGAAGGGCTGTATGCCACCTGGACTTGCAGGTTCATGGGTTTTTAAAACCAGTTCTTTCCTCAGCCAGTTACCTGTTAATCCAGGCATGGGCTGAGTGTAGTTGTTCCCATGTTTGTGATCTGGAGAGCAATTTTAGTAAGGAATATTGCAAATCTGCCCTGAAGTCACAAACTAGAAACACAGCAAGCTGTTTGCATACCATGTACAAGGAAATCTCACTACCCGTTGCTGTATTAGAGCTTCATAGTGAGTTGATAGTAGCAGCAGTGATCTTTAACCTGGCCACCTTCCGTGGGAAGGACAGAGCCTGCAGCAAGTCCTGGTCTCTGATTAGACCAGAGAGGAGTTGAGTAGGAGGCAGGCACTATAATGAATCTTGTTTGCTGTTGAAGTGTGTTTAAATTTCATAGTGACCACTTCAGCCAGGTGTTTGTGTAGCAGTAGGGTGACATTAGCACTCTTGAGAGGTGCCTGGAAAACAACTGGCAAAACTTAGTGCCATGAACTTGGTTAAAATGGGTGTTTAAAGTGTTTGAGGTCTGCCCTGCAGAGAAAGAATGGTAAGCCTTTGCAGTGCTGGGTTAAATAATACTGTTTATCAGATACTGATGCCTTATTTCATAGAGCTCAGTGACATTTTTGATTTGCTGAAGTCATCTGCATCCTTTTAACCTGGTTCTGCTGCTTAAGACAAGTAGAGAATAAGCTACCTCTTGTATAGAAGTCTTGATTTCACCATACTTCTGGTTCCCTGTTTCAGTGTCCAGTATAAACTGTAGTATGCCTCAAGTCCCCATCACTCAGCTTCTTTCTTAACTTTCCCTCTGTGTTAGATTAACTTCAAACAACTGGTGCATAGCAACTTTCATGTGTTGCAGCCAGCTTGGCTTCAGTAAGTATTAAAATACATCAATCTTGTTTCCACTTGTAAATCAGGGAGCACTTCGAGGGAAGCAGTTCTTAATGGAAACTTCAGTACCAATAATGATGTCCCTGGTACTGAATAGCTACATTTGTTGGCTCTGATTGCTTTTTCTCAACTATTTTGGCTGTCACTTCTCCAGTCAAATTGGTATGAAGTAGTAGTTTGGGAACGATGATCTTGTGTGACTGGCATGTTAGGAGGTAATCTTCCTATTTTAGCTCTAATTTGTGATGTTCTCCTGCAGACAGAGGAGCATTACAGCCTTGTTGATTGCTGCAGGGAGTTAGGAGCGTGCTGGAAGGATCACATCTGGCCCAGTGGGGAATAGCAGTTTCTAGCATAACACATAGAGCATATACCTCAGTTATATAGCATCTCTAGCAGAAGGTGAAGAAGTTAAACTGTTCATCACCAGCGGGGGAAAGCTACCCTTAGATACTCATCTAACCATAAGTTTTTGACTTCCTCTTTTAAAGGCCAGCTAATGGAATTCAGAGATGCCTTATTCTCTTGCTAGTAATCCACCCATGTTGGCTGAGTTTGGTCATAATTTATTCTGACCAAACAGTGCCTTGAAACTAAATAGCTTGAAAAAAGTGACTTGAAGTCCTGAAGTTGGTGCTACTCAAGTGTAGAAAAAGGTCTGTCCGGGTGGAAGAGGGACAGGTGTGTATTAATTATTTTTGAGGCCTCTTTTGAGATGGCTCGGTTGGTTCAGAGAGTACCATTCTGGTTTGGTTCGTTTGCCTTTACGTTGTGTTTGTACAGGCGATTTGGTGGAATGTTTAAGATGACCTGGCTTGTGTGTTAGGCTGGACAAACCTGTAGGGTGATTGAGCGCGGGGGCTTGCATTAGCAGGGGCCACATCTTCACCTCTATGGGCTTAATAAGTATTTGAGAGGTGTTTCCTCTGTTTTCTAATGGGGTAACAAGCGTTAGTATACTCTAAAATAGATTACAGACTGGGGGAATGCCTTCTGTGGAGGTGCTCCCCTCCCCTGCTCAGACAAGCACTGCTTTTTTCAGTCTGATCTGGGTTTTGGATGCAGTAAAGATTCCTGCTCTGCAGAAGTTGTTAACAGTTTATTAACAGCTCGTTCGGTGAGAACTGTCTTGTTGGCAGAAGGTGGGAGGAGGCTGTTTCTGAGGAAAACAAATGCTGGTGAAAGCCTCTCGGAACTGAGATTGGTGTGGACTTGTGGGAGTGAGAGGAGAGCATTTGGATCTCTGAAAGGCATTGAAAACGAGGTGAAGCTTGTGTCACAGCTGATCCATGTGTTGTGTGCAGAATTGTGATGTTGCTGCCCATGGCATCTTGTTGGATAGCTGGCCAAGGCCTGGAGATGAGTATGTACGTGACAGCATATCTCACCAGTTATCAGGGAGAGCAGCCATAGGAGTCACTGGAAGTATGATGGATGCAGCTCTCCTTCCATTTGTGTTTCATTTTCCTTTCAAACACTTCACAGACACTTGACAAGCCAAACATCTTCCACTACCCATCTCACTGGATTCCTGTCTCTTGTGCTCTGGTTCCTGTGGAGCACTGCTTGCTTGCACATCCTTCTCTTCAGGTCCCTGCTTGCTTGGCGATCCCTCCCGAAGAGCTGGCTGTACTTTGGTCACTAATTATTCTACCTTTCCCATCTTTGGCTTTGTATCACCTGCTGCCTGTTGGTTTCATCCTTCTCTCCTGCAGCCTCAACCCTGGCAGTGCTCTGCAGGCACAAGCCCTCGGTGGTACCTTCTCCACCCACTTATTAGTCCTTGCTCTCATGACATCATTGCTATTTTTGATCTGCTCTGCCTCTTGTGCCACTTTGTAAAATTATGGATAGCTATTGGCTGAAAAAAAAATGAAGGAGAAACTAGTTTTGGTATTGTTTATAAATACATTATCTATTCATGTAAAAAAATCAGGGTTTTTTCACTTTGTTTGAAACCTAGTACAGATAGTTAGAAGGTTCTTCTGCAGCCTTGCTTGTTGAAGGTTCTCTGGCTTTGTTTGGGTTGTCTGCAGGTGTTAAAAGCTTGGGAGTGATCACTTACCTGGTTTCTAATTGTAGCAAACTGCAGTATCATTCAGAGTTCAAAGAACTGTTGATTGCCCTTTTGATCTTTATACTGCTTGGTTGCTGTTGCACTACTGTGTCCTTTAATTTTACATCTAGAAAATTATTACCTAAGCATAATTAGGTGGCTGCTTTGAATTAATAATACTTTTCTTCATTTTTTAACATAAAAAAGACATCTTTCTGATTCTTGTTTTGCTTTGTTTTCAGCCCCATCTGTTTTGATATGATTGAGGAAGCCTACATGACGAAATGTGGACACAGCTTCTGGTAATATTTGGTTTCTTGTATTGCATAAAATGTCTATCTCTTACAGCATGTGCAGACAGGTGTTGCTGTGATTTTCTTTCCTTCTGAGTTTGTTTCTTTTCTGTCTTCTGTCCCTACACTGAAGAAAAAGGTTGAAATAATTTTTTTTAAGATGGGTACCTGTTAGATTAAAAAAAATAAAATCTAACTGTCTTAACCAAAAGTGCTGTGCCACCGTATTGCCTCTGTAAAGCAATAAAATGTTCATAAACTGCTGGTAACACCCACTACCGAGAGTTAGAACAGTTTGTTAATTTACCTCTATTGGCATCACCTCTGTAGAGGTGTTGGGAGCAATGTTGGCAGCTCCTCCTTGCCTTTGTGCAAGACCATGCACAGTTTCAAGTGGCTTGTACATTGTATTTTGTAATTACTTTAAACCTTGTAAGAGAGGATGTGCTCCAGGCTTTCTTCTTGTATTGAACTGGCCTGGCTCCACTTACTTTTCAGTGTGTTATCTCTGGCTGTCATGATGTTTCATGGAGAATATTTCATGAGCAAATGTTTCATGGAGAGGTGCAAGAGCCCTCCAGGGGCATTTCTGGAACCACCTGCTACTCCTCCTCTCCCACAGGGATTGGTACAAATGTTGAACCATGATGTTCTATAGTGTCCTGTCTATGTTATGCTCTTATGTCTCTGTTATGCTCTGCTAATTAATGGTGTCTGCTAATTAGAAATAAACCTTTTAAGAAGTAATATTATAGTATTACAAGGTACTTCCTCAAGCAGCAGATTCAGGTAACTTTCAGAAGAGTTTTGACTTGCAGCAGCTGAGATAACAGCCAATTTTGTGCCCTCTGTGGGAACGCTTTATTCCTGTGACCTGTAACTTTTTAGATGACCAAGATGAGAAACATTGAAGTATTTTTATTTAGAAGGAGTGGTGCAGTGTTACCACCTGGTGTCTCTCTCAGGAGCAGACATCAAGCAGGTTCTTAGTGAGATGCTTAAACCTGATGCTAAAGTGTATCTTCTCATTCCTCTGTCCCTCAACTCAAGAGAGAGCACCTCTGAGGTCACTAATAGTGAGACAAGCAGACATGGGTGGGGGGATACAAGAAGTTTGTGAAAGTGTGTCCTCTGCTCACGTACCTGAAATGCTTTTAATGTCGATTGCTAAGTATTCGGCTAATCTAGAAGAGTTGCTTCTGAATAATTCAGTGTTTGCTACCTCTGCCTGTGGAAGTGGTGGGGAGCATGAATTTGAGATGGTATTGTGGCCGAAGTATCTACACTGCAGTAATCCTCAGGGAAATAAGAGTGAAGTACTTTTGACTACCTTTTGTAATCCTTGCCAGCAAACTTTGCTGTGTTTCTGCTGTGGCGCACTCTGGGTTCGAACACCGGAACGTTCTGACTCCACTGTAGGTTCTTGGCAGCACAGCTGTGCACCGTGGCTAGGGCTGATGTTATTTACCTTGTGCTTACGCTTTGTTCCCTCACGTGGGCTCACTTGTTTTGTTTCTTGTTTTTTTATGTTTTTGAACAGCTATAAATGTATTCACCAGAGCCTGGAGGACAATAACAGATGTCCCAAATGCAACTATGTTGTGGACAACATAGATCATCTTTATCCCAACTTCTTAGGTGAGCTTTAGGCTTGCTTGCACAAGAAACATCTTAGTTGTTAAGGAAAGCAGGCACTTCTAAATTTTTCCTGTAAATTACAGTCTTCTGGATGTTGAAAACAGAATCCAAATATCATCCCTTTGGTTGCCATTTTTATATTAAAAAAGTCAGTAGTATAAATTGCTAATACTGCACTGCCTCAAGCAGTTCTGTGTGCTGAGTGACAGTAGTGAGATTAACTTGCTGCTGTTTCCATACTATGAAAAGCAAAGCTGTTTTTCTTACGGCTAGGGATGTGAATCTCTCTTTACTTTTGTTTTCTTCCACTCTTGTCTGCCAAATAATAAAGAGCATACCCTGTTTACAAAGCTTAGACACTGAAAGGGTGGAGGCTGTATTAGATACTGTGCTATTTTGGCTGCTGTAGTGAGGCCCATATGATGGGTGTAGGTGTAAATTAGATAAAGAGAAAATATTCATACGTATACCTATATGCAATCTTAATTGCTTCTTACAGAGGGAGGAAATGTTGCTAGGTGGAAATACAGTTTAAAACTTAGTTTTGTGGAGAAAAGATCGAAGGAAACACATTGCAGTGTGAAATACCAAATTAAAGCAAATCTTGATTTCATGTGCTGAGATAGCCACTTAATAATAAATGTCTGAAAAGCCACAGTAGCCAAGGAATGCTCCAGAAATGGGCATTCTGATTTAGACCTAATCATGTTGTGTATGGAAACATTCTTTGGCCCAAAATTTACTCCAAGATCTGCCTCAGCACCATGTCCAACACACCTGTGTCCAGGGATTTGAGGTATGTGTTGGAGGGGGAAGAGCCTGTGTATATGTGTGTGCAAAGGGTAAAGTTATCCTTCTCTTTGCACCGTTTGCTAGATTAGTGTAAAATTAAATTATTGCAAAAATATATTTTTAAAAATGCTCATGGTAATTCAAGGAAAAAGTTGTGCCATTCAGCTGTGCTTGGTTTTTTGGCCTCTAATAGAACATTACCTGTTTTATCTCCCTCATACTCTTCTGTGATACACTTCTGCCTTGGAGTTGAAAAACTTTCTTGAGGAAGCATGGGTGTTTAGAAAAAGGAACTGAATCAATTTGGAGAATGTGTGGGCTTTGTATTTGTTGATGATTTTCAAAAAATCCTTATAAATGTTACAAAAAACCACCAAGGAATAAATTGGTAAGGAAAAAAAGTGGAGACATCTTCTACTGTTTTAATTACTGATAAACATCTTACTGTGGAATTAATAACTACAGTAAAAATATTGAGGCAGAATCTTTTATACTTTTTTGGTAAACTTCAAATCCATCTCTTTGACATCTTATTTATGTTTTTTAGTTAATGAATTAATTCTTAAACAGAAGCAAAGATCTGAGGAGAAAAGACTCAAACTGGACCATTCAGTGAGTAGCACCGTATGTTCCAACTTTTTTACTTTTATATTTATTTAATGATTCTGTGCAGCAATTGTAATTACGTGACTTAACTGGCAAGAGATTGCACTGCTGAGCTGGTGCTTTAACTTCTAAGAGGGAATAATACCAATATCAGTGGCAGCAGATCCCTTCTACCTTGTTAACTCCTGTTCTTCCCACCAGCAATATGTGTAGAGAGAAGCTGTGTTAGCATAGGCAAGTGTCCTTTGATGTACTGCATATAACCTGGGAAACTGCCCGTGGAAGTACACTTGTTTAAAGGTAATCATTTTCATTCAGTGTTGGAAATTACAGCTACAGTGAGAGCAGTGAATGGTTAGAAGTGCCACGGGCTTGTCTGATCACGTGTGAGGAGCTGTGTTCTATCGGGAAACTGAGAGGAAGCCTAATACCAACCACAAGAGGGAGAAAGATGCGTTTGGAATCTGCTGCTCTGGTTCAGATTCCACAGAAAACTGCCTGGATATCTTCTAGACTTGCTACATGTCACAGAATCGGAGCATGATCTGTGTCCTCAGTTCATCAGAACCTCTCCACAGCACCAGTGAATGCTCTTGTACATTAAGATCAAAAAGAATATATGACATGAGCCAAAAATCTTGCATATTTGTCCTGCTGTGTCTGACATCCTTGTCTTTTGTAATTCATAAACAAGATTGCAAAATAATATAAAAAATCATGGAGCCCCTGTTTTTAAAAGCTTATATTAAAGTGGTATTAATTTAGGGGCTGTGTTGCAGAAACCAGTGCTGTCAGTGTTTGAAAAGAGCATTCTTTAAAGATGCATTGGTTTACTCATGGTAAGTTTTTATATTCATTATAAAATATGCATGTACCACATTTAATATAAAATATGCATAAGCCAGGTATGGTTTGAAGTGCACACAACTGACCTGAAGGCATGTACAGTAGCTTCGTGGGAACTGGTTTTACTCTTTAAAAGCTATGCCTGTAGATGCACCTGTTTTTGACAGCTACCAAAAAGTGGACAATCGACCATGACTTCATGCCCAAAACAGTGTTGTGTCTACCTTTTGGCAGCAAATAAAAATTGCAGACATCTCTAAAAAGAATAACATTGCTCTTGTACCCAGTCTTTAATGTGCCTTGTATTACTTTTGGTATTAAGGGAAGTCATCCAAGACACTTTGCAGCAAATGCAATAGTTGTGGTCTCGTTAAGAAATCATGTTAAGGCATGTTTGAACATTTGAGTAGTTTAGCAGTCGTACAATTAACTAGTGCGTTAGTGTGTTAAATTGTTTCAAATCCTGTTCACTTGCATAAAAATCACAGGGTTTTTTCCAGTTACTCCAGATTGAAATTGAGTTTTTAGCCTGAGTCGTTTCCACAGGTTCTGTTGAGCGTTGTATAAATAGTTGTGTGTTCTGTATGGATGTTACATATTTTATTTTTCTTAATCCAGTTAATACAAAAAGGCTATGGCCTCTAGGAAAATACCTGGTTTAGACTGGATGGCATTTCTAGTTCTCGCCAATTTAAATATCTTTATTTAGTGTCACAGCTTTTTTGGGACAGGATTTTTTAATCCAGCTTTGTTTCTTAGATGTTCTTTAGACCTTTCAGCTGTTCCTGTTGGTTCCTGAGGCTTTTTGATGTAAGGCTGTATTAGCATTAACCTATTATTCAGGTTTTCCTGTGCTTAACGGTACCTTTTTTTTCTTTTTTTTATTGATAAGAAGAGAAAAGAGCACGGAAGAATGGGCTGTATAGTAGTATTTTGGCCCTCCCAGGAGTCCTCCATGGCTCCAAGCAGTTTAAATGAGATCAACCTGATGAGCTCCATCTTCTTTCCAGCTTTCACATTTCCCTTGTGCTTAAGAGGAGTAGTGTGAGAGGCGACAGTAGAAAAAATAAGCTGGTACTACCTTCCTTGATTTGAATTTAGCATGAGGGTTTTACCTATTACTTGGGTTTAAAAAAATTAAAAGGTATTGGCACATAACAGTATTTCAGATGTAATCCAGCTAAGCTTGGATAAATGTGGAGTTTTTTCTTTCTCCCCATAGAAACACGTTCTCAGAAACTGGGACACAAATCAGATAAAATTGTTGCTGTGAAATCATCTTTTCCCAGCAGCAGCAGCAGCTCTGCTTTCATGAAGCACAGATATATTCCAAATAAGATAAGCAGTTCCACAGTTGGTCAGAGGAGCCATACCCTGTACACATGGGAGAACTGGGAATTTGGATACATGAAAACTGTTCTGCAGTTTTACAAAGGGATGAAACATTGCTGTGCTGCTTTTAGTATCTGTTGTTGGATGGCTTATATAGCCCTGGATGGCTTGGACTCACCATCTCTCCAACACCTCTTGTTCTCTTTTAGAATGGCCACAGGTGGCAGATAATTCAGGATTTGTTGGGAACTGATCAAGACAATCTTGACTTAGCCAATGTCAACCTGATGCTGGAGCTGTTGGTGCAGAAGAAGAAGCAGTTGGAAGCAGTAAGAAGTTTCTCTTATTTAAATGTGCACTGTGTGTTTAGAAGTTTTTTCTTTTGATACCTTTTCCTGGAAGCAAGATTCTATTGGTGAATTAATTGCTCAGTATTTTCTCTAGTGTTTTGGTGTTTAAAAGGTGACTGTTTTGCTGACCTTTGAAGTGAAGTAACATTTCAGCTGCGATGCACATAACATGCTTATAAATGTTGTTGCTGGCAGGGTTGTATAAACAAGCAGGGAAAATAGAAAAGGATAAGAGAACATGACTCACAGAACACAGAAAAGCACTTAAAGAAGTTTGCTAATTTTCTGTTGCACACGTAAATGTCAGATCTTTCTTAGTAATAAGCATGGAGAAGTCCAGAATATAGATTAAAGAATAAACACAATGAGCATATGAAAAGGATCACGCCCTTTAGTTTCTGCTGGAACCGATAGAATCTGAACGACCACCTTTCCTGGAGGCTTTTTCAGTATTTAATGGTTGAAAGAAAAGTTCAGATGTCTTGTTTATGAAGCTGGTTTGAAGATTTTGCCGATACGAAGCAAGTCGTTCCTGTGATTTAACTGAAATGCAGTTGGCTTGGGTTAGTTCTTCATGCATTTGGCCATTCCATGCTGTTCGTTTCAAGTTTTCAAGTTATGAGAAGCAGACCTTACAAATTACACTGGATTATTGCAGAATTGGACCCAGTGAACTTTGAGTAGAAGGGTTGATTTTGACAGTGCTTTAAAACAGGTGAGGAAAATTGTATTGGGAATAGCTTAACCTAATCACTCTTACAGAATCATTATTTACAATTTGTGGTTCTGATGGAAAGAAAGTAACCCCAAAATATGCTTAACTATTAGCAAAACTGTTATGTTGCCTTATTGCATGGGGACTTGTAAATATGTTTATTGTCGTTCAGTGAGGTTATGGTGGGGGAAAAGGAGGGTAAAACTTTTCCTTTTTTTCTCTGTAAGCCTTTTTGTGTCATTTGTGACAAATCTGAAGCAAAGAAGGCATACGACTGAGTGTATGAGTATTTCTGAGTATGAATATCTTCTAAGGATGCTAAGCCTAAAAAGCAAAACCACACCTGACATTTAAAGAATCATTTAAAAGCATTTTTCTTGTCTAGCTTTACTTGCTTCACTTTCATTATTGTCAGAGCATGGGGAGTAAGAAAATAACCTCAGAAAAATAGTATTCTTGCACTCTAATGTCTTTACTTTCCGTGTGCCCTCTGCCCTTAATGGATTCTGTGTGCTCCTGTGTCTCAATCATTTTCAGCGTATGTTCCCAGTCCTCTAATAATAAATATTTTGATAGCTTGTGCAAATAAGTCTTGGAATGCTGGGATATGATTAGGGCTATATTAATGCTGGAATATAGGTCTTGGTTTGCTTTCCTCTTGCGGTTCTCTTCATCTTGCCCTTGTCAAGTTCTTGGTCAGTTTGGGTGAAAAATACTATGCCAATGGCTGAGGTAAATAACCTGTTATGGAAAATATGAGAAAGGGATGGCTTAGTTTCATCAGTGACTTTGTTGTTGTCTTCCATTCTGGAGAAATCTTCAGCAGTAACTTCTCCATAAGCATAAATGATAATTTTGGGGAAGGTGTTTTTTTCATACAAATATTTCATCCTTTACTATGCTGATTGTGAAATGGTTGCTAATGATCTTCCAGGGTGGACAGTGAGTCTCTGAGGAACCTGTATTCCAAAATCAATTCCGGGTGCAGTAGCCAAAGGAAAAAAGAAGCATTTCAACTTATTAGTGAGAACTGTTACAAGGACTGCTGCCTTCACCTAAAAACTTGCTGTGAACCAAACAAAACCTTAAGACCTGTGAGATAGAGAAAAACTACCTTAAGTAGTTTTCTAAAACTGCCTTAAGCTATTTTTCTTTTGCTAACCTCTAAATGTTTCTGTGCTGTGTGGATTTCTGTGTATAAAACGAGTATTTGTTTCTCTTAATGTGCATGGAAGAGTTACACTTCCTTATTTACTGTGTTACAGGAGTCCCATGCTGCCCAATTGCAGATCCTTATGGAATTCCTTAAAGTTGCCAGGAGAAACAAACGAGAGGTAACTGGCTTTGTGTTTCAGTGGGTGAGGTGGTGGTGTCTGCTGCTTTCTCCCAGTGCACTTCTGTTGAAGTGATGTGTTAGCCTGGCATTATTTCTGCAAAGAATAAGTCAAGGCATGTTTGGGGAAATCTCAGACAGAGGACACATGAGTTTGAAGGAAAATTAATCTCTTTATGTGTGACAGCTTCAGTTTTTAATCATTTGCCTTCTTGTCTCACACTGGTGAAGCATGTGGGAATGTAGAGACTCCTTGGTGTAAATGTACGTCAAGATCTTGAAACAAGATTGTTTTCCCAACACAGAAAAAAATATCAAAGATTGGGAAGGAGTGAAATTATTTTTACTACCAAGTTTTTTCCTTCGGTTTATCAAATACCATGACTAACGTGGTGACACAGAAAAATGAATATTCTGTGCTTTTTCTTTATTTGTCCTAAAATGAGTGTCTCAAGGAATATGAGAGAGTTCTGTAATCACATACACAGTCTTTCATGGTTTGGGACTCTTCCTTTATAAGGTCATGCAATGCATAAGCCATAACACCACAAATATCCTAGAAACCTAGAAAAATGATCATGAAAACAGCAGAAGGATGAGCTCTCTTGTGGTCCGTGGTTTCTGAGAAAAGATGTGAAGAACACAAGACCCAACAGTGTGACTGTAAGGTCAGGCATGAAACCATGTAAATGTGATGGGTGTAAGAAGCCTTGTCCAGAATGCATGGAGGGTCTGGTTGTGGAGTCATTCCAGAGCAAGTCTGGAGTCTGTCCACCAACAGATACCCATGGCCAAAACCAGCAAGGGTTGTGCAAAGTCCAGAGAAAGGCAAGAGAGCTGGTGAAAGGTCTGGAAAACATCTCCCAAGGAGCAGCTCAGGGAGCTGGGGTTGGTTAGTCTGGAGAAGAGGAGGCTCAGTGGGGACCTCGTTGCTCTCTGTAACTACCTGACAGGAGGCTGTGGGGGGGGAGTCAGGCTCTTCTGCCACGTCTCAGGTGAAAGGATGAGAGGAAATGGCCTCGAGTTGTACCAGGGGAGGCTCAGATTAGATACTAGAAAAGTACCTATGAAGGAGTGGTCAGGTATTGGAGTAAATCTGCCCAGGGAGCTGGTGGAGTCACAGTCTCTGGAAATGTCTAAGACGCATCTGGATATGGATTGGGGATATGCTTTAGGGGTTGGTATGGTGGTGCTGGGGTGGTGGTTGGACCAGATAATCTTAAAGGTCTCTTTCAATCTTGATTCTGGGAGTTTCAGTACCTGGGAAACCTTTCCCATCTCATCCGTATCTGTATTGCTTTGGCTTTAGTAATAATTTTTAAAGGATAACATCTCCTTTTAAGGCTAAAGAAACTTAATTTTGGCTGCAGATCCTCTGAAAACAGCCGTCGGAACATCCTGAAGGCAATTGGGGCATACAGTTTATTTCACATCGTCCATGTCCCTGCTTATGCATTCCCCCTGTTGCCAAGACTTCCTCTAATGTTATTTTGTACCCCCCTTTATATTCCAACATGAAATGCAGACTGTCACATCTCAAAAGACTTCTGTGCAGGCCTGTCAGTTCTGTCCTTGCCATAGCGCTTAGTGTCTGGCCTTGCCATTTATTTTGAGGGAAATGAGGACTTGTCAGACTTGTAGCAGTCTTTGCTCTCACTTGATAAGGGTAAGAAAGATAAAAATCAGTGGGTAGATGCATGGAAGATACAGAGCGGTCAGTAGGATAGTTTTACATATCCAAATCTGTCTTGGGCAGTCAGTTTACACTTAGAGTAAATTACACCAGTTGATGCTTCCTTTTTGGTGTGTGACAAGGTCCTGCCTGTAGCTGGTGGAGCTTGTGGCAAGCACCCCTTTCTGGAGGGAGTTTGTGGGGATAATAAAGGAATTACTGTTTGGGTTATGACACTGGTGATGTATCCAGACTGCAGAAAGCCTGAGACCGTGGCTTGGAAGGTGAGAAGGGGGGATTAAGTGACCATATTAATAATGCAGCAAAGGTTATCAGAGCTCCAAAATTCACCATGGTTTCTTTTGATGCTGTGAGAGGTGACTGCTTAAGAATTGAGGAGGGAGCTCAAGGAACAGGTGTGGGCCCTGGAACAGTGATGTATTGCACATCGTTGTGAGTCATACAAGCAGCCTTATTATGGGGAGGAACACGACCTTTTTTATTTTCTTAATTCAGACTTGGTTTTAGTAAAGATGGCTGCAGAGTAAATGCAATTTCACTCAGTAAGCCATAGCTGTAAAGATAAGTTCTTAATAAATAAAAAAAGGTTATTTTGTGTATGACCCTGAGTTCGTATTTCTAATCTTTGGCTTAAATGTTTAAAGGAACTTGGTAACTTTGCTTCCTAATTTGCCTCTTTGAATACTATTTATTGCAAGATTTTATTAATAGGTTTCATGTACTACATACTGCAATACTACATACTACATCCCTTACATAGGGACTTAGGTACTTTTGTGAGTGAACACAGATATTGCCTTAGAGTTAGTGTATGTGTATAATATTTCATAACACGTTCAGAGCAGATGATTAACCACCTGTAACCCTCCTTGCTTACTTCACTCATAAGTTATGTATTTTTTCTCTTGCATTAATGAAATGGTGACTTCTGAGCATATTGCAGTGGGTTTATAGCTAGAAGAAAACTCTCTTTTAGACTTCAGAATATTGGTGCATTCAAGTCTTTTGACAAATGTCTCTTTGTCACCTTTTCATAATTTCTCTAGAAGATAAATGTGTGGTTCACCACCTGCAGGAGTTGCTATTAGAAATCCTGTTATGATCTGTTCCGTAACTTTTCAAGAGGTTGATCTTTCAGGCTGGAATTTACTGCATGTTTTTTGCACAAAGGTGTTTGCAAGTCCTTTTTCTTTAGAAGTTTATGTATTTTGTTTTCTTTTTTGACCTAGAGCAGTATGGCAAAAAACCCCCAAATCCTTGGCAATAGTAGTAGAAAAAAAAATTTTTACTTTAGAAAAGATTGAAAACAAATGCCTAAAGCTTAAAAATAATTTTTCAAACAAAAGCAGGTAGTTCTGGAGGGGACAGATGTATTGATCACCCACAAGAGTTGGTTGTCTCTAAGGCAAACAGCATGGCTGAGTGCCTTTCCGTATGTGTGCACAGTTAATTGAATGCACACGCTGCATTTGGGGTTTTTTTGGATCCAGTGGCCTCTTCTGTTGAAATTAAGGACCCAAAAAGTCATTAATGAAATATTATGACTTGGTAGTGGTGGGTGTTTATTGCTATTTCCCAGGGAAACCAAATGCAGCAACCTGTGACTTTTTAAAACTCTTTGTTTTCATACGTGTGTTGCATAAATGCTTTCGCAAATTTAACTTTGTTTATTTTAAATGTTCACATGTTCTTTCATCTCGAACACTTTGTGAGAGCTCATTATCTCAGTTAATACTCCCCACTATTATATTCATCACTTTAGAGAAGAGGCTTTGCTAATTGTCTGGTCAGGATTTGAATGTTTCCGAATAGTTAGACACCACCATATATACCATAGAGATAATTTGTGCTAAAATACTGCTAGTTCAGCTACCTGATGGTATTTCTGTCAAGCAGCCCCATGGCTTACTGAAAGAGAATACTGAGCTTGATGGTTAGCATCACAAACCAGGTTCTACACAGGTGCTATTCTCTGGGTCCATTCATGTTTCCCTTGGCAGATGTCACTTCATTTTTTATGTTCTGTGGGCTTTTTCTTTCTAATAATGTGACATTAGGTCTCTCATGTCTAACAAACAAGGCCTCTTTCATGTCTGCAAATGCAAAAGGCTGGTTTTTAGCTGGTAAATGTCCTGGGACAGAAAAATAATCCGGAAGTGTCTCAGGCTTGTGGCACTGAGTGCCTGCTCAGCGCTTCAGAATCATCATTGTTCTTCACACCTTCAAATGCGTGTCTCTGTCCAGCTGTCTTCACTTGCTCCATATTGTGAGCATGTTAAATACTAAAAATAAGAGGAGTTATTATGGGATAATTGCTGGGAATTATAAGCATGAATTCTCCAGGGATGTCATTACCTTGTGTTAATCACTTCACCTGTCAAGTCTTGTGTTCTGCGTGTACACACATGGATGAACTAATGAGTAAGCAAGAGGAGGTAACAGCACCAGAAATCAGTCATGCTCTTTTGTTGTCATGTGGTCTTGATTACATTTCAGGACTGCTGAGGAGAATTTATAGCTAGAGTAATCTGGTCCCTATCCAGTGCACTTACCTGGTATTTGAAATCTGTTTGCATTTCTGAGTTACTGAATGAGACATGTGAGCTCCAAAAGCAGTGGTAAGAAGCCCAAGGATACAGTGAATATGTGAGCAGCAAATTAAAATTTTTCATAGTGATATCAGCATATAATATCAGCTGGCTCTCCTTTGCTGCAGTGGAGAGGTCTTGCAAAGCAAGAAGCCAAGCAGCACCTTCTGCTGATGTATTAGACTCTAAGGCAATTAGTCTAATTGTTTAGGCAGCTTTGTTCCCTGCCCCAGATGTCCGTATCTCATGAGGCTTTTCTATCAGACCCTATCACTAAGCCTTCAGAGCATATTTCCTCCGTCCTGTAGGATTTAAATGAGGGAGAGGAAAATTGAAGATATGAAACATACTTTATCAGCCAGGCATCTCTTTTCTCCTACCCTTGGGAATTCTGTGTGTTAAACAACCTGGATATTCTCAAGCCTTTCTGTTAGCTCTTTCCCAGTTATGAGGAAACATTTATCATTTGGAGAAGTACTGATCAGAGAGAAGAAATATTCTCAGCAGGTAATGTGTCATAGATGGTCTTTCCACATGTGGAAGAGGCTTGGATGCTGTATTTCACCAATGAAACTTGCGGAGGCTGAGGTGTTCTTGTCTTCATACAAACAAAACCTTGCACCTCCTTCTAGTTGGGCAAAGACATTGTAATAGAGAGGTGTTTTGTCAAAGTAAATGACATTTGCAATTAATGTGTAAGACTAAAATTTCTCTAAGGTCTGAAAATGAGCTCCATGCCATAGTTACGCTGTATGTTGTAAAAGACTCTGCATCCAAAGCAATAATGGAAAGAAAACCCAGATACAGACAAGGCTTCCAGAGAGAGAAACTGATCTTGTTGTGTATGGCCATTGAGGTATTGAATTTTACAGATAGACATTAATTCCGTGGGTACCTTAAGAAAAGTTTCAGCTGTTGATAGTGAAGTTTATGCTGTGGTTTGTTAGAGCAGTAGTTGGTGGAAGAACAGGAAGTAGGAAAACAAGTTGGATGGATGGAGCTACGGGACAGAATTAAGGGTTTATTTACACTGACTACCTGGTTTATCCTCCTCAAGTGGGCAGGTGATGGTTTTTGACCCATCCACGTTAGTGCAATGGCTTTATCTGTCTGGGAAAATGATGTTCCCTCTGGTAACACGTTTGTCTGGGTCTGTGGTGTACATTGTGATGACTGCACAGGGAGTCTGGATCAGAGCCTTGAAGCTGTGTGACTGAACATAATACAGCCTTCCAAAAAGTGTGAATCCAGATGCTCAGTTTAAGCTGCTTGTTAGAATAGTGCTTTTTATAGCTGATTTTGCAGTATTTCTGTAGGAAATAACTCCTGCTGTTCTTTGCTTGTGCTTTTTCTAGAGCTGGAAAGAGTTGGTCAAGGGTGCACGGCTCCTTCCTTATGCGTTTTTCTAGGCTGTGTCTGTGGCTCTGGGAGGCTCTGCTGAGCTTTCAGTATTTTGCAAACACTTAGAACTGGCACCAGGAGACCCAGTCAGGACTGCTTGTTGTCCGTGCTGTGCAAGCACAAAGCAGGAAGTTGCTGCCTCCCAAGGGGCTCTTGCTCCAGGAAAAACAGGAAGCTGCAGGATGAAACCTCAGTGCTGTACCCGGATATGCTTGTTAGTAGAGGGCCAACCAAAACTGAAATGACCATGACCTGATGTTTAGCATCGTGTAAGTTCTTGGTAGCTTCTTGACTTGAAAGTCTGAAATCCCTTTTCCAGGATTATAAAAGAGTTTGGAGGTCATAGCTTTTCTTTTGTATATATGCCCATATGTGAAAAATGGGACCAGAATGTTACACACCTGCTTACTGTAGCTCATTCACTGGAGTTGAAATTATGGGGTTTAACCACTGACCTAAGGACCTCCTCCTTGTCCATACTGGCCTTTTCATTTCTGGGAAAGCATCAGTGTCTGAGAAGAGAGTTTATAGTACGTGCTTTCTCTTAGCATACATTTTGGTGTTCGTTGGAAGTGCTTTTGCTGACTTAATCCAAAGTCTGACAGGCGTGATTCTGCCTGTCACTGGGACAGGACTTGGCTTGCTTTCTGTGCCCAATAGTGAAAATTAAATTAAAAGCCCTTAAATCTGGATGTACTGCAAGAACTATAATTCATTTAGCTTTCCTTAAATGTCCCTCAAAGGTTGGTAATTATAAATCAGTAGTCTCATTTTTCAAAGTTTAATTGGAATGAATGTGGATTGATTTAAGGTCTTTGATAGATTAAAACACTTAAACTAACATACCAAAAAAACCAAAGGTTTCAGAGTGGGCATTAACTTATTTTATGTTGATGGCATGAGAAAACTCCCTCCTAAAATAAGCATGAAACACTCTTGCCTGCATTTTAGAGTTACTACTGTTGGGTAAGTTTATGGTAGGTTGTAACTAGAAAGAAGAATTGGTAAATAAAGTCCAGATCTCATGCTCTTGGCTGTGTGCAGTAGTTAATGAAAGCTGGCCAATAAAAGGTCTCTGCTCTTTTTCCTATAAAAACTACCCTGTTTATGTGATGTCAACAGCCATCAGTTATTTTTCAAATGTCCAGTTTGGCTGTGAGCCAGTACATTGTAGAATAGCTGATTTCCTCACTGTAATTTTGGAACTTGTAAGTGGTTTTGTAACTTCTTTTTAAATGGGATTTATGAATGTGGGGGACTAATGGTATTTGCTAGAGCTGAGTTCAGGCAGGACCCATGCTGTGCAAGTGTCACTTAACTTTACCACTAATCTTGGATCTGTAGCACCACCTGCTATTCTTGCTGTAGGTTTCGAAAGTGAAAATGGAATTATCTGTTATGGTGTAGTGATTTGTAAATTATCTGTGGCAGTCGAGTTCTAAACCATTAAACTTCTGCTGTCTGTGCCTCAAATTAGATGTAAGCTGAAACCTTCAGAGTACAGAGATTAGGAGAAGCAGCCATGTTAAGAAATAGGTGTGGACCAGCAGTCCTTTCTTCTCCTGTTTTCAGGGACAGAAGCTTTTGTTAGTGATTAAAAGGAGAATTAAAATGGTGGATTATCTAATGCAGAGCACACATATTTGGAATGCTTCCCAATAAGAGAGGTTTAAATTGTGCTTTTTGTTTAAGCAAAACCTTCTGACACCTAAAGAATCAAAGTTGAGTGAATAAGTATTCAGGAGTAGCTTGCCAGATATTCTTTGGAATATGTCATTCCAAGAGTAATATGTCTTGCCAGTCTAGTAACTTTGGATTTGGGCAGTTTAATATTCTGTTGTAAAGCTGAAAGTACAGAAATTTGTTTTGGCTTTGGAGAATGTGCTGTGCTTAAGCTTTCAGTGGACTTAACTCAGCAAACGCTTCTGGTCACAGGCCACATTGCTGGTTGTCTTTAAATTTTTACTGGGAGCTGGGGAGAGTCAGGTGGACTTCCAGTTCTCCATGTATTTATTACATTTGTGTGTCTCAGTGAACCAGACTTGCACTGGAGCTGAGCTTTGTCAGTTTATGTCCAGACTTGGAGCTCTCACTCAGAGGAGTGTGTGGGTGGTTGGGCCCTGCAGAGCTGGGTGTAGGCTCTGTAGCTGTTTGGGTGGGACAAGCAGATGATGTCTTTGCTGAAGTGTAAACAGTTGTTGAGTGTGTGGCTTCAGTAACTTGAGGTGACAAAGCCGGGTTGCTGACTGACTGAAAACCTGGAAGACATTAATGTGGCACTAAAAAAGGAAAAGGAAATGTTGCCTGCTGAGAGGGGAAGTCTCCTTCTGACCCTTTCAGGTGTAGCCCTCGTATTGACTCGAGTTTATGGTGTAATCCAAGGTAAGTAGCTCACCTTTGGAAGAAGTGATACCTTGATACCATGTGGTGCTTGCTCAGTGACAGGGACAAATCTTGCTCTGGTCATAATAGGATTTTCTGATACAAAAACTTAATGACAAAGTTTAAATTGGCAAGTGACAGGTTAACAGCTAGGATGAGAATTATTCTTAATACCTTTTAGCAAAACATTTTGTCTTTAGTTGAAGGGTGAAATGGTCACTGTCTTTCATGGTGGTTTTCTTTTTCTAATTGTGACAGGACGAGGAGGAATGGTTTTAAAGTGAAAGAGTGAGGGTTTAGATATTAGGAAGAAGCTCTTCCCTGTGAGGGTGGGGAGGCCCTGGCACAGGGTGCCCAGAGAAGCTGTGGCTGCCCCCAGATCCCTGGAAATGTTCAGGGCCAGGCTGGACAGGGCTTGGAGCAACCTGGGGTAGTGGAAGGCATCCCTGCCCACGGCAGGGGGTGGAATGAGATGAGCTTTAAGGCCCTATCTAAGCCAGACCACTTTGTGATTCAATACTCAGGGTTTGCAAACCAGTTACACCTTGCCTGAGAGATCTTAGAGGAGCATAATAGTATTACTTTGAATAATGTAGGTCTCTGTGATTGACATCAAAACACCTCATGCTCTTGTTTCTCATTGTTTCAAAATAACAGCTTTGTCTTGAATGTGGTTTGTGTGCACACTTATGTTAATCTGTGCATTTGAACTTCCTGCCTGGTGACTTTTGAATTGTGTAGCACACCAGCTAAGATAGTTAAGGTTCCTCTCTGGAAAGATTGTAATTTATCTCAGTGGTGGTGCAGTGCAGATTGATTTAGACTTCTCCCATTCTCTTATCCACAGCAATTGGAGCAGATCCAGAAGGAGCTAAGTGTTCTGGAAGAAGATATTAAACGAGTAGAGGTGAGGTGCCCAGACATCGTTCTGACTCTGGCAATTTTTCATTTTCATCAAGCTGTCTGCCTTGCTGTGAGGCTGCTGGGTTAAATTTATGGCATTTAAGTCAGTAATGGGAAAATGAACAGATGATGCTCTTTCTTTAATTTGTTCATTTAGTTGATGTGTGCAGGCTGCAGTTTGGTAGCTTTTATATAATCATTTCTTTGTGCTGGTAGTAAGTATTTTAGAGTACTATCTAGAAATGAACAGCTGGTATATTGATCAGAAGTTAAGATTTTTGTATGTTGCAGTGTTCTGCACAGGCTGTTTAAATCTTAGCAGCATGTGAGTCTTAAAATGGGGAGGTGCTGGGGATTCACTACAGGGTTGTCATGCAGAGACTGAGCAGGAACAAAACCAGCTCCTGCTGCATGTCAGAACTGATTCCTGCTACCTCCTGATATAGTTCTGTTAATTCCTTGATGATGGGAATCTCTTGACATTTTTGCTAAGAATTATTCTCCAAGAATTTGTAAACCCATCAGTGCAATCCCTCTGTCTTCATTGAGTTTTTAGGTTCCTCTTTGGTCCTTTTCTCTAATCATTCTAGTGTTTAATCTTGGAGTAGGAAGCTGATGTTTCAGGAATACATCAGACTGCCACCTCTCATATAACCATTCCCTTAAAACTGCTGGGGAATCAGTTTGCAGGTCTGCTTCTCGCTTCTTGCTCATCTTGAGCAGTCGGCATGTGTTCCCAAGTACCTCCCAAAAGCCCTTGAGATTTCTTCACACAATTAATATGTGTGCTGATGAATTAGCAAAATATAAATACGACTGACAACTGCAAGAATTTCCATTTATCTGATAGCTATTTGGAATTTTTTCAGACCTCTTTTCCTAAATGTTTTTCAGCTTTGGTGAAATACATATACCTTAGTGTGTTTTCTTCAGGCTGGTAAAAAAAGTCTTGAGCTCTAGGAGAAACTATTCCCAAAAGCTGTGGGATCCCCCAAAGAGCATCCAGCTACCTGCTTCTCTGCTCTTTAATCAGGCATTCCAGTGGGCTGCAGCTGGGGTATATTCCTGGGGTGTGGTGCTGACCTTGGCTCTGACCTCTCAAGCCTGGGATCTCTGTTGTCACAAATACCCTTCTTTCTACCTACCAGCTAATAGGCACCTAGTGGGAATTTGAAAGCACAAATAATAATTGTCCTGAGAACACTTTGCCCCTCGACTAACGAGCTGCTGCATCCTGCATAGCTTCCATTTCCCAAACAGATGAAAGGCAGTCTCATACTGGGTACACAGCAGTGGCTTAGTCTGGGAGGGACAAAGCCACATTTATGTGCAAAGTTTGTCTCTTGTGCAGTTGTCCCACAGAGGACTGATAGATCCTCTTTTAATGCTGTGGCACCACCTTTGCCCTGTTGCCTTGTGACTGTTCTTGCCATGACCCATATCCAGCTTTACTTTCCAGTTGTGAAGGCTGTTAGATAAGTTTGCACATATCTCAAAAATGCAGTTACAGCTTGCTTGGTCTGCATGTTTAAGGGAGATGCTGGGTTAGAGGCAATTGGATGATAACCAAATCTGCTGGGTTTTTTTGGAGTATAAGCTTCAAAACTGCCACTCTTGAAGCACAGAGCACCACAGCTGTAACAGTTTTGAAACTCTGTTGGAATGATAACTGAGGAAAAACTGGAAGATAATCAGTGTTTTGTCAGGTATAGTAAAGATTTTTAGGTAAGAGCTGAGTAAATGTAGACACAGCTGGTTATCTGCTCGGAAAACTAACAGCACTCTGAACACGTGTTAGATATCCATGTTTTGCCAGCTCTGATGTGACATGGCTTTCTGTTTCAGGAGATGAGTGGCCTGTACTCCCCGGTCAGTGAGGACAGCACAGTGCCACAGTTCGAGGCTCCCTCACCCTCACACAGGTATGGAGCTTGCAACTCAACTTGGATTTCAAGCTGTACCTGTTGCACTCTGCTTGCTAGTGCTTTCCAAGCAGTGCCCAAAACTCAAGCAAAACTGGTTTTTAAATGCTGTACAGTATTTTCCTATTCTGTTTCTGATTGGTATAAACTTTATGTGAACAAAGAAGTGAAGAAAAAGCCATCTGAGTCTGCACTTGGATGAAGAATCTGCTCTGAATTAGGTGCCATGGAAAACTGATGGTTTAAATGTCATGTGAATTAGTAAACTTGAGTCATAAGCCTTTGCTGTAGAATAAAATATTACTGTTATTTATATGCTACCTTTTCTGAACGATGTGCAGTTCTGCTTGGCACATGTAAGGTCTTAATTTTGTGTGATATTGGAGTCTTCTGGCTTCCCCACTCAGCAAGAATAGCTAAAGGTATGGGCTCAGGTCAGAATTTAAAATGTACAGCCTATTGATTCTGTTTATCTGCTGTCTGTTTTGATTTAATGAAATGTCTTTCTAGTAACGTGATTTCACTGTGTATTTTTGTCTGGGATATTGCATAGTCCGGTTTCTTGATGATGATATTGCAGATGCTTCTTGTATCCAAGTTGTAAGTGCCAGAGTTTGAAGTGCTCTGCTTTACAGATGTGTCTGTTGGTGGTAACAAAACTCTGATTTCAGCGAGGCCAAGTTACGTTATTAAGTGATCATCTCTGCTATCTCTTAGAAGTAGAGTTCTCTAAAGTGTCAACTTGTGTTACAAAATTGTACTGGTAGATTTTTTGCAGTTAGCAGCTCTAAACCTAATAGCCCAGAAGTAAAAAATGATCAGATTCCTTCCCCTAGAGAGACTTAGACACAGTGCTGTGGTGAGGAACCCAGCAATATTGGCTGGGATTTCCCACTGAGATGCTATTTCTGGACACAAAGACCAGTATCTCTCATATTTCTATGAAGCTCTGGCTGTCCTGAGGGAAAGGATGGGAATATGATCACAATGGATGGGAACAGCATTTCTAATTCAGCTCTTCACTGGCTCTTTAATTCTTTTTGGGTGCAGATGTGTTTCTTGATATGGGTTATTGCTGTTTGCCAAGAAACAGTTTTATGAAACTGATGAGATTCTTGTCAGGTTCTACTACTTTTCTGGTTATTGGCTATTAAATAGATTGGTTTTGCTCCCTGGTACTGATGCTTGGGGTAAACTTGAGCACTGATCAGGCTCAGTTTGTTAGGGGTTGGATGCCTTCAGGCTTAGAAGCCTTTCTCTTTTAACTGAGATTGTACTTATGAGTAGAAATGTATCTCTATTACTTGAGCTAAGCTAACAAACAAGCCCTCAAAGAACTTTTTTATCTGTTGAAGGCTGGAATAAGATTTTAGTAAAAGAGTTGAGGGGGGAACAGTCTGGTGTGAGAGCTACACTGGTTTCAGTGTACTGAGAATTTCGTAATATTCCTCTATGCCTATTTATTTCATGTCCTGGGGGTCCATCAGTCTCAGTTCTTGCTTCTGGAGATGTGTGATAGTATCAAAAATATTGCAGTGCTTTGTGGATTGATGTGCTTCACCTGGGGTGTGCTGGGAGGTGGCAGGGGGCTGGAGCCATGACAGGTGCAGAGACCATGGCCTCTTCCTTACCTGCCTCTTATGCCTGGCTGGGTCCATCTTGGCTGTGTCTTGAGCTTTTGGGTTTTCCCCTTGTACAGCACGCCAGGGGTGTGAGATAATAGGATACATAGGTGTTTGCTAGGGGATGTGGCATTGCCTTTTTCTCTCTGCTTTAGAAGACCACTTTTTCTCGGTGACATTCCTGTGTTAAGAAGCAGCCTTGAGTGGTAGAAGAGAAATCAGTATGTGAAGGAAATGTCTGAACAGGCATCAGTTGTTGCCAGAAGTTACTCCTGTAACTTCTATCCCCGCCCTGTCTCGACAGTTTTGTATAATTCAAGTATTTGCATTGGTGTGAATTACCATAGATTAGATTCCAGGAAGGTCTACCACTTGAAACTAATTTTATTTTCAACATTAAGTGTAATTTTTGAAGAATATCATAACAACATTTCTCCTTGGCAAGAATGCTGCAGAACAGCAGATAGGAGTTTTAAAATATGCTGATTTTTTTCACTTCTCTTAACTGAAATATTTAACCTCGAGTGCATTTTAGAGATGCCATGAACTACTAAGAGTGAAATACAAATATAGTTTGAGATGGATTCACTTCCATGTGTAAAATTATATTGAACTTGCAAAGACTCTTTAGCTTATCAGTGAATTAAAATGGTGTATTTAAATCGAAATATAACTTTAACGTACTTAACACACTGCTAATGAAATATAATTGTATAACACTTTACTAATGTGCCTTATAAATATTACAAGGTTATCACAGACTAGTGCTGAGAAGAGGAAAACTTCTTTAGCCTTTAAATTTAAAGTTCAAGAAAATAGAGTTCTTTGGAATTCAGTTTTATCTGGTCTCTGGTGACTTGCCCTTATTCATCTGCCTCCTCTAAATCACAGGCTTGCTTCATTAATTTTCTGTTTCTTTTCATTGTTTGTAGCTTTTTTCCTCTCCATTCTTAACGTCTCCAAAATGTGAAATTACTTTGCCTCCCCCCAGCTTCCTTCAGAAGTTCTTTAGCAGAAGAGCCTAGCCCGGCTATGATGTTCAGTACATCCTTGGCTGCAAGAAACACGTGTTTTCTCTTGTGCCTACACAGGCTATGATGAAATATTAAATTGGGTAATAGCACAGTGCTTGTTTACAGTGTTGAGTATTGCTTGCTTCGTATACTAATAGAGAACAAGAGGGGAAGAATAAGGGAAGAGAACAAATAGTTCTGTGTATGGATTTCTGAGCAGGCGCGTGTTGTTTGTGCTCCCAGTAAATGGTGCAAACAGAAGATGGGAGAAAGCAGCTTCTCTGTGATGCTATCCAGGGCTAATAGCAATAACAAACTATCCCTGATAGGAGTTGGAGGGAAAATTCCGATCTAGAAATGAGTTGCTTGGTAACTCTGATTGAGTTATTGAAATCCCGATCCTCCTTCCCCTCCATTTGTTCTAATTACTTCCTCCCATCCCTGTAATGGGATTTATAGTCTGTTTGTTGCCTTGTTTTTTTGTTCTGGGTTTTTAAATGTCATTTCAGTGTAGCTGAATTTTCCAAACTCAACCTGATTTTACAGCTTTTAAAAAAGAAATTGGAGGGCACTTCTGTGATTTTCTGATTACTTGCTTCCTGTGTACTGAAAGGAAAAACATTCAAGCACACACGAGTTAACTCAGCTGTAGGCACTGCACAGAAATGTCTTTGAATTTGTACTCTGGTTAGGGAGGTGACGTCTGCACTCTTGAAGGCTTTACATCACCAGACAACCTGCAGCAAAACGAGACCAGACACTCTTAAGTCTGTGTGTTTTGCTGTTAATTGCTGCTGTACCTGTCTCACAATGGAGTACTTTTTCATTGCTTCCCAGCTGAATGTGTTATTCCTGCGGTTCCTGTCAGGATCTGCTGTCCATGTTTCATTATTTCATGAAGTCACATTCTAATTTAAAGTTCGTTGTCCCCAGCCATGCCTGAAACAGCTCTGCTGTTTTCTCCCTGACAATAGCTTGCAGCAAATAATGATGTTCATCCCTCAGATTTTCTTTGTTTGCAGCTTTTGTCTTGCCTGGAACTGAAGTCCAATCAGTCTCATTTTCCAAGTTAATTTTTAAGTCTCATCAGTGGTTATGTCTCATCTTCTGTTTCCACTTGTCTCCACTTACAGGGGAGCTTGAAAACATTCAGAGAAATATTTAAGCACTGGTGCCATTGCTTTATTCTTCCAAACTTACAGGTGCCCTGCCTGGCATTTTGGACAAACCAATTTGTTAATGACCAAGATTCTCAAGTTCACATATTAGGTTCTGGCAACTGTTATATAAGCAGCAATAGGTACAATAATCTTTGACAAAACTAGGAACTACAGCATTGTTCTAGGAGCTTTTTAAAGAAGCCTTCAGCTTTCCCAGGCAATGCTTAAAATCTAGGATTATGTTGTAAGAAAGACTGAGAATAATGATCCCAGATAGTTTCTTCTCTGTCCAAGTCAAATGACACAGCAGAAGCAAGGCAGTTACAAAGATTTTTTAGAAACAAGTCATGGTTGTTTTCATAATGTGTTCTGCGTAATCAATACAATTGTATTCTTGTATGCTAATCTTTACCTGTCCTGGAAGTATATGAAATTTGAGTGATAAATGTGCTCTAATCTGGCTCTGGTGTCTTACTGTGGGAGCTGAATTTTTTGCCTGTATGTCCAAGAACACTGAACCACCTGTTTTCTGCTTGGATCGGGAGATCTTTTTGCAGTTTTGAAAGTTAAATTCAATTGGGTGTGCATGTCCATGCTGTGTTTTGGAAACAGTGATTTAAAGGGTATGTTGTGTGATTATAAATACTATGATGTGGTGTAGTGTTTTCTAATAATAGTAATCCTGGCTGTCAGGTTTTTGGTTTTTTTTTTAGTTTATTTGTGTATTTCCTTAATTGTCTCTGTTTAAACTAGTGCCTGTCTTACACTGATTTCTCTAGCTTTGTCCTTTCCAGTGTTGATTCAAATGCCAGAGCATTAAACTTCTCTTTTTCTCTCCCATTTTTTTTAAGTTATTGAAAACCAGTGGTAGCATGTTATTTTCAGAATGTCTTGTGCTGCATATTTCATGCAAAAGATATGCTTTTGCATTCTAATTAGAAATTATTCGACTGCACTACACATAATTGTGTGCGACAGCATTCTGCTCTAGGAGAACTCTGTATTTAAAAAATAAATAAATCTCTCCTAAACCCCCAAACAAAATATAACCTTGTGTTCCCTGTCTGTAAAATGGATTTCAAAGGCAAGTATGCTGCAGAGTGTCGAAGAGGGAATAGCAAACAGGTTAAAAATGATAAAGGATGGCTGTGCAGTGATTTAAGCAGACTATTTCTTTTATTTTTGCAGTAGTATTATTGACTCCACCGAGTATAGCCAGCCTCCAGGCTTCAGTGGCAGTTCTCAGGTAAGATAATATATCTGTCTGCACGGGGGGGGACAGGAGAGTGAATGTGGAGGTTGGGCAGGCGTGAGGTGCACCTTCATCCATCTCCAGAGCACTGGTCAGCTGGAGCCTTGAAAATGCTTTTAACTGCTTGTATGGGCAACTGCAGCTGTGGGAATGATTGTGCCCAGTTGTGTGAGAGACACCTGCTGTGATGTATTTAGACATCTGACTTTTTTCTTAGAGCTGACTCTTCCGTGGAAGAGGGGATACAGTTTGCTCTTCATCTCCCATGTGGGCAGCCCTGGGGAAGGGAGGTAAATCCCTGTCCCTCTGCATTGGCTTAAATAGTTGTAGATCAAGCTTGACTTTCAAAACAAAACCTCCCCGCACAGTTATGTTGTTTGTGCTCATCAGGGCCTTACAAACCATTACAAATTCATCCAGAGGATGAAAAGTTGCATATAGAATGGAGCTGTTTGGCAGGCAGCCTCCAAACTGTCTGATCCACAGGGCCTCCTGAATTCCAAACAGCACTGCTGTAGTCTTGCAGCTCCAAGGGATTCAGCGGGGCTGGGAAGGTGACACTGAGAGCCAGCTCACAGCTCCAGAAAGGTTAAGCAATTTTCGTTTGGGCAGATGGGCTGTTGGTCACGTTGCAGCTGTGCCAGGGGTGCTCTCTGGTGGTGGTGACTGTCCCTGGCACACACCAGCATCAAACTGGTAAAGAAGTGCTGTTGGATCTTATTTGATGTAAAGGAAAAAGCACCTGGATTTTGAGCTGGTGCATGTGTAGGTTTGCACGCAGGGTTTTGGGGTTTGGATTTTGAGCTGGTGCATGTGTAGGTTTGCACGCAGGGTTTAGGCAGCTGTGTAACTAATTGGTAATTGGAAAATTCCATCTATTAGTCTGTGGGAAAATGCCTGTGATTCCTGCTACTCTGGTCTTTGGAGGTTTTTGCTTGAACAGAGAGTTGTAGCTGTACTGCATTTCAGAGGGCAGGTGAAATGTAGATGGGGTTTTATGTTCAGGATTCTGATGTGCTACAGTGTATTTGTTCTCCACTGACACTACTTGTCTCAGTAGTTCCTATTTCAAAGCCAAAATTGATAGCATAGCTATCCTGCTGGTGAGCTCACAAAACAAACAGCCTAGACTTTAGAGTCGTTCTGTATGACAGCCTTATTTGTGTGAGAATAATCTTTTTTGTCCTCAAATGTGATTTCTTGTCCTCAAGAGTGCAAGATCTGTACTCTCAAGTACAAATTTTCAAATTAAACTTTAATATATGTTTGGATGGGGAGTTCAAAGAGAACTCTTGAAGTTAAACACTTCTGTTCAAAGGTAGTATAATTTCAGCAAGACTTTACCATAAAAATAGTTTTAAGAATATAAATTAAATTGGGGGGGTTTTCCCTAATTGTCAGTCATGGCAAAAATCATACATTGGGCACTGCTGGCAGTCAGGGTTATCCAGGACAGACAGCACAGCTTTCTTTCTCAATATAATTACTTGGTGCCTTGCCCACAAACACGTTGTTAGGGAAGATTTTATATACCACAAAGCTCTAGGACAGTTCTCTTCCAGAAGCTGAGCTTCAGAAGTAAATAGTGGACAAGTCACTTAGGCCCTGGGGAATTCTGCAGGTAGCATTTAATGGCAGTGCCTTTTTTCTGCTAGAAATAAGGAGTTTGTGTGCAGCTATGAAGCTCTTTCACAGTTGTTAGAGGGCTCTTTAGAGTATCTGATGGAGTTCAGACAGTAAAATCACTCTTGATAACAGAGGAATCCAAACTAATATCCTCAGCTAGGGCAACCACAGTAGTTTTAGCCATTGAATAAAAATTGCTTTTCTCTCTTTGCTTATTTTTTCCTCCTGTTGCCCAGTATTGCTTAGAAAGTAGCCAGGGAGCAGGGTTCATAGAAACTGAATATCTGTTTTTTGGCAAAACGTGAGCAGATTGAAGTGTTCAGCTGGGGGTGGCCTGATGACAATGGGTTAGTGCCCCTTGTGTGGTTCTCAGCACAGCTGGGTTGCCTGTGCCAGCCTGAGACCTGCTCCAGGGCCATCGTCTTTCTTGGGAGACCCAGCAGGCAAACACAAGATTGATTCCATCTCAGTGTGGACTGGGATCTGGCAGATCAGGCTTGGGAATGGGTTATATCATTCACCATGGTTCAGGTATGTTGCCTTAAGTTGAGACTGAAGCCATTGTTCTTTGCCTGAAGTTGTCTCGAGCCCGGATCACTGCTGATGTGCTGAGAGAGACTGGAGGCATTGCAGGCTGGTGCACAGAAATTACAGGACGAGGCTATAGAAGTGTTCTGTAAAGCATTTTTTAAAGATGTAAAATTTTAGAAAGTGGTACTTGAAAGGTACTGCTGCAGGAGCACTTCCAATGTTGTGTGTTGAGGTTAGAGCAGCTTTTGGGATGAAGAAGCTGTGAAGACCATGGGTGCTGTCACAGCCACGATGCCAGTGTGTGGCCTCGGGTGGGAAGTGGTGACTTAGAGGTTTCACTGCTTGGGGTTTGCTTTCTTCCTAAAATGTCAGATTGCTTTTCATACAGGTACAAACAAAATTGGAGTGGGCTGTAAACTTACTTTGTTCTCGTTGGCTTGGTGGGTGGCTGTAATGAGGACAGGCTGTTCTCCTGCATGGATTGAGGGGGAGTTGTACATAAAGTGGGTTTTGTCAGTGCCATTGAGTAGCATTACGGGCCTTGTACTTGCTCAGGGACGTTGTTCATT
Organism: Machaerirhynchus nigripectus; assembly: GCA_013397975.1. Lineage (NCBI taxonomy): Eukaryota > Metazoa > Chordata > Aves > Passeriformes > Dicruridae > Machaerirhynchus > Machaerirhynchus nigripectus. Next base: position 355,495 of record VZRQ01010229.1, on the reverse strand, counting down.
GGGCAGCTTGATGGTTCTTAAATCTTTTAAAATTTAGCTTTGAGGATGTGGTAGGTGAGACTTCTTGAATAGACACTAAAGCAAGGGGCTCTTTGTGCTTTTTACGTAGTAGAGGGTTTCATTGCTTTTCACCACTCGTGATTGAAATGGTAAGTACTGCATTTTCTGGGTTTGCTTCAGGAGGAAAGATTACTTACGTAGTTTAAATCCTTTACTCCTACCTCTCACTATTATTGTTTGGGTAGGTTGGGAAATGGCTTTAGTGATGAGTTTCATGAACTTCTTTTCAGTTAACCTTTGAACTTCATGCTGTCTCTTGCTCCTCTTTTTATTTGCCTAGTTTTACAGAGAGTTACTGAATTGCTTCAGAAGAAATAATTCAGTAACTAACTCATTAAAATAAACACCTCCTTCTCCTTTAATGAGCTGTCTGCCAGGGATCTGGGGAGCATTTGTTGTACAGTCTGTTTGATTTGTGAAGCTGGAAGATGGCCTCTGGTGTCTATCTGTATAAATGCAAGACAGGACTCCCCTAGGGCTGGGATTGCCTGTCCTGTGTGTGAGGCCAGAATCACTAAATTTGCTAAGGTTCAGGAAACAAAAACTGTCTAAAAGTAGGGATTTGTTTTTGTTAGGTTAAAGGGTGCAGCATATGACCCTAAGAAATAACTGTTGACAGTGCCAAGATTCTTTGTTTATTGTCATTTTACACTTCTAATCTATCTCATGTGTTGTTTGTAACTGGGTAAAACATAGAGGAGGGAAACCCAGGCCTGGCTTTTACCTTTCTGAAGTGTTCTCCCTTCTCCACTCAGACCAAAAAGCAGCCGTGGTATAACAGCACGCTGGCCTCGCGACGCAAGCGCCTCACAGCTCATTTTGAGGACCTGGAGCAGTGCTATTTCTCCACCAGGATGACTCGTGTCTCGGGTGAGTTCCCACTTCTGATGGCAGGTACCTCTTGCAGAAAAGCTTTGCTTTGGAGAGAGCAGCTTTCACTTCTTCCCCTTGCATGGGAATGTGGCTTTATGTATTTGTGCTACTCAGATCATCCCCTTTTGCTATTCTTGACCAATCTTTGAAGTTTCTAAATTTGGAAAACTTAATCCTGTCACTTTGGAGGGGCACATGTCTTGCTGTGTAATCCCTTACTGTGAAGGGCAAAACCTACAATAAATGATTTCTCTGGTGCCTGTTCTGAAGATGAAAATGCCTGAAAGCAGTGGTTGAGTTGTCTGACCACTAGATGTGGTATAAACCCAGTAGTTAAAAACATTGCTGTTGAAATGCTACAGAGGTATAAACATAAATGGATATATTCTCCTGTATTTAGCATGCAAGAGGACACTTGGAGGTTATCCTTTGTTGTCTAGATTGCGTCTTGGTTAACAAATGGCTTGGACTATAGAAGCTGAGCGTGCAGCAGTGCTGTTGTCCCATGGGGCACACCTTAGATTTAAGGCTTGTTTTGTAGAATTAGAAGCTGTTTTCAAAATTGCCTCGATTGCCTCATTCATAATTGAGTAACAGTGTGACAGCAGGTAGAGTAATTGTTGCCTAGTGGATGCATGGGTCTTAATTACACACAAGATTCTCTTAAGAAATGAGAGGGTCAAATAACTCTGTCTTGAGGGCGAGGAGGGTTGTTCTGTAGCCCCTCTGGAGGAGAAACCAGCTTGGCAAAAAAAGCTTCAGGTAGTGGACTATGACAGGCAAGAGACTGGCACCGCCAAGCTTTGAGCTGCAGCCCATATCGAGTGCCAGACTGCAGGGAAAGCAGCCAGCCCTCAGGGGGTGGGAGACACCACTTAGGGCTGAGAGGAAACCACACAGAGGTTGCTGCAGCAAAGGATCTTTCCTTATAACCTTGGAAGGCAAGGACCAGCCTCCCAAGGAACAGATCAGCAGGATTGCTGGGGTAGAAACCTCTGCTTTTTTCCTTCTCCATGAATTTAGTTTTAATCCCTTCAAAATAAATAAAAAATAATTTTAAAAATTAGTTAATATATGGCTCCAAGTATAAAGGCTGCAGCATGTCTTAGGGGAGCTCACTCTTAGAAGTATCTACATCTTCTACCTACTTCAGAGCACAGACTGACTCAGTTCCCATTGTGCACAGCAAAATGATTTTAACAAGGAATGCAGCATGTTGGGAGGTCACTTCAGTATCTGAAAGATTGGAGAAGCCCATTGCACGTGTCCAGCCAGATCCCTGTGAAGTGCTGGCAGGTGCTTTGCAGAATGCAGTTCTTCACAGATCACACCGAGACGTTTTCATGCAGTGCTGTCTTGGTGATGCATAACTGTGTTTATGTAAAAATAAAACTTATTAACCAAGGATAACAAATGGGGCTCTTCCCAGCATTCCCTTGTAGACGGCATCTTTCTTCATAATTGGAACTATAAATATGAATGCAGTGGAACTGGTTTTTTGTATTCATATGTGTCAGCTGCACCAAGAGCGGAGGATTTGCAAGGGCAGGTTTTCTCCTAAATAAGGGATAACCTATGATACTTGATTAAGTTTTCCTCTCCTAAGTCATTCCTGCATTTTGACACATTTTAAATAGGATTTAATGTGGATTTAAAGCTTTTAGCAAGAAGTGCCTCTGACTGTTTGAGTAGGGAGTGGAGATGTAATATTACTGTAATTATCAAATGGCCTTGCACTTTGACAGGGGAAAATGTCTTGAGAAATAATACTTGGTTTCCAGGCACATATAGAGAATAAATTATAGGACTGTGTGCTTGATCTCTAAATGAGGGAAATGGAAGGGTAGCAGCTATTTGTCCCTATCGCAGTGCCGAAGGAGGAAACAGTCTTTGAAAAACACTGACTGATGTTTGTGTTGCTTCTCAAGCTGTTTCCTGTAGTGGTCAGGTGCTGATGATGTTGATTTAGAGCAGCACTTTGTTCATTTTGCCCCTTTTCATCCATCTGACATGGATAATGTATATGCTAGTACCCCTAAACATGCGAATTACTGGCCTTCACTGTTCCTTTATACGATCAAACATTAAACAGTGCATGTAAGGGACATTTAAAAATGCCTTTTAAGTGTAGAGATAATAATTTCTGATGGCAAGGAATTACCAGAGTGCAGAAATTATTATTCTCTGTGTTTTCCCACAAGAAATCACAGCTGGATTTTGCTTTTATAGATCAACCTCTCTTTTTTCCCTGTGGTATTTCCAAGTCTTTCTAGTAAGTGGATGTTATTTCCTCGTGCTGCTGATAAGGCTAGCTGAACTAGGGGGTGGAACTTGATCTCTGGTGGGTGTCTGTGTGGGTGGAACTTGATCTCTGGTGTGTCGGTGGTTTCTCTGCTGCTGCAGTGGATGTTGGGGTGGAACAGGAGACAAGGTGTGCAGTCAGTACCTGTAAACCAGCAGTGTTAGACACAGTTCCCCTAAAATGCACTGGTGCAAAAAGAAAGGGAGGGTGGAAGCATTAGAGAAGGAGTATGAGAATTGCTGCAGATCTGGGGGGTCATGATGAAGCCTGAAGGTGCTGCCTAATGTTTGGCTGTGGGTACGTGATCGTATTGGGAACCCAGATTTGCCTATGAGGCATTGCTGTAAGTTAGGAATTTTTTCCTTATTTAAAAAATACTGAAATTTAAAATGGCTTAAATAAAATTATGTTCCTACCAAGAAAAGTCAGGACTTCTGAGAATTCAGTGAATGACTTTCAACTATCTACACTGCAATTTACTTCTAACTTTTGTAGTAAACTATTCCATTTCCCACAGAATATTTATCATCATTATTCAAGCTGGCTCAATTTCACCTTGTCTGCTGAAGGTCATAATTTTCACAAAACTTCTAGTACAGGGAGCCTTCTGGTTTCATGCTTGTCTTCCTTCTCCAGCCCTGAAATGATTCTCCCTTAGCTCTGTTGCTTTTGGAATAACAAGAGGAGTATTTTTTACTAAAAGTATTTTGAATGTAATTGACACCAAATGTAGACATAATGTAACAGAACAGGGAAAGGAATATACTTTCACCTCTGTTGAAAACTACACGTGTCCTTTGCAGTGCATTTTGATATGATTAAAGGTTTTCTGTTAATAATCTATATGGCCCACAGGCTCTGAATGTGAATAAAATAAAGGAGCTTACCAGGAAAGTTGTAGGCAGATTCTCAGCATAGTAGGTTCACTCAGCATTGCAGTGGAAAGTCTTCATTCGTGGTCTGAAAAGCTCCTAATGCCTTCAGAGAATGCTAGAGATGAGAGAGAGCCTGGTTTTGACCAAGAATCCTCCCCAAACAACAAGCATGGGTAGCATCGCGTGGAGACATATATCTTGATTTTTTTGTTTACTGTGGAGTTTACTTTCTTACTCTGTTTCTGCCCCCTCCAATGTCGCTGCCTGTTCCTAGATGACAGCAGAACCACCAGCCAGCTGGATGAGTTTCAGGAGTGTCTGTCCAAGTTCACGCGCTACAATTCTGTCCGGCCCCTGGCGACGCTGTCCTACGCCAGCGACCTCTACAATGGCTCCAGCATAGTATCCAGGTAGGACACACTGCTCCTGACAGTGGATGGGGGCTGCTGAGGCTGAGTTAATAACCCATAATAAGCAAGTTATTGTTGGTACACGTGGCACACTTAGCAGTTGCTTCCCAAAAGTAGTTGTGCCAGTGTGTGACTGTGTGTGATAATTTGGTGACCATCATCGATCTGTGAAGGCACTCAGGTACCTCAGTAGTACTTCTTATTCCTGTTGGTGTTGGTCAAGACCAAATCCAGAACCTTTGAGGTGCCATTATCAGCAGCTGTTGTACAAAGCCTGTTGTCTTCACGTTAGCTTAGTTGTGTTGTGATGCAGTTCTAGCATTTTAAAAATCAACCATCTTGTTTGGTAGTCTTAAGAATCCGTGGTGGTTTTACATTTTGTTGGTAGATCCAGTCACAATGGCAAATACTGAAAAGTTGAGTTGTTTTTAGCTGTGATTGCTTGAAGTCTCAGGCTTTTGGAAGCTGTTTGTAGTGCTGAACACGAGCAAGGGGGTGGTTGTGGTAAAGCCAATGCAACAGTTCCGTTCTTGCCAACAATTCCTCTGTATCCCAGCTGTGCAGGGTGGTCTTGTCCTGTGTACTGCTGCTGAAGCTCATCTGAGCCTCCTGTGCACCAGTTTTGACACATAACTGGTGAAATGCTTCTGACTGTCTTTGAACAGAATCAGTTTCTTCTAGTTTAGGTCCATGAACCAGCTCCTTTAGGGACCAGGCTATAAGAGAGCTCATGAAGAGGCTGGGACTTGCCACAGCCCTAATCTTGAACTGGTTTCTCCCTACCCAGGGGGATTTGCTTATTTGTGGTAGTTTGTCTGTGGAGCTCCTTGGGGTGGAGAAAATGATGGAACGTGTTAACTAGGAAATCTTTTCAGCATGGCACATGTGCAGGACCTGTTCTAGCTTCTTGCAAGCGCATTTCACTAATTTAAATGCTCGTTCACAGCAGTCTCTTGAGAGAAGTAGTATCATCCCTGCTTTATGGATGGGGAGCAGGAAATCCAAAGACACTGTACGTGAGGTCTTGGAAAAAACATTATGTTGACTAGATAGATTAAACGTGGGTTTTCTGACTTTTCATCTAGTGCCTTACAAAGGGGCCACACGGAGAGTGATGGAAGAGCTTGAATATTTGGTGAGGGACCCCAAGAAATTTGCACTGTGTGAAGAAATTGGAGGCGTGTGTAGCACAGACCACATTTTGTTTCAAGCAGCATTGGTTCCTTAACTCCTGCAATGTGTAGCAGGAATGTATAATGTCCGACTTAGCCAGGGGTCAGAGCACAGTAATCAGGGATCTGACGTATGTTTAACCTGCACTGATTGGGTTCACACCAGCTGCAATGAAATGCAGATGGGAATCTCACTGCAGTGTAGACAAACTTTCTGAGCTACCAGCTTCAGCATGGATTGGATTTTGCTCCTTTGCCCTTTCTTCTCCTTGACATTCTGCAAGAGCAGCATTTCTGTGGTATTTGGTTAGAAAATGCTGGAAGGACAGTAAATCACACTCCTGTTTGAAGGCATTCTAATTCTTGGGTGAAATATATGTTTGAAAAATATGTGTGTTACTGTTATAATGAAGATACAGTGAGGCTTTCTTCCAAGTCAGTCTTAGAATTGGTAATTAAATGCATTTTACTGAGAAATAGCTTGGTTTCCAAGTCAGTGTTCTCCCCTGCTCATGCTTTTTATTTATCAAAGCATTTGAGAAATTTTTAGGGGTTTCAGCATGTAGGCTGAGTAAGTTCACATCGGAGCACGTCCTTCAGTGCTTTGGTAAAGTAGCTTTGCTGAATGTGCTGCTGCCATTCTTCTTGTTGGCTTCTGGCTATTCAAGCAGTTCCTGTAAAGTCAGAATTTGTTGATCAAGAATTTACACTTAGTATGTGTTGGCCAACACAGTCCACTGCTCACCTTTTTTTTCATTTAAACTTATAGTCTAAAGTTCAGAGAGTCTGTGAAACTAAATAAAAGCAGCTTTTAGGTATTCACAGATGAGCCAAATTAAGGTGCTTAAAAAGTGAAATTATGCTTTTAAAGTTGTGCTGTGAGAAGTTTTATTGTTTATTTGGTCCACTACACTGATCTTTAAAGGTTTTCCTGGGCATGCAGTAAGAAACAGGGATGAAATGGCAGAAGGTAAGTCTTGGTGTGTAGTTGTTGCTGTTAAGACAAATGGATTTAAATACAGAGTTGATACAAGACTAATACACAAGAAATCTTAATAATTTTTTTTAGGAAGTATTTTAGAGGGATATTTTAAGTATACTTAGGAATAAAAGTAGAACTGAATGAAGTTAAACTTCCTTGTACTTAAGTTTGGTTGGCTTTTTTTTAAATAAGCTGCTGTTACAGATGGGCAGAATACAAGAGTGTTTGGTTGCTGGCTCAAACAGCTTTTTAAGATGTATTACCTTTAGGTTCACGGAGGAGAAAGATGTAAATGTTCCTTATCTACAAAACATCGGTGTTTAGAAGTGAAATAAAATTGGGTTTATGCTAACAGGGGGAAAAGTGTAATTAAAGACTGTGAACAAATAGGCTGAAAAAATCCTGGAACTGTGCAGCAGCAATACCCTCCTGAGGACCTTGTGGTAAGAATGTTTATGGATGTCTGGACTTACTGTGGACTAATAAAGTGCTATAAATGTATGTATGTTTACTAAAATAAAAACTAAAACAATTCTGGTTAAATGTTTAGGAAAGCTCCAGTGCCTTCTGGAATGAGGAAACAAACCAGGAAAATTTCAGCCCTTTCCCCTCTTTCCCTTACTTTCTTCAAGAAGAACAGATTATCAAGAAGAATATTCAGGGAAAGCACATTTGAGGCATTGCTATTGCAGGTTACTCAGTTCTGCTGTAACATCCAAAGGACTTCAGCACGCTTGCAGTATGAATGTGCATGTATCTCACTATGCTAAATGGCTTTTTAATACACTCACTTCTCTTAAGTATAAAGTATTTACACAGTTTTCACAAGTATATTAAATTTTGTTAGAATTGGGCCAAGGAATAAATTTTCCATTTATTATGCCCCCAGACAGAGCAGTTGTCAGAGCTTAACTTTCCTTCTCTCTGTTGGCAGTGGCACTAAATGTAAAGGCTTTCTTTTAAAGATGAGTCTGTAAACTGCTGCGTTAGCATTACAATGATTTATGGAGAAAATTGCTTTTCCACTGTCAGAGGCCTTCAGAGAATAATGTGGCAGTCTTTCATATTTGAGAAAAGGAACAGGAAAATCCAAGAAATGTACTACAATGAGATGTCTCTCTGAAACCTGGGTATTAGAAAGCTGGTTCTCCCTGCTCCATGATTCCCAGCTCTGGTGGTTTGGGGGCTTTGTGTCGGTTTTTGTCATTGGCTCAGACTTCAAATTCTTTAGATTAGTTTACCATTTCTCTGAAAGATGCTAAAGTGACATTTAAAGGGTTTTGGGTAGCTGAGACTAACTGTATCTAAAGGCTCAGTGATTTACAGAGAGGGAAATAAACAACTTGTGGTTTGGCTGCGGAAGCGTTAGTCAGCTCGTCTGTTGAGTCATGACCCAGTGTTCAACAACTGCATCTTACCTTTGGTGCCCACTACATTTCTTCGTTGCTTGCTCACTATTCCATTGCTTCTAAGTGACGAACGAGATGTGAGGAGGTGCCTCTTAGCAGCCAAACAGCACAATTAAGTCTGTTTCAAGATTGCATTTTTGTGTTCACCCTTGCAGTGACATGAGCTGAAGTCCTTTCTTCAAAGGTGAGCTTAAAAGAAAAAATCCATTATGAGTAAGTTTTTCATGTATTCACTGAACCATTTAATTTTTCTCTTCCCCTTTTTACTTTGGACTAGAATTACTTGTCTATATCCATATAAATTCTCTGATCCAGACTTCCACAAGGTACCTTTTAGTTCTATCCACCATAACAAGCCTCTTTTTCCTTTTTTTTTTTTTTTTTTTTTTTTTAATGGGCTGGCTAGGATTAGATGAGCCATTTTATTAAGTTTGTGACCAGCAGTGCTTCTTTATCTTGGAGGTAAAGATAAATGAATGAAATGAAAGTGGGTTTATCCTTTACAGGATTATGTTTGAGTGCAGTAGATGCTGCTCCTTGAGAAGATGAGAAATGAGGAAGGCTGGATTTTTCTTATAGCCTGTTAAATAAATCGTTTTTAAAATGGACTCTTATTTACAAGTGGCAGCTTAAAACTGTGGATGAATCTGTCTTATTTGAACTGTTCCCAAAAGTAGAAGGGAGAGAGAAATGCTTGGATAAAGAGACTTAAGTTGCAGAATTACCAAGGAAACTTGAAGTATAATTCCCTGAACCTACTTGAAGTTTGTGCTTCTCCTGTGGTTCTCCTCCTTCCTTCATCTGAAGTTTTGGCCTGTAGATCAGACATTGTCTGGGGCTGAAATGGGATTTTTGTTTAATTAGAGCTGAGTGAAGAGCAGAGCCTTTCCCATACTTTCCCATCTTTCTCCGGAGTGCTGAACTGATGTATTTCCTAGTATGTGGTTGTGGTCTGGGTCCCTTGAGCAGAAGCTAAATGTGACTTGTACCCAGTGAAAGGGTTATATAGGGGTCAGCTCTGATCTCTGAATTCAGAGTCTGGGGACACTCAGCCCTGTAATGTAGCCCTCCAAGTCCCCAGGATGGGCTGCTGGTACCAAGAGGGACTGATACCAAAGAAGAGCTTATTTGCTTTTATCTCCAGTCTTGACCTGAAAAGTAAACCTTCTGGTGATCACGGTGATGCTGCAGAGAGAAATTTTTTCTTTCATCAACATCAGGGCTAAAACTTAAATAACTTGAGATTGGGAGGTTAATGAATGGAAGCGGCATGGCCACCAGTGGGACCTCATTTTTTTCCTACTAATTTCAGATGGTTTGGTAGTAGGAAGATCTTTTTCCTATTAAGCTCTCTTAGTGCTTCAAACCTGTCTCCATCTGCAGGCAATTAGATGATAATTTTTAGCTGAATTTCAGCTTTATGAATTTTCATAAATGGTCTGTTAAAAGTATCGAGCAGTCTTTTGATGAATTTGGGAATTGGCTTTCAAACAAAACGTTTTAATTTAAATAGTGATTGTTCTTCAGTTTTTTTCCTTTCTTTTTTTTTTTAAGATCTTGAAGAATCTATGTGCAGTTTATGCAAGGAGTTTCTACGTCTTGCCACGTAGCAGTCACTGCTTGCAGCATGGGGTAATGTGGTTTTGGAGTAGGCTTCCCAAAGGGATGGGTGCAAGCTCCATCCACAGAGTTACTCAAGAACAGGCTGGAGAAAGCCCTGAGCAACCTGATCTGGTCAAAGAGCTGCCCCTGCTCTGACCAGGATCTTGGAGTAGAGACCTCAAAGTCTTGGGGGCTGTACTTGTGATGAAGGTACATGATCAGATCATTAGAAATTTTACATTTTGCCCTCACTTTCTACTGAGCATCTTCCTCTGGCCTTAGGTTTTAAGAAGAGGGAATTCAAGGAGGAAGTCCTTATAGCACAAAGGGTATTTCACTTTCTGCAAACTCTGGGATCCCTGCTTACAATTTCAACAGCGTTGTATTAATTAGGTTTAAGACTGGTTTTATTTTGAAAAGAAGTTTTGTGGAAGTGCAGGAGCTCAAAATGGATGCTGTATAGTGTCAGGAATGTGCTCAGAGAGATCAGTATTCAGGGTGGAAGGAGGGTACCACTGGAAATTGCCTTGCATCATTGCACCCACCCCTCTCGATTGCTCAGGATGAAAATCTTCTCAGTGAGCCTGGAGGTAGCTGCCCTTTCATTCCTCCTGGTGTTCATGTGATAACAGCTGTCCTCAGGCAGCAGTGCTGTGTCTTGGCCTCAGGAACGGGACAGGCAAGCCATGGAAGCTGTGGTTCCAGCATCTTATGCACAGAATTAGCATTCCAACAGTGTTTGTAAAAGTCAGAGATGGATTTAATTTAATCCCCGCCAATTTTATAGCTTTCATTTGACGTTGAGTGTTGATACAGTGAATTCTTGTTTCTGCTTGAAGACACAAACCTGTTATTAATAGAACATACATTTCTGTAGCTTATTACGGTATTCTTTTAATTTTCTAGCCGTATTTGTTGTAAATGCCTGAATTTTATAGGAGCTAATGATCTGAGAAGCATTAGCATGCCTTTGGATTTTTTTGTTTGTTCCTGGCTGACTAGAGAAGTTAGCCTATTAAATGGTAGGTAGTTGAAAAAATAAGGTAGTGTGTTAAAGCTTGCAAAGATGTATGGTGTGGGCTTAAATGATTCCGAGAATAAACCTTACAAGCAGCTCAGCCTGGAGAAGAGGCTTGAGCTCATGATTATTAATATATCATCATTTGCATTAATAAATACAGTTTCCAAGTCGTGCTGGGGATTTATGTGCTGCATGGTTGTTTTGTAGAATAAGGTAGTAAATAACACAGAATAAGCTATGAAGTGATGTTTATGTTCTCACAGGGTTATATACAAGTGTGTGCATACATTTGTGCAAGTGAAGTCAGAATAATTTCTCTGTGAGACTGTGGAGTTACGGGTATACATAAACTATTCTTTAGAAAAAGCAAAGATATGTAAGCATAGCATTCAAAATATTGATGAAGTAAGATTCAAAATGCCATCAAATCTCATGAAACAGTTTTGTCAGCTGGATGGAAAGTACTTCAAATGATGTTTTAACCTTGTTCTGTCATTACCAGGCAGCAGGCTCATTGCAGTTAATTGCCCAAGCCCATCCCCTGGCTCCTTGGGAAAGGCTCATCTGTGGTGTATGGGCTTGATATTTAGGGAGGCTGGTGCCCTGACTCGTGGTGCTTGCTGGATTGAGCTGAGTTGTCTAAAGAGGTTACTGTCTGCAGCTGTCCCTCCTGATTCTCTGCAGGGTGTCTGGCAGAAGAGCTGATGGCAGTGTCAGGAAAATGCAGAGGCTTGAGTTACAGGAGTGCTAGGCTTGGGGTGGTGATTTGTCCTGTGAAATGGGACCTCTGGCAGTGTGGTCAGCTGGAGACAAACATCCTCAGCTGCTGCTGCCAAATCATGGAGGAAGCATGAACTGGCGCCTACAGACAGACTGCACTGTTTAAAATCCCATTATTGATGGAGATCTCTCTTTCAGATCTATTTGTTCCCCTGCCTCAGTGAACAGTTGCTGTGCTCAATTTTAAAGAAACAAAATCCTTTTTGGTGTGGTAACAAAAGGGTGGCTTGGAAACAAGCTTTTGAATGGCTTTATAATTTAGAAGGCACTTCAGTACCTACCACAGCTGAGTTCCTTCCTACTTAGTGGTGTAATCCTGGTAAGATGGTGCTGTTGTTCAGACCACCTCACAGGCTCTTGAAGAGCAGGGTTCCTCCTTCAAACCTCAGCTTGGGGAGAGGCTGCTGTGTTCTGGTCCACCTGACCGTGAAGAACTTCTTTCCTGTGCAGTGACCATGCACTGCTGGGGCAGATTGCCCGGAGAGGGTGTGGTGTTTCCCTCACTGAGGTATTCCAGAACCATCTGGATGCAAGCCTGTGCCATGTGTTCTGGGATGATCCTGCTGGAGCAGGGAGGTGGGACTAGGTGACCCATCGTGATGCCTTCCAGCCTTATCCATTCGGTGATTCTGTACTGGAAACATTTCCCAAACTTGAAGGCAGATGAGAATGTTTAGATAGTTGTAACCTCTGCCACCTCAGTATTTGAAAATGTTGACACTGCTGTGGCTGCTGTCAGAGCTGTTCATAACCCACTGTGTATCAGCCCAGCTGGGTGAAACAGCACCTCCTGGGTTTCAAATGTTGATACAGGTTACCCAAAATACTGCAGAAGGCAGACTGATCATTTGGCTTGAATTTTAAATAGTGTCATAAGGAACACTCTGCATTTAACCATTGGCATTTTTAGTTAAATTTTTCCTACTCCAGCTTATTTTAAATGGTGTTTGTGGAAAAACTGAATCAAATCCTCATTAAGTTGCATGGTAGTTGTTTGCAGCAGCTTTGGCTCATTGTACTTCTGTTGATCTGGCATAGAAAGCCTGGCATTGTCGTCATCTTCTCTTCAACATGCAGAAGAGCATCGCCCAGCAGTGAAGTGGCTTTTTATCAATACGCTTTATATTTGGTTGCTTGCAGAATTCAGCAGTTCCCTGTAGGTTTTCTCATCATTAGTGCTAATTAAGCCAAGTTCCCCTGAATACATGTATGCGAAAAAGACCTTGTGCAGCAGAAGAGGATGTCTCTAGCTACAGTCTTACAGCCAAGACTGGGACTCTGCTATGGCTTTCTGCGAGATTTTGGGGTGTAGTTAGAGGAGATCAGGTTCATGGTAACCACTTTGCAGAGCAGAGAGGAGCATGGTTCTGAAAACTGAGCTATTGCAAGGAGCCCAATTAATCTCACAGCACAGCATATGCTATCATTGGGTTTGAAAAAAGAACAACTCCGTTTTATCTAGAGATGACAAAGCATGAAAGTAGCTCTGTTGGGTTTGATTTCCAAGCTGTGAGATGGATCTAAGCCCACCAAATCTCCTCGATTCAGGTTTAATATTCTCCTTTAAACAAGCTCTTTATGGAAAGGGAGTATTATGAAGTGGTCTCTGTTAGAACTGATGGCATTTCATTCCACCTAAAAGGATTTTTATAAGCATGAAGTGGGCCTGGAACTAGGTCTAATGACATTACTTTGTTAATGTGGTGCCTTTTTATGCCTTTTCTTCAAACAGGCCAGAACAGCCCTCCAGGCTACTGTGCCTGTAAGAAAGATGCTGAAAGTATGACTGAAGCATGGCTGGTGCAATGATGTCTTTCTGAGGGAGCCCAGAGCTGAGGACTGTCCTTCCCTGTGCAGTGCAGGCTTTGATGGGCTAATGCAACACCCTTCCCAGTGTGTTTCCCAGATTTTGGGGGGTGGGGGCAGGGGGGAGAAGTTAATTAACACACAGAGCTGACTCTTACTTTCATGCTTCAAATAGAGGTTTGATTAGGGGTAGTGAATTCTCATCAGATGTTTGGAGCTTGGAGGAGGAGAGGTGATGGGAAGGGTACCCTGGGTGCATGCAATAACTGCTGGTGCTGCTGGAGCTGGGATATTCCAAACAACTCCAAGGAGTGGGATCAGCCTGAAACAGCTTGGGGTTCTCTGTCCCTTGGTTTTTATTAGACATTCATTAGACTTGAATCTGATCTACTGAGAGTAGCCAAGATGGCTTCACCTTGATGAGAGGACAAATTTCTGGTAATCTGGGGGTCACATCTAACCTAAAGTAATGTGATTCTTAGGGATGAAAGTGTTTGCTCTCTGATAGAATGACTTTGAGTGGTAATCTCATTTATACATTTAATTTATCTATCCAAATAACTGTCTATAGAGAATTGAGGTTTGAGTGGTCCTTTCTGACTAGGGATTGCAACACCCTGTCTGGGATCATGACATGCTTGCTCACTTTATATTTTGGAAAACATTTGGCAGCCCGGGAGTGTGAATCAAGAAACACATCCTACAGTGGTGCTCTGTCCTTGTCCCTGTGGCACAGATTAAGGACTCGGAAATAAAAGCAGTGACCTTACTTAGGTGCTGCTCTGGAGTAAGGAGTAACTAATGGAACTGCTGCTCTATTAAAGAGAAAAACCTCAGTGGTTTTTTATTTCAGCCACTCACAGCTTTAGCAAAACACTCTTTTGATACTGAAACTTCATATGCTTTGTCTCAGTAGCTTTTGTTTTTATGTGTGACAAAATTTAGGCTTTGAGCTGATAGAACACAAAATCTGAGTGCTTTACTGCAGCTTCCTATGCCTGAATATAGCTTTGTTTTTAAAAAACACACATTAGTATGCCAGTGCATGCTTAGTGACACTAATTACTTTGCCTTAAAATACCGGTCTTTTGTCGAAAGTCTCTCAGGTGTGTGGTACTAATACCAATTTCTGTGTTGGTCCCAGGTGCTGAACAGTCTGCACTGGTGCCCATGGTGTTGGATTGCAACCTAAATTTCTAATCTTTGGCTTTAATGCCTCAAAACAAGCATTGGAAAGAGATAGCCAGGCTTGGGATTGTTAGAAGTGACATGGTACCCCTCAGAGGCCACAGAGTGGAAGCACAGAGTAAGAAAGACTTTAAGGAAATGTAAGTGAAGAGCCAGAGCTGCTGCTGGCATCTTTCCTTCTCACCAGTTAAGTCCTAGCAATACATCTGTGTTGTCATTAAATATGGGATCCCACAGCAAGATGGGAGTTGATGTTAGAGATACAGAAATAGAAACAGCACTGTGTTGGGGAGAAATACACTTGAAAGGCTTTGGTATATTCAGGGAGGAAAACACGTGTGTGTGTGTGTGTGTGTGTGTGTCTATATATATATATCTATATAGATATATATAGTTCCGTGAGAGGGACTGAATCATCTATTTTGTAGAAGTGGCAACTCCTACAGTCACAGATCTTGGCAACAAGTCAGGGCTGAGGCATTTTTGATTATAGTATCAGTTGTAGACTGTGCATGGAAAGGGGAGAGGAGCAGTTGGCCGAAGACCTTTGGCTGTAACTGGTGATGCAGTGAAAGGCAAATGCACTTAGATGCAGCCCCACCTTCTCCTGTTTTCAAACAGCAGATACATCTGGCATGAACCAGAGGTACATGGATTACTGTTGTCAGGTTTACTCTACCACCGGTTACTTCTGCAGGAGTTGCTACTTGAAATGTGTGTGTGGTTCTTAAAAGTGTGACTGGGAGGCAGGAAACCTTCATCTGTCCCAAATCAAACCTTCTGGCGAGTACCTCCTAGCTGTAGTGTGACTTGTTGAACACCAGTCTTGCTGTTGCCTTGTTCATAACCCTTATGGTGAGGCAGCTGCTCCATTCCTTGAATCAATTTAGTTGCCCATCTGTATGCATTCCCTAACTCCAGTGGATCCTCCAGGGATGTGGAGAGCTGCACACCAGCAGGATGCAAATGTAGTAAGGCTTTACACAACGGCAGAGCTGCTAAATACTCATTCTTTGCTCTTTCCTTGCTGCTCTATCCTTAACATCAAAGCAGGCTTCCAGGCATGTTTCAGAAGCAATTTATTTCATAATTCTATTTGTTAGCTATGAATGTTCTCCAAGGTCATAGGTTTTACCATTAAAATAAAGCAATTGATTTATAATCTCACAGATTGGGAATTAAGATAAGCAGTGGAGAAACAAGAACCCTTGAGGATGTGCTTGCTGTCTAGCATCTCTTCGTGGTGTTCCCATAAGATGGTGGTTGTCAACTTCTTAGGAGAAAGAAAACAGTGATTTGGGAATGGGAGATGTCTGTCTTCTACTTTCCCTAGAACAAAACCATTAAATCCTTTCAATTTGATTTCTGTAAGCAATTCTGCGGCATGTTTATAAAGTTCTTTCAAAGATCCAGCAGTTTCTGTGTCCCCAAAAGATTCCTTACAGAATTTTGGTTAGTCTTTGTTGGTCAGAAATGTGGAGTTTAAAAATAGGCTAAAAAAAAAGGAGCAACTAGTAAGTGTTTTTAACAAGCACATCTTTGAGGAGCAAGGACCACTGCTGGTCCAAAAGGTAATTTCACTGGGGGTTTGAATTATTTCCTACTATTCTATGGAATGTTGTTATTGTGCTAATGAGGAATTCACTTGGACTGTGGAAATGTATCACCTGCAAAGCAGAATGTTATCTTTCTGAGCTGGCCCTGTTGAGTCTTTTGACAAGACAAAACAAAGTTAAGTTCTCTGGTGAATTTTCACATAGATAAGCTTGTGTCTAAGCAAATGCTTACATTGACAAAAAGACTTCAAGCAGCAAGTGACAGGAATACCCTCGAGCTAGTTAAATGCAAATAAGGCTTGCATAATACTAAGTGTATTTGAAAGACTTGTAGGAAAAAGCATAAAAATAATTGTTGCTGTGCAAGTAGGCTGTTTGTCCTAATGCTGATTAGTCCAGGCATAAGCAGAGCTTTGCAAATATTAGGAACAGTTTTATATGGTATATTAGCTACTTGATTAGGTACTACACTAGAGTGCTCCTATTTTTATTTGTAAATCACTGACAAAAAGCTGACTGGCCGAAGGTGAGAACACTGGCTGTCCCAGGACTGAGTGGGTGTTGGGATGGTACAACAGGTGGTGGGATGTTGGTCTGTACTGGTAGTGGTTTATTTCTGCATTCTTTTTCTCCCTGCGGTGTCTTTGATGCCATTTGAAGGTCACAGGTCTGACAATTCCATTGCTTAAGGCTTCTTATTATTTTTTTTAAGGATGTGTTAACTTTTATGGGCATACTGAAATACTCATTTGTTATGTCTACAGCATGTCTCTATTAAAAAAAAAAATTGAATTAATGCTAGAGAAGCAAACCCAACCCAAGTGAGAGAGGTTCTATTCTGTTCTAATAACTTGGCTTTTTACCAGACATTGTAATGCATTATTTTTCTTTCTTCAGCAGAAGGCTGAGGGTATAAATTGAATCCAGGCAGATGAATCACTGCCATCAGTTTAGTTGTGCTTTACCTGAATCCACAGGGCAGCGAGCAGGAGCGGAGACAGCGGTTCAGTTAAGGTTGTGGTACAAGTAAATCTGTGGTATTGTTGTAGAGGCTTTGATTATAAAATTCTTCCACGGAACAGGGTGAGCTGACAAAACAAGACAGGCCTGAATGGTGTTTTCATCCTGTGTGTATAGAAAGTGATTTAGGCTAGTGTAGATCTGGGGAGTGGGGAGAGCAGCCTGGGTGCTTAGGTGACTTCTTTCCCTCTCCCATTTTATTTAAATAGATGCCTGCATGCTTGCTTAATTCCCCAGTCACAAGCATGTTCCTCTGTGCATTTTAGGGGCTCATGGTTTTGCAGGCTGCACCTGACTAGCTTTTCTCTAGCAAGCAGTTGTGAGTGGGACTATCTCCTGGCACTGCTTGGAGAGAAGTTGGGGTGCCTGAGTTAAAAGGCCAAGTTTCAAGCTGCTTCATTGAATTATTTTATAGCAACAGCAACTGCATACCAACAATCTTTTCTCTCCATGGTTTAAAAATAACTTCATGGTATCTCCTTTACGAGGACTTGAGGATTCTGGTGGCATTTAAATTTATCTTCCCTTGGAAACATTGCACTGCCTTCGACTTCACAGCTCTGTTGAGGAGTGGAGAGCTCTGAGGGGGCAGCCTGAAGAGCCCTTTCTCTTCTTGTAATTGATTTAATGCTTTCTAATTGTCGAAAGGTACCTTAAATACCCCTGCTCTCATGATTTTGAATGTGAAATTAGTGTAAACTCAGTTTTCCCTGCTGCCATTAGGAACTTCCTCCCTGGTTCATAAACACTCTGGATTCTTAAGGGGAAAAAAATAAAGGGATAGAGACAGCAGGGACTGAAGTGAATTAGTGAGTGGAAGAACTCCAGAAGAGACCTCTCTAAACAGTAGATTGCTTGCTTAGTCAGAAGACTTGGGGAGAGCTGGTTTCTCATCATAGAGACCTTGTGACTGAGGGCAAATGCTGTCCCCACACCCTTTCTGGGGAGGTATCTCACTCAGGCTGATGCTCTGGAAGGAGACAGGTGTATGTGTACCTGCCCTGCCAGCAGTGCCAGGGCTGCAGGAAAGCAGAAGCTCCTGGAAAGTAGGATTTCTTCCCCAGCTCTGCTGGATGTCTGGCAGATTTCTCTCAAGCCCTTCCAAGCTGTGAAGGTAGGAATGACATTAGCTGTTTGTAACCTGCTGCCTGCCTTTCTCTTAGATGTGTTTTATGTACAACCTCAGGCTTTTCTCATTTGCAGCTTAACTTTGTTATAAAGTGACTGCTTTTACTTCCAACTTCATTGATATTTATTATAAACTTGCCCTGCAGGTCAAGAAAGAAGGTGCCTCTGTTTGCACAAGCAGCCCTAAGTGGAAGTCGTAGTGTGCATTGTTTTTACAGTACTGATGATCTGATTTTGACCCCCTGTTGTTACCCAGGGAGTTTAGAAGGGTTTTTTTTTCCACAAATACTGCTTTGCTCTGCATTAGCACCTAGAAGTTCGTGAAGCTGTCGTGCACAGGAGGACTCAGTGGGCAGTCATGCCATGGCACATTAATGGTAGAGCACACAGCTGAACATTAAGCACATTTCCAGGACACCTGTTGGCTTTGATATTTGGCTACCATGCAATGTAGATGGTGTAGCTGAACTGAAAAACCTCCAGAGCACCTGAACAAAGATCCTGGCTGTGGTAGGGTGATTGTGCTGCCACAAAAATGGAGGTGTGGATGTGTTTATGGGGGTGGGTTAGAGAACAAGAACTCCACCCTGCTGGGGTGTGTGCCAGACCTGACCAGGGTGTTCTGAACTGTGTATTTGCAAACTGCAAATTGTGATTTTCAACTCTGCCATACCAAGATGTTTAGGAGGTAAAATATCCTCCAGCTAAGTATGTGTGGTATTTTACAGAGTTCTCAGCCTGTGTTTTTGTTTCTCAGTATTGAGTTCGACCGAGACTGTGACTACTTTGCCATCGCTGGAGTGACAAAGAAGATTAAAGTCTATGAGTATGGTACAGTCATTCAGGACGCGGTGGATATTCACTACCCGGAGAATGAAATGACCTGTAATTCCAAAATCAGGTAGGCATTGATTTGTATTTGAACTCAGAGTGCCTTTTCCACTTGCTTATTTATGTGTAGTAATTGATTGGTTTTCTTTATGGGAATTGGAGGGGAAAGGAGGAATGCAGGAGCTAATGAAGATTGGGGTGGCACAAGCACTGTTACTTGTGTATGCTGGGTTCATCCCAGGTAGTAACAAAGCCCACGTATCTGGAGGAGAAAAGGCAATAGGGTGGTCAATTGCTGTTGTGTTCCTTGCAAATGCTGTTGGATGCCTGCTCAGAGCAGTGGGTGTATGCTCCAGGTAAAGTCATCACTTGTCTCAAGGTGACCTCTGTACCCAGTTCTTCATAACAGTTACTGATTCCTTCCTGCTCTCTTCTTTCATTGACCAGATCCTTTCCATTCTTCTGAGAGGTTGCTAGTTCTCAGGAAATGTTCCTCACTGGCACTTTCTGCCTAGGAATTTTTGTCTGCCTGGAAGTACTGTTCTGCTTCTGAGAAAAGATCTTTCTTCATTTTTTTGCTTCTGTGCTGCTATCATTACTGTCAACCCTTTTTTTTATCCTTTTAGATGTATTAAACCAATGAAATATAGACCATGTCAGAACTTCAACTGAAAGAATCCAGCTAAATAACTCAGAAATCCTAATTCAAAAATTCTGCTAAAGCTCAGAAGTAAATAATACAGGCAATCAAACCCATTCAGTATTATAATGCAAGTCTCCAGCATCTCTGTTGAACTCATTCGTTTTTATTTGGTACTCTACATTTTAAAAGCAATAAAGCACCCACAAAAGTGCAAGTAATAAATTTATGTAACAGTCCAGCTTCCATGAAAACAAAATGTTGTGCAACAAAATTAAGAGTGTTTGCGAGCCTATTTTAGAGCATAAAAGTCATGCTTTGTTTCGTAGCTGACACATTTCTAAAGATAGATCAGTCATTCCTGTGTTGCTTGTGCTCATTATTCCCAGGAATTGCGTAACGCTATTTTATGAAGGGAAAGATGTAAATGCAGCTGACCCTGGGACTAGATTTCACAGTGGGTAAAAGCAGCCTGAGAGTGATTTGTATTGATATGCTGTACTGATTATGGATTGTGTTTGGCTGGGCTGGTGAAACGTTCTGCGTTTTCACCTGAGTCATAGCTGAGCTCACACCATTCAGCTTCATTTTTCTGGCAAGAGGAGCAGAATAATGGGAGAACCACCTAGCAGTCAGTTAATACCTTTTGCCTTAATTAGAAGGGGGAAAGCAGTGTGTGTTTGGTATTTCTTGGACAATTTGAAACAAATTCCAAACTTGCTGTTTCAGTTTCGACAGGGGATCTGCCCTGACGCTCCTGCCAGTCATTAGGAAAATTGGTAATTCTCCCTTCTCCCACACCTGCCAGTGAGGAGAGTCACATTAGTGCCTTCAGTGGTGTTACTCGTGTCAGCTTTGTGCTCCAGATGAGATGCTGCCTGCTTTCAAGGCTTTTTCTCATTCTCAAATGTCATGCATCTATATATTTTATGTATATATGACAGTCCTAAATGCACTGTCCTCCGACCCTCTGCCTCAGTAGAGGAGGATCAGGTCCTCTCTCATTTTCTTGCCCTAGTTTCTCTCATTCCTTTGAAGAAATAAATGGTGGGGTTTTTTTCCCCCCATCAGCCTCCTCCAATTATATCAGGCTTCCTTTGGCATGTAGGTGCTTTTGGTTTTGACAAATAAAGTTGGTCTGTCAGTCAAAGGCATCCTTGCTGTATCCATTAGCTGTGCTGCCAGTCACCAGTGCCGGGGTTTGCTGGTGCAGCGTCGAGCAGCATAATAACTTGCTTTTCTGAAGTGGCGTAGCTTGAGGGAGAAGTTATAGATGAAGGCTGTAATTTCATTATGGAATATTGCAGTGTGCTGAAAATGTGCCCATATTGTAATAGAAAAATCTAAACAAGTGGAGCCTGCTCTTTGTAAAAAGCCTCAGCTTAAAGCTGTTGATCTTAATTTGGGTGAAAGTGCAGCCTCTTCGAAGGACTACCCATGAGTGCCCCTTCTGATACTGAAGGGAAACATATTTCTGCTCTAGCACATGGGTGGTATTTCTCTTCCCAGCAGAGATGCGGGGGTCTGCGTGCAGATGAGATTTGGTGACATGTCTCTCCTGGTTAAATTGATCCTGGTTAACCTTGTTCAGAGCAATGATGCCGGAACATAAATCATTAGCGATGATGTTGGTGACTCAGCTTTCAGAGGAGCAGAGGCTCTGATGGGCTTTTATAAAAGCAGACAGGTGACAGCATTTGTGTCTGGCCAAGAGCAAGTCTGGCCCGGAGCAGCTGCGGGAAGGGAAGCCCGTGCCTGGGCCGGGGCTGGCGCCAGCCCAGCCCTGCTCTGCCGTGTGCCAGCTGGGTGCCTGCTGAAAGCTTGAGCTTCATGCCAGCAGTAATTGATTGTAGGCTTTTCCTGGAGCAGAGCCCTGGTACCAGCTGTAGCTGAGTCTCTTCCTCTTTTCCAACCCCCTTTTTTACACCCACCTGCTTCTTAAATACATTCCTTTTTCATCATCCGCTAAGCCTTCTTATCCCTATTTTTAAGAACGGGGAGGAAGTCGGTGTGTCGGGTTTCTGGTAAATGTGCCTCGCGTCCCCTGGGAACAACAGTGGCATAAGCTTCCAGGAAAAACACAAGATGACACATAAATCCTCATAAAAATCCCATTTACAGATTCATAGCTTCAGTACAAGAAACAAATCCTGGCATTGTGTAGTAGCTATAAACAGCACCCTGTGAGCTAATTATGACTTGCTGTGGCCCTAGCTATGGCAGGCACTAATCTGCAGCTCCCCCCGTGAGGGAGATGGGGAAGGACGAAGAGGAATGGCTAGCAGCAAGCCACAGCTCTGTTCTGATTTATTCAAGAGGCAGATTTGTTGTTTTGCCATAGGTTGCAGGGGGAGAAGAATAAGGAGATCTAGCATTCAGGTAAAAAATTGGCTTTAGGCCTCGTTAATCTACAGCAGGTGATGTGCAAGTGTGGTTAGGTAAACATGCTTTTGAAATCCACGTTTAGTATTCTGCATGCTCGCCACTGTGTGTTTGCAGCATCTGTACTTCAGTGATAGATGTTACCACAAACCTCCAGAATCAGCTGCATCTGTTTAGTCAATCGCAGTAAAAGCAAAGCATCGGTAGTCTTTCTTTTTTAGGGGGCTGCTGATATTTTACTGTTTCCATTTTTCGGTGTCAATGAATCGAATGTGTGATTGCTGTATCCTTATAGCACTTCCTGGCTGTGTTGCTGTCAGCTGTCAGTGGCAGCCACTTCTCGCTACTAAGTTTAAATTAAGCAAAAACTTGTCATATGGTCTTTTTCATTGTATACTCTTTGCTCTTTAGGGTGGTATGAGCTGGTTGTGTTGGATGCCTGTATATCCAGTGCAGAGGATGTTTGACACTAAACGGGTTATAAGGAAGTAGACCTTCAACTTGCATTAATTCTAAGTTTTAGAATCACTGCTTCACTTTGCAAGAAGATTAAATTTTTCTCTAGAAATATTTGTCTTTAACCATACTAGAGGTTTTCTTTGAATTGATTAGGAAAAAAAGGGTTTATTTAAAACATTCATAACAGTAATGTAATTCCATATGTCTCTGAAGTATTCGTTTCGTGTTGTTACTCATGTGGATGTTCTTTGCAGTAGTAGATCATGCCCTTAAAAACATTTCAGTCCTAAAACTACCAGTCATCAGTTGGCTCATGGTGACAGACTGGGTCTGAAGCAGATCAGACCACGGAATTTTGTGCCTTATTAAAAGCTTTAACTTCATTTAACTCTCAGTGCCAGAGGGGCAGTTGACATTGGGTAGCTTGATCCTGGATTTGAGGCATTTCAGCCATAAAAATACTGGCTCATGAAAGAAAGATCAGCATAACTGACAACGCTAACTGAGCTGTCCCACTTGTGTCTCTGAATAAAATGAAGGATGCACATGAATCTTCACAGGGTCAGGATTTCTGTGTGGCTGGATCAGATGCTGAGGTTAGGAGAGTTTTTCAGAGGTTGGTGATTAGCTTTCAACTACAGTTTCTCCAGCTTAATCCCCGAGGAAGGAAAGCTATAACAACTCCTGATAAGATAAATCTCTGGGGTGTAACTATCACTCTCTTTCTGGATTAAAGAACAGAGCAAAAACTGAAAAAAAAAAAAATAGAGCTGCTGTACTTAAAATAAAAGATGGCATCGCACAACACCTTTTGGTCCAGTGCTGAGTTATACATTCTCTCAGCCCTAGGTAGTTATTTTTATATCATATCTCAGAGCCTTCACACTTCAGTTTCTCCTGGATGTGGCTGCAGACCATCTAAAGGTTGTCTACAAAAGGTTGTTTTTATGAACTTCCAGGGCTTTGATAGTTAATCTGTTTGAGGACTATGCAAGCTGCATTTTTGGTTCATGTCACCTTTGCCCTTTCCTATGCCCTTCTCCAGCTTGCTCCTCCATGCCTTTTTTGAGTTCATTACTCAGTTCATTACCCATGATAACATCTCAAGGGAACCCAAAAAAATAGATGTCTTTAAAGCTTCAACAAAATTGCCTGTGTTGGGCATGGAAGAAAGATCAGTGCTTCCCTTAAGGGGAACATGGCAGTAGGTTCTCAACCCTCTGCAGGTCCCTGGAAAGCCAGATGGAAGAGAAACATCATAACATCCCAGCTCTAGGACAGCCTTCTTCCAAGTGTGCATTGGCACAGATGCCAGAGGATACAACCCAAGGAGTTTTACAGAGCCACTTTTTAGAGGTGCAGAGAGTGACAGGACAAGGGGGAATGGTTTTAAGCTGAAAGAGGAGAGATTTAGATTACGTGTCAGGAAGCTGTCTGCTCAGAGGATGGTACAACTCAGGTTGGCAGAGAAGCTGTGGCTGCCCCTGGATCCCTGGAAGTGTCCAAGGCCAGGTTGGATGGGGCTTGGAGCAAGCTGGGATAATGGAAGGTGTCCCTGCCCATGGCAGGGGGATGGAATGAGGGGATATTTAAGATTTCTTCTACCCCAAACCATTCTGTGATTTCTGTGAAAGGATAGCCCTTGCTAAACTACCTGGAAAAGGAGCTCCCCTCCTGATCCAACCCTAAATTGTGCTCTACAAAGGTTACTTTGGAGAATTTAAGTTCGACAGAAGCTCAGCTATTGCAGTGTTAAGAAAAAAGCTCTAGTTTCAAACTTTGTAAAGAGAGTTGGGTGGGGATGAGGGCAGAATTAAGGCAGAGAGCTGGAACAGAGTTGATTTTGTCTTACTGTGATCCTTTAATCATATTACTTAAAAATGAAAGATTTATGGTGTGTGTGATTTAAAAGGTGCTAATTGAACCACTTAGTGGCTGCAAATCCCAAAACATTTTTCACCTGTCAGGTCCTGTTTTCCCCTCTTAAGTCTATCTACAAATGCTTTCCAAATGAGTGTTAACCCCTTGTGAACACCATCAGGCTGCAGTGGGATCTTTGCTGTGCCAGATCTAATGAGCATGGCTTTGGGCACAGAAACCCTGTGTTTTTCTCCATCTATACCATCTGAGCCAGTGAAGCATTTTAAATCTATCACATCTCGAATAGAACTGTTAAACTCTTGTCCTTTTTATCTTTCTACCTGCTCAGTAATTCCTGATTTTCATTGTCGGGGTGATTTCTTTTTTGACAAGATGTGGTTGCGTGATTATCTTCTTCATACTTCAGCTGTAACATCCATCCTCTAACCACCCAAAGTGTCACCAGCACATCAGCCTTTCTCTAGGACCCTCTTCACTTGCTGATGTTGTCTGATGTCCTCTCAAAGCCATCCAGATAGGAGACTGCCTTCTAAGATAAGGCTCTGGGTTGCATTCTTCCTGCTTGCACATGATGGCTTCATTTACAGATTATTTCCTCTTTTCCTTAAGCTCTTTGAAGCCCTGACTTGAGAGGAGATAATCTGGTCAGGGGAACAGGTTTGAACTGATGAAGGTCTCCTGTGGTGTGGTGTCCACCTCCCTGCCATTAGCTGGAGACTGCTCCCCACCCAGAGCTCACTGTGGTGTAGCTGTAGGCCTCTGAACTGCTTTTGTGTCCGTCAGGGACTGCTCCACCTGGAAACATGACTCCAGGTGTCAGGTGTGGTTATCTCTGGGCTGCTGCAACCTTCACCTCACGGTCCTGGTGGGCAGTGCCTGCCAGCTTCATTTGGAACTCAGGGAGCCACTTAAGCTTCTCAGAATGAGGCTTCTAGTAAGTCACAGGCTGTCAAGACCTGCTTTTCTGTGTGGGTGCTAAATGGAAGTAGAGCTGGAATAGTGATGGCTCCTTGATGGTGCGTTTGTGGACAGCTCTCGTGCCTGCAAGGGTTGGGGATACTTAACATTTTCTCATTAATGATGTCTCATGGAAGAGGTGAAGCCAGGGAAATCACTGCATGAGCTGTATCACTGCAACCATCTTCTTAGCAGCTGGTGGTTAACACCAGTGACTTAACACTGGGTAAATAAAATTTTAAAGTTTTTGAATGTTAAAGTTTTAAAACCAAGGGATGCTGTTAAGTTTCGCTGTAGTCAGGAGCAGAATACCAGTGCTGCTTGCTGTTGCTTAACTAATGAAAAAATAAATGTTTATATTTAACTACCGTAAGAAAGGAAAAGGATTTTTCCTCTTCTGTGTGTAAATTATTAAGGAAAACAGGATGCAAGTGTATAGTGGAACCAAGAATTTGGCAAGGTATAATACTCCTAAATCAGTATCCATGTATCTACATCATTTTTCAGTGTGTAGCTGCACTGATCAAAGCAGTACTAAGAAGTTACAGAATTGTGGACTTCTGGTTTATATTGTTGGTTAAAACTTGGCCCAAGGCTGCTATGATCTAGTTATCTGTGTCAGAGCTGCTTGAGGACCTGCACGAATGGGATCTGTCAGTTCAGCTTCTGCTGTGTACATCACAGTTGATACTAACTGGCATGCTTCTTTGCCAGATGGTCCAAAAATTGGTGAACAAGTATTACAAATTTTCTTACCTCTGTCACATTTTTTGGGAGTCAGAGTGGAGGCACAGTGCCAGAATGCTACGAGTGTGACTTGGCAGTGTTGCTGCTCTTGTTTTCTCTGCTGATCGTTGGAGTTTGCCAGTGGAATCATCATTTAGGTTTGCACAGCCCCTCAATTCAGCTTGAAATAAAAACCTGTATGATATATTTTCCAGTTCTTGATCAGAAATACTTCCTGAAGTACTCGTAGCAGACAAACTGCTGCTTCCTCCTGGATAGGAAGGCTTTCTTAGCATTTACAGAAAGCTGAAAGTAGTTTCTCAGAAGTCAAACTTTCCTGTGCACATAGGTACATATATAGAACATATATATGTATATATAGATGTGCACTGCAGGAGAGGTTGATTTACTGTCCATGCAGCTATGCATTTTACATGTACAGCTCTTCTTTGGTAAGTAGTTTTCTTTATGGTATAATAATAATTTGTTTATGGTAATAATAACAGTGGTGTCTATTGCTAAGAGGTTAAGGAGTCAAACCTTGAGCTCTCTGAGAATTTGTGTGTTATTCTAATAGCAAAAAAATCACAGTGTTTGAGGTAAATGCATTGTTAAAAAATTCTTAACCCTAGACTTTGTATCAAGGGGGAAATGTCTCTTCAGCCAATAAAGCTTTGCTTTTAGTTTGTGGAAGAAGGTTTGTTTTATTTCTGATGGGTTTTGGTTTTTTTTTTTTCCCTGAGCTGCATGTTTCAGTGGGGTGGTTTGATCAAGGTGCTGTGTGCTTTGCACAGGTACTTATTGCCTGATGTATTGCAAGAGTGATTTTTGTGTTGTGCTTTATGATTGACTGTAAGACTGACCAGGGCTTGCTCTTTTCAAGCTGTATCAGCTGGAGTAGTTACCACAAGAACCTGCTAGCCAGCAGTGACTATGAAGGCACCGTCATCCTTTGGGATGGATTCACGGGACAGAGATCCAAGGTCTACCAGGTAACACACAACCAGCAAGCAAAATCTTTTCCCACGGGGTGACATGGATGTTCCTCCTGTTCGGTAAATGCGTCTCCTCCACACAGCTTTATTGAGCTGTAGTGTTCCAAGGGAGGCAGCTCTGTCTTCCTGTCACAGTCGTGGGGCAGCTGATGTTTCCTTGCTGCTGCTTTCGGGCAGGGAATCTGCACAGGGAGAAATGAGTTCCTGGAAGCTGTCTCTCCTTTCTTTAGAAGCCTCTGTCTCTCCATGCCTGTTCCACTTCAGTCTTTGTCAGAAGGCTTTTGTAAAACCCTGCAGCGGTTGCCAGCGCAGGTGCTCGTGAGCAGGAGTGCAAAATGCAGGCTTGGGTGCGAGGCTGGGAGAAGGGAGGCAAGGCAGAGCCCTTCCTCCCCCACACAGCCCTCGGCGCCCAGCTCGCCAGCCAGGCCTGCTGCAGGAGAAGTTCCTGGCATTTTACTCTTCCACATGCAACTCAAACATTGTGTTTCTATCTAATGGCTTCTGAGAGGCTTGTGATCAGAATGAGGAGGGTGGAAGAGGGCTGTCGTGTTTGGGAAGAGGCTGGAAGTGCTGCAGGCTGTCGTGAAGGTAGCATAGTCCATTGAAACTGGTCAGTGATAATGAAACTACAGACTGGACTTTAGTTCCCTCTCCTTGACAGTTCACTGTAAGTTTTAATTCCTATTTAAGCCTTTGTTTACTTTTTTGTTGTTTTTTACCCATTTTATAATGCTTATTTTTATTAATCCTTTGCATATCTCAATGAAAGAGAAATTATACTGGACAGAATGAATCTAGTCTGTTTTACTCTCAAATACATTTTGCATTTCTTTATGAGGCTGAATAATCAACCTAGAGACAACCAGCTGTTGCTTATGCTAAAACACTCATTTTGCTTCCTATCAGTTTAATTGAATTTTTTATTTGGATTTGCATAGAGGCATTGCCATCCTCTTTGCATGTACTGAAACCCTTTAGTGACTTCATCGTTGTGAGCTTTTTGTCTTGTAAGCCTGGTGAAGGCTTTAAACAAAGGGTTTGACTGAATTTCACATTTTATTCAGTGCAATGTTCTGCTTCCATGTGGGATGTGCCAGCACAGCAATTACAGCTCTTCTGTGTTTTGAGCAAGAGTGTGCAGTCTTTTAATAATATTTATTTGAGTGGTAAAACAGAGGATTAAACACCAGAAGATGTGTTTAATAGCTCAACAGGAAGGTGAGGATTTCCTGGACTTTCAGAGAGGAAGTGTTTGAAATGGGCATCTTGTCAGTATTGGGAGATACTTAAAAGTTGCTTATTAGTACTAGAAGATAGAACTACAGTCTAGGATAAGAAGCAGCACACGGTGGAACCACAGCCAGTCAAATCATGCTGCAAAACCAGGCTTCTAATGTGCATCTCCTAAAATATTTTTTTTTCAAAGTAAAAATGAAATCAGTTTCAGTTCTTAAAAAAGCCGTTCTAGTGTTTTCTGTTTTCCTGGCATGTCTAGCATATTGATAGGATTGGTCTGATTGAGAGAAAGGATATTTTTTGAAAAGCTGCTAAACACAATAAGCTTCTCTCTCCAGGCCCCTGCTGACAATTTATACCAAACATGTGTGTTTTCCTTTACTGTTTTATCATATTACAGCTCATTACCTTGCAATGTTTTCCTTGTTTCTCTCAACAGGAGCATGAAAAAAGGTGCTGGAGCGTTGACTTTAACTTGATGGACCCTAAGCTATTGGCTTCAGGCTCTGATGATGCCAAAGGTACTCTTTTATTTCAGTCTCTGTGCAGAAGACTTAGGCTCTGTGTATTCCCTTGGAAGAACAACAATGTGCTATTTCAAGTAGCTGATTCCTCAGCTGCCTTCAGTATTGTAGTTGTTGTGGTGATGTGTCAAGATATTACTGAACCGTTTGGATCTTAGAGAAGGAGAGGCTTTGTTGGGATTAAGATCTCTTGCTTCACTTTTTTTTTGTGTGTAATATACCCTCAGCTAACATTTTCCTGGACTCCAAACAAACCAAAATGTGTTTTAACATTAGTTAAACTTGTGGAGTTAAAGCCTCGGGGCCTTTCAAAAGAACAGCATGTATTTATATTTCAAAAATGAGGCTGTCAGTAAAAAAGCAGCAGTTCAAAAACGCCTGCTGCTCTTTTACCTGTGGCTCTGCATGTTGAAGACTGTGCTGAAGCTTCCTGCTTTCAAAGCGTGCCCTGTGTTTCCTGCAGCTTTAAGGAGTTGGATGGTGGGCTGAGTAGGAGTGCTGGGAGCAGCTCTCAGGGTCCGTTTGACAAAGGACTTTTGGAGAACCCTTTGCCCAAGCCCTTTACCACATGGTGGTAAAAAAATCTTCCACTTCTAAGAAGAAATAGGAAGCTCCTAAAGAAGCAGGATAGCACTGAGCGAGATGCAGTATTCTTCATCCCTAATGAATGTTTACAGTATCAAATCAGAGTTATTTAACAGCAAGAGCTTAAAAGTTCCTTTCCTAATCAGTGGGGATCAGCTCTCCCAGATGGGCTGGTAGGGCTCTGGACAGAGCTCTTCATGATTTGCTTTGAAATGATAAATTAGTTTCTCCTAAGTACTAAACCTTGTAAGCTGCTCCCCCTGCTTCCAAAAAGCTTTTAAATGCTGTTCCAAAAGCAATGACTGTTCCTCAATGGCATTTGGCAATCACAGAATCATAGAATGGTTTGGGTTGGAAGGGACCTTAAAGCTCATTTTTTTTCCCCCCCCTGCCATGAGCAGGGACACCTCCCACTGTCCCAGGCTGCTCCAAGCCCCATCCAGCCTGGCCTTGGGCACTGCCAGGGATCCACGGGCAGCCACAGCTGCTCTGGGCACCCTGTGCCAGGGTCTCCCCATCCTCACAGGGGACAATTCTTTCCCAATATCCCATCTAACCCTGCCCTCTGGGAGTATGAAGCCACTCTCCCTTGTCCTGTCACTACACTTCCCGAAGCTGGTAATTCTGTTCACAAAACTTCAATGATTATTTTATAGTTAAGGTGAGTTTTAAATGTTTTTGATACACTTCCCCTTCCTTTTTTGGTGGAAGGCAGGTGTGTTTTCTGTGTGCTTAAATGCAGCAGGAGTGAATATTCACCTTTTAAGTTAACAGCCTCTTCATCAGTGCCCCCCACTCCTGCCATGCATGTGGAAAAGCTGATCTGCCAGGTAGATCTGCATTTATTAGCATGCTAACGAGGTGTCCAGTTTTGCAAAGCCCAGCTGCAAGCAGAGCTTCTGTCTTCAGTTTAACAGTTCACTTCTTCAGTAATTGTCTCTAAAAGTGTACTGTTTACTTAGAAATTACTGTAATAAAGCCTGCAGATCCACATAACGTGCATTTCAATTCACAAAGGTCTTTTGAAGGTGTATTGGGGTTTTGGTGGATAAAACTGGGCTGGAACATTTTATCCTTTATTTTTACCATTACTAGCCCGTGATTTGCATATATAAAGGGCCCTTTAGAGACAAATGGAGTCTCAGCACAGATTTTTAAAAGTCTTTGAGGTACAGAGCAATAGTAGCAAAATGCCCGCATTAATGTTGTAGTGTCCATCTTCCATTTTGGTGATCACACTGCAAGGAGTGAATGTGAGGGAAAGGTAACACTTATGACAAGTGTCTTTAATGTAAAAGTTTGTCCTTTTGCTTATGTTCATGACTGTTTGGTTGAGTTCTGGTCTGTTCTAATACACAGTAATACATGTTTGGCCAGGTAGAGCATCTGGCAGGAAAGATCTGTTATCTATTCTTCCTGTCCTCTTTTATTTCTCTGCTTCTTTGAGGCCACACCGGGCTTTCCGGAGCTAATCTCATCGTTCTTCCCCACAAAGCACAAGCATCACGTTCCCCTGTCAAGCCATCAGGACAAGCCAGCAAAAAAAAAGGGACAGCTTTGCCAGTTCCACCCACTTGCCTGTGTATCTGCCTGTCTGCCCTTGCTCTTTTCAAGTCAGCAGCTAATTCTGAAAGCAGGCATGCACTGGGGAAGGTGCTTATAAATGAAAAATCCCGGGCTTCACTCTCTCTGCCAGGGCTCAGGCACTGCAAAGGGGATGCTGACAGAGTGCTATCAGGGAGAAAATGTTTCTCCTGTAATTAGAAGCAGCATTCTTGGGCCCCAGGGTCTTGCACTGTCCATCTTGTTAGATGAAGATAACCCAGAATATGCTTATTCGTGGAAGATCTTTCTACTTTCATAGCAGATAATGACAGCATAAAAGAATTACTGTACTTAGAGTAACTGCTGTGTGTACAAACCCTTCACTTTTGTCTGCAGTTGTTACTCCCTCCCCTTTTCAAAGGGCAAAGGTACTTGTGTGTGTCTACAGGGACCCAAAGGTACACTCTAAGTGGACAGCAGAGAGCAAAACTGGTGTTTACTTGTTCTACAAGCAGCCTGGGGAGAAGGCACGATCTTCATTTAAATTCTTTCATGCACATAATAATGGCAGGAGCTGTAGTTCTCATGTCAGTAGTAAACGGTGAATTTCTGCTCTTGGAGGAGAAAAGATAAATTTTGTGAAGGCAAAATGATGGCATCAAAGTACCAGGGCAGGGCTGGAGCTAACACACTTAGCTAATGACTTACAGGTGTCTGTTTTGGGTTGGGAGTGTCGTTTTATGGCCATGGTGGAGTTAGCAGATGAGGGAGAGTGAAATATTTTGTGATGCTATGTGGGCAGGGTTTGTCTTCACTGGGATAGATGCCTTTTTGGGGGTGGTCAGGTGTTTCTCTGCTCTGGCTTTGTTTTTGAAGCTCTCTGAAACTCAAGAAGATAGAAGGAGCACTGATAAATTCAACTGGAGAACAGAGTCCTGGTTTTACATCTGTAGTTCCTTCATTATTCCTGGCTCAAAATTGAGAGGTAGGATAGAACAGAAGCCCCTGAGAGCTCTGAGTTCGTAGCAATAGTTACTTTTCATTGTCTTGTGGCAAGGAGGAATGCAGGCATCTGTCTCACTGCATCTAAGGAAAGTAATTTCCATGCTGCCTCGGTAAAGGAGACCCTGGTACTAGTCCTGCAGTTACTTTTGTTTATAGTGCCCCTGAATTCAGCAAGGCAGCACAGATATGCAGAGTTGGCGTCATTAAAATAAAAAGGAAGGCCTTCTACAGAGGGGTCATAGGCTGAGAACTGCAGCTCATGGCCTGCTCCTCCAACTTCCACAGGGTTGTTTGGGGCTTCATTGATATTTCATTCCTTAAGCTTCTCTTGACTTGAGATGTAGGTATTTATTGCTCTCAAAATATCAAGCTGAACCTCCAATTAGGTCATTTTTCTGGCTAAAAAATCCAGGGGTTTTTCTGGAGATTTGTGGGGTTGTTGGATTCATTTGGTGGGAGTGTCTTGAAAAGGTCAAGATGATGTTGAAGGTTATAATAATGACAAGAAAGTCTGTGTCTTATGCCAGGAGTACCCTGCAGTCACTGCCTGCTGACAGCCATCAGCTTACACCACCTTCCTGACACCTGCACGAGGCAGTGGATCCAAAACTTTGCCTCAGCAGCTTTCTCCTTCCTTAGGGATTCTGCTCATCTCTGCAAATGAATTTTCTGGTAGCAAGATCCTATTCCTGGCTGAGAGCTTTTTCAGAGTGGCAGCGGGCTCTTCATCACGTGAGCAGATAAGAACTGCACAAGCGACAGGCTGGGTGAAACATCTTCACTCTGTGTGCCAACTGTGAACATCAGCACCTCCAGCTATTGTGGGACAGGCTTCTGCCTCTTCTACTCAGTGTTTAGACACAGAACCGATGCATGGAAAATTAATTTATAAACTTTACACATTTGATGTAAAGCTCCAACTAAAAAAAAAAAAAGACCTAAACATTTTAAACTGAAAAAACTGTTCTGAAGGCTTCTTTTTACTACTTTGATGAGGGGTAGCTATTTAGCCACATAAAGATGTCTCTCAGCAGCTGCAAAATGAGGAAAAATATGCTTTGAGAACATGTGTTTCAGAAATAGTCAATCTCAGATGGTTGCTTGTCTCATCAACACAATTCTAGATGTTACCAAGACATCTGCGTGTTGCATAATTACTGCCTCGACCTCAGCAAAATCGATGAAAGCTATGGCAAATAAACTCTACCCTTATGAATTATGCTTTATTAGCCTGTCAGCTCTTTTTAAAAAATAATGGGCAGTTCTAGGTAAAACTTGACATGTTTCATTATGTGTTGTTATACGTCCCATCTATCCTTTTTATGGTACTGACTAAGATATAATTGGAGCCCGGCGTATCTCACAGCAGTTAGATCACAGAAATTGCAGGCTCTAATCTGTGCCTGTCAGTTGTAACGAATATTATGATGACTTTGAGCACACGGGTTGTCTCTTCACCAGATTAAATGGCTCAGCTTATGACCTGCAAGCTTGAATGAAAAAAGGAGCCAAGCTGAAATGGAGCCCTCAATTAGCTCTTGCTACAAAGCTGGGACCAGATGGCCATTTATTTGTTTGGGAGGGGGGGGTCAAGGAGAGACTTGGCTGCTTTGGATGCAGCTTTAAATACCTGGTTGGAAGGCTTCAAAATAAGCCTGTGTTGTTTTAATACTAGATTTGGGCAGAATATTGCTCTGAACTTGAGATCATGTACCCACCCCACACTCCTCAGGCTGAAGTGGTGTTGCCTGCTGACACTGTCCTCTTGTAAACATGTTTTCTTTGCTTCTTATCTCATCCATAAACCTGATGGCCTTTACTGCCACTAGAACTTAGACTACTCATCTCTTGGTGTCTGTTCATTTAAGTAAAATGTTAATATTTTCTTGTTTTGCAAAATTCTTCTCTGCTCCTGTTCCCCTCTGCCCCCAAGTGCAGACGGTGGTGGAGAAGCTTTTATCATCCAGTCTTGCCTGGGAGAAGAGAGCTTCTCAAGCCATGCTTGCAAAGCTGTTGTTTCATTTAAAAAGTAGCCAGGTGTTTAGGACAAATATTGTAACTCTGATCAATGAGAATGGTTTTTTTCTGAAAACCAACCTCAGGCTGGGTGCTGTTTTCATTGGATTTTACATAATGCTTCTGGGCAAATAGAGTGTGCCACTGGTGTGTGTATTCCTGCTGGTGTCTGTGTGTGCTGCTTTCTGATGCTGCCAGGTACCCAGGCAGTGCTGTATTTACAGTGGTTCCTGGGTGTGCTCTGAGCAGTGCTGTGTTTCCTCCATCCTTGTATGGTCAGAAACAGCCCAATTTTATTGCTGTCATTGCTTGCCATCCTATTAAAAACTGCACGAGAACCAACCTGCCAGTATTCCTCCTTTTCCTTCATCTTCTAAAACATCCCTGGATCATCCACGTGGAAACCTTGCTTCTCCTTCAAAGCCCCTGGGAAATGCTGACCAAGAGGTGACACAGAGGACCCCTCAGAGGGTGGGGAACACACCGTAGGACTGCTGATCTCCCGTGTATTGATCACAGTGGCTGCCAGATTCCTGTGGTTTTGCCATTTTTGCTCACTTCACCTCCAAACTGATCCTTCAGTAGGAAGATTGGAGATCTGAGGAAGCCTGTGCAGCTCAAGGGGAACTCTTGAGGGGATTAACCCTTTGTGTAGCTCCTGCATGTGCAGCATTGGTTCCAGCTTGCTCTGCTTCCAGCCTCAGCTTGTGATACTCAAGTACAGCTTGAGCCACTCATCAAGAAAAGAGGGAGGGGAGAATGTTTAAGTCTTTCCTGCCTTGTAGGCTTGATGCCAATCTGCTGCTCCTTCATCTGGGCCGAAGGAAGGGTGTTGTTTAGCTTTTAATAATAAGATTAACTATGTGAGGAGCACCTGGCAGTCTTCACCTTGAGGTGACATGGTGCTTGAAGTGTTTCTGGCAGGTGGGGAAGGCTGTATTTTGAAAAGCCCTGGTGGTTTTTGTTGGTCATTCTCTGAAGCACTGGAGTGCTTGGGGGAAGAGCTCACTCTAGCACGTAGTTTAATCAGTGTTCATGTGGCACTCTCACAGAACAGTGAAGTTCTTGTACCGAGGGATTATTGCATCATAGGAAGCCAGCATACTGATTTCTCTCCCGTCTGTGCCAGTTTCTCAAGAATAAAACAAGTTGTTCTCACTCACTGTGCATACAATTAGGTATATTTATTCTGTGCAAAGCAGTTTTGCTGTGGAGCACGCAGTTCTTGCATCCCAGCTCAGGGACAAGGAACAAAATAGGATGTAAGCCTTCCTGTTCTTGGCTGTACAAATGTGCACTGCAGTAACCTTAAGCACTGAGATTGTAGCATGTGGGTAGTCCCCTGCTCTGATGGTCTCAGGTGTGTGGGATGGGGACTTTTGGCATCTCCTGTGTGTATAGGGTGGGCAGGATATTCACAACATGGACTTGAGAATATTCTCGTGACAGCTGACCCTTTAGACTCACTAATATCGTAGCAACTGAGGCTTTCCAGAACCTTATTCATGAAATAACTAGAGTTTAGGCCTTTCAGATGACGTTCATGCTTTTGTTGTTTTCTGTTTATTCATGTCTCTCTTTCCCTTTCTCTAGTGAAACTGTGGTCTACCAACTTGGACAACTCAGTCGCAAGCATTGAGGCCAAGGCTAACGTGTGTTGTGTCAAATTCAGCCCATCTTCTAGGTATCACCTAGCTTTTGGCTGTGCAGGTAGGTAAAAGGGATTTGGGGCAAAGGGATGTTGTTTGTTCCTTCCTTTTTTCCTTATTCCCCCCCCAAAGATGTGATGCTGGCTGCTGTGCCCAAGACTGGAGTGTCTTTGCAGTTCAAATGTCTCTGAGTAGAACTTGCCAAGTGCCACAATACCCTCAGAGACGTGTCAGCGTCATCCCTCGGCCTGAGTTTTTCATTTGGGTGCCTCTCTCAGAGATAAAAGGCAGGAGGAGAAGTTGCCCAGTGTGTTTGGTGGGATCGCTAGGGCAGCCAGGCAGAGCTCGGCCGTGGGAGTCCTGATGTGTTAGCATGAGGAGAGCTGCTCTTCCTGATTCGTAATATTGGTCCATAAATACTACAAAGCCATACTGGGAATTTTAACTGCTTTTACCTGAAGCGTGCTCTGAAGCTGTGGCTGTGCATGTTCCCGTAGCTCCAACTACAATCCCTCTGGGTGGGCTCATGTTTTCCTAGGCTGGGCAAAGATGGCTGTTAATGTTTTTGCAGTCAGTGGGGAAGGCATGACGAGCCTTTCATTCACTTAGATTAAACAGTTCTTGGTGATAATACAAAGATTTGAGAGCAGAGCAGGTGTCCCTCTGGGAGGAAGCTGTATTGTGCTATGCACAGAGTAACTAAAACTCAGAGGTGCCTATAAATGTTTAACCGGCTTTGCATTTTCTTTCTCCTTGGGGAGTTTTAATGCACTTGTAACTAGTTGTTCTGACAACATTTGTTCTCTCTGGACTCTAGGAGATACGTTGATCATTCTTGCAATCACTGGTTTGCCATTTTCATTCAGGTGTTCTCATTTCCAGGCTGGTTCTGCTTTGGTTGTAACTCTTATGAGGCAAAAGATAAACTTGCATTTTGATGCGCTGCAAAAACTGGATTCAAGCTGGAGTGTAAAATACTGACTTGCTTGACAGGCACCTATCTGAAGTTTAGTGAATTACATGTAAAAATAGAGTTGAATGACAATGCCTACCAGCAGCATTTGAATGAGAGGGACTGTCTGGGAGAGGCTCTAGGGAAAGATGAGAGCACCAGCTCCAAGTGGATCAGCCACCGATTAAAATATAGCTGTAAAAACACCAGGAAACAGAATTCTTCTTGATAAACAAATAACTGGGGTTCCTTGCCACCTGAAAGGCAGAGGGGGGATAAGGCACAGATGAATCGAGGAAGGCTTTTGGAGCTGGAGGGCATGTGGGGTTAGGAGCAGGTAGGAGTGTCTCTGTCCCCACACCCAGGTCCAGCAAACTGGCTTTGTGTGTTGTGAAAGAAGCATTAGGAAGCCCTAAAAGTTTCATGGAGGTTTTAAAGGACTACATGTGTGTTCCTATGATTTAGAGGATGCTGAGGGGTAAAATGGTATTTGTACTGAAAGAAGTGTTTACATCTGCTTGATGTTTGGTAATTGAATCTCTAAATAAAAATTAAAATGGATATTTGATTGATATTATGATTGCTGAAACAATTACATGGGGTAATTGAACTGATGGAAATTACTTCCCACAAAGGAGTTCTAATTGGTCTTTCAGCCATAAATACATGTGGAAAAAATGGCATATTAAAAGAAATACTGGAATCTTGAAAGACTTCATTTCTGAACTCCTAAAAAATAATCAGAGCAAAGAAATGAGTTAGTGTCTACTTTCATACTCCATATAGTAAAACAGTCATGTTTAATGTGTTATGATGGAGACAAAGGTTTTTCTTCTCCATCAATTTCAGCTGGTCTTGCTTAATAATTTCATTTAGTCTGTGGGAGAAGGAACATAACTTTTAAATAGCGTGAGTTGTCACGTAGGCTATAAAATTAATAAAGGAATATTCAAAGCTGGCTTCCTTGGGTAGTACTAAAAAAAAAAAAGGCAGGGAACTGGGCACTCTGACTTGACCACTCCTTTTTGCCCCCAGTAGGAATGAAAATGAGCAATCCACAACACTAAACTAATTCAGTGACCAGTGTAGTGGGTAGTTTGAGAAAGCTGTCCTAGCTCTGCCTTGGCTTGCTCACATGCTAAGAGGATTTTCACATTTTGAAAACTGTTTCAGTTACTTATTCCGTGATTTATTCAAGGATAGAAGAGCCAAGACTTCCTAGTGTTTCATGCCCTCACAGTCTTGTCTTGTATTTAAACAGAAGTGCTGTTTCTGTACATGCTCTCATTTTATTTGCTGATTTGATGGAGCTTAATGCTAAATATGTGTCTGTATTTTTGTGTGTGTATATATATATATATGGTTTAAGACTTGATGAGGTAAGCAATTCATAAAATGCTTAAGGAGGAAGTATTGGTACTTAATATTTGAGATATAAAAGGAAGAAGTAAATTGATTTACTATACTGTTAATAAATTTAATGCACATTTCAGTCCCCTTTTTCTGTATGCAGAATAGCTCAAAGCCAGCATAACTTCTTTAAGCAATGTCATTTTGACTGTAGGTCTAAATTTTTTCAGGGTTAACATTTTTATTTTCATTTACGGTTCTCTCTTAACCATCCATAAAGCTGGAGCATCTTTTCATAGGGTCCTGTTCTTTCACACCTCGTTTAAGGAAAGCTCTTCTCTGCCCTTCACAAATGCATCTTGCCCACTTGCATCCATCTGTTCAGAATGCCTCCTTGAAGTGGGTTTTCCTAATGAGACAATTCAGCTAGATCAGCATCTCTGTGCTGGTTCCTGTTCTGCCTTCACCACAGAAATAGGATGGCCATCCTAAGGTCCTTTCTACCCTGTCCCCATTTTGCATTGCTTCTCACTTGTTAGTAACATTTTGGCTGTTGGCCCACCACTCCCCATGATGCTGCATGGTGCACAGGTGCAATGCTGAGAGGTACCTTTCTGCCTTCTCCAGTTTTAAATCTCCCTTTTACAGAAAAATTGTAAAGAAGATACCAAAGGTCCTTAGAGCTCTACCAACACAAGGCATGAATTACGTGAGCTGA
Organism: Machaerirhynchus nigripectus; assembly: GCA_013397975.1. Taxonomy (NCBI): domain Eukaryota; kingdom Metazoa; phylum Chordata; class Aves; order Passeriformes; family Dicruridae; genus Machaerirhynchus; species Machaerirhynchus nigripectus. The sequence continues at coordinate 316,860 of VZRQ01010229.1, read as the reverse complement.
TGCAGCACAGCATTCACAGCCTGACTTTGCTTCTCATCTGAAGCTTCAGGGCTCTGTAGGGAATCTTGAACCAGAGATCTTGGTTTAAGAAAAGCATTTCCACCTGCAGCCAGTTTACATGCTGCATTGCCAAATAAAAGGAGGGAGCTGAAGGACTGTAGGGATGGATTTCGAAGCAAAGTCGGGCTGTGAACCCTGTGGCAGGGTGAGTGAAGTGGGGAGTTGTGTCACAGGATTTGCTGTGATGCTTCGATTTAAACATAGCCATGTTTAAAAGTGTTGTTAGACTGTATAATCTCCATGAGGAACACTCTTCTTTAGTTGAGTGCCCTGAGTTGGCTTCAGATGCTGTAGGAAACCAAGCTTTAGATGCCACTGTAAAAATAAATCCCAGGACTAGCAGCTAATATGGGTGATATATATGTTTCTTTTCTGGACTCTTCACTCTGAAGCTTTTAGATGACCAAAAAAAATTATCTTGGGTAGCTTAAAACAGAACAAATGAGCAATAAACTAGAAATAGAGCCTATAGAAGAGAGAAATGGATATTTGGTTTGGGAAGTAATTCTCTTAAAATCAGGCACTTCAGGTGAGAGGAAAGCTGGCGTGTCTGGCTGCAGCCTGATAAAATCTGTTGCAGTGGAGAGGGCACATAAAGGAAAGACCCCTTTTGTCTGTTAGCTTAATAAAATATTCTATTTGCATGCTTACTGAGTTGAAACATTGTCCAGTATAAATTGTAATCGCTGCCAAATACAAAATCAGGTCATTCTGTGGTCTTTTCCTCTTTTTAAAAACAAATAGGGTTTTATCCTGAAATTAGCTATATAAATCATGGCTGAAGTTATTATTGTTCTGCCTCAGCAATGGCACTGATGTCCTTAACCCATATATTTTCTGGCAGTGCTGTTTCCCGGCTTTAAAAAGAAAACTAAGGCTGAAAATGCATCATGCACTTTGCAGCTGGAATGTCCAAGTTGTGCAGTCTGGGTGAGATCAGACTGTCTGCTAACTCCAGTGAGCTCAGTGCAGCTATTGATAGTAGGAATGTTTTATTCCCAGCATGCTGTAATACTGTCAGCAGCTACCACTGACTTCTTATTTCCCATATATTTATTATGCAGGGATTTTGTAAGTATTCAGAAATTGGAAGTTTCTGTGACATTAGATGCCTCATCTTCTCAAACGCTGTATTTCTTTCCTCTAGGACCACAGATCTAGCAGGTTGGATTGAGGGATGAAAGAGGTTTTTCAGGGCTGCAGAGATGCAGGACAGAGAATGTCTCCTCTCCAGGAGCTTCACAAAATAAGTGGAAGCAGCAGAGAAATACATACGGACAGGGGATAGCAAGAGAACAGCTGCAACATGGTCAGGACTCAGGGTTTTGCTGCGTTAGTTTTAGCTTTGATCAGTCCCTAAAACAGCTTTGCTATGTTGTCCCAAACTCTTGATAGTGTGGGTTCAGATGAAGTAACACCAGGGCAGGGAGAAGACGGGGTAGTGCTGATTGATGCTGATTTTACTACTTAGAGCAACAGAGTTTGAGAGTTTCTGTGTTGGAGATGCCATACTCCCTCCTAAACATCCCACATTTTGCTTTTCCATCTCTTCCTTCACACTACCGATTGCATGGCCTGGACTGAATTGCCTTTTTTCTGGATTAGGTTATTCCCTGTTCCACTGAGCAGCAGTGCCAGCCCCAGACAGGCTTTTGGCAGCCTGTGTCAATGCCAGTATTAACTAACAAGGGGCAAACCTTCAGTGAACACGAGGTCTGCTCTTGATACTGAGGTTCTCCTCTCTTACCAGCTCTCTTCCTTATTCCCTTCCCCGCTTTGTGCTTTTCCTTCAGAGGTGATTTTGCCTTTCCCCACCACATTTTCCAGGCTGTTTAAAGATGTTTCCTTTGTACCATCTTTAGCATTACCCAGTGGTGTTGTATTCTGGTTTTGAATGGTGCTACCTTTCTTTCCTCACTGAACGGCCACAAAACTAATTCGATACTGTGCATCAGTATCAGCATGAGGAAGGATTCCCGTTGCTGTGTCAACAGCTTTGTTTTCATTTGCAACTATTTACCCACCCCTTAAGGTCTCTGCATCACCCTGATGCACTTACAGTTCAGGGTCACATGTGGCTTTTTTATGATCATTCCATTTTTCTAATATACCTGGTGTCTGGCTGGGGCCACTTTGGAGACTGTCCTGGCCAGTGAAATACTGATTTTTCTGCTGCAGCAGCTGGAACAGTGATTTCTCTTTTCCAGACATCTCCCTGCATAGTTAGCCTTTCACACTGTCTCAGGTCTGGGTGACTTACCTGGCTTGTCACTCAGCTCAGAAGAATGATGGGACATTAATGACCAAGAAAGTAGTGTGCTTTTTTGGGAGAGAATTAATGTTTTCCAGCTGACAGCAAGGTCTTACCTTAATAGATTCTCGTGGGTGAGTCGTGTGTTCTATGGAAAGCCTGCAGTGACTCAGAAAGGATCTATTTGTGTGAATATGTGATACGTTTAGGGTGGAGTTAAGCAGCTTCCTTGGGCTTGAGCTACAAGATTACCTTCAGCATATGAATGGAGCATGGTGTTTGAAGGCACAGACAAAGCTCAGGCATTTCTTTCAAGCCCTGAGGGAAAACTTCACAGCAGTGCTCAGAATTCAACCTTGAGGAAAGCAAAGTGGCATGCAGCAGTCCAGGGTTTGCCTGTTGCTTGGACAGCACTTAACCTGCAGTGTGTCTTTTCATTTTGTGGATAGTTAAAATCCTTCTTCTAGTCCATGATCTCTGAGGCTGTTGGCAGGGGAAGTAGGGGACAAGGCCTGTGTTTTGGAAGTGCACGTTTGTCACCTTCAATTCAAACTCATTCCAGAATTCACTGCAAAGGCTTCATTTGTTTTGCATTTGAAAGGGTTCACAGCACTTCGGTCAAGTAAGGGTTGTTTGGAGGATTCTGTATTTCTGGCCAGTATGGCTGTGATCATATTTCTGTCCCAAAGTACTTACTGTAGTGGAAGAACTAAGCTTAGTGGGATTTTTTAGGTGAGAGCACATCTTTGAATGACTTACATGTTAACCCTCTTCATGGACCCTGGGATGTAAATGAAGGTGAGATATCTAAACCAAGCCTTCTGCTGTCCTGGTGAAGACAATCTTTCTGGCTCTGGCAGGTAGATCACATTCTGCTTCTGCTGGGGACTGACAATGAGGAGAACTGCAGCTATGCCATGTTATTTAAACTTAAGATCTTTGTAGTTAAGCTGATGTTTCTGTTCCTGCACGTCAGAGATGCTGCCAGCTCTGCCAGGCAGTGTCTCCCTGCCTTGCTGCCACTGCTTCCTAAGAAATCACAAGGGGACATGAAACCTCTCATCAGTGTGCAGGATGTGTTGCATGTGCAATTTTCACATAAGCCTTACGAGTTTAAGAGCTGATACAACTTTTTTACTCGCACAGAAAAAGCAGTATCTGACTTACCTTGGATAAAGCATTTGCAATGAATAGTGAGTAACAATATAGAGACCCACTGGGAGTTTCCTAACTTTATCCCAGAGGTCATCACACTTCAGTAACAAGTGAATGAATAAAATGAACTTGAAAAGCTCCATTTGATTCCCTAGAGAAAAGGATAAATCTGTCATTAGCAGAAATGAGGGTGCTAATTGTTTGCTTAAATATTCTTTTCCTGAACATTTTGTCTTACAACTGGCATAGAAGTCACTTAGTCAATGTGACGAAATTCAATTTGAATTGAAATGAGCCTTGAAATTCAGGAACAGATAGGCAACTCCAACATTCATCTTTTTCTCAGAATGCCAAATTGCTCTTGCTGCTAGCTGTTGCTGTATCCCTTAAGAGTTTAATGCTTTCCAACCTCGGCAGTTTCCAAAGCTGCAGCTTTTCTGGCAGCTCGTTCAAAGGAATTGCTCTTTGGAATGACATCCTCTGTAATGCCTTCCTGGGTCTTCTCCTGTTCAGACTGGTGCCTAGATTAACTGTTCCAGCCTTTTATTTGGGTACTGTGCTTCCATCTGTAACCAGTGAGTGCAGTACACTGCGCAGGAAAATCTGTAACCAGTGAGTGCAGCGTGGGCTCTCACCTCAAAGGCAGCGTTTCAGCGTGTCTGAGCACCTAAACATTGCATGGGTTTTTAAGAGCAGAGTTTTGAACGTTTGGGCAAGGTTCCTGTTATCCATTTAAATCTCAAGAAGATGACAAAAAGTGAGGCTGCAGATGTATGTGCAAATCTAGTTGCTCTTCACTTAGGACTTATTTCATTGCCTAGTTAGGGTACGTTGCTTCTTTTCCACAGGGGATACCTGTGTATCATCACAGGCTTTCCTATGCTTGTTTCCCTGTGTACATAATCCACCATGCCTTTGGTTTAAGCCTTCTTATCTGAAGCTTGGTTTTAAGCAGTTGTGACACTATATTTAATATCCTTCCTCTCTTCCAGTGGAGTCTGCTGTGAGGTCAGTTTAGGTAATGAATCAGATCATCATCTCCAGAACCTAGTTAAGAAGGCTAAATCTCCTTAGGCTAGTGAAGCAAAATGTAGATCTGGACTAAAATCAGGTTTGACTGATGATGTAGCAAGCTGAGGTTCTCAGGAGCCTGCACTTTCCTTTCCTTAGAGCCACTTTGACTGCTCTAAAGCCTGTTTGGTTCTCTTTGTAGAATGTCTGCTAATACAACTGAAACCTGAAAGCTGTTGTTTCATGAATGCACTCTTAAAATCTTAGGGAGGCTGTTCCTGTTTACATCTGTCTTTTGTAGTGCCTCAAGCCCTTGTCTACATGATCTTGACCTCTTGGAGTGTGTGGTTCCAGGGAATCTGACTGTGCTGCCCTTTCCTTCCATCACAGCTCCATGACTCGTGCAACTTTGAGTCTTTCAAGAACCAGAGCTGACATGGCTTTTCCAGTAAGAAGAGTATATTTGTTGTATCTTGAATTGAGAGAGACATGTTCAGCAAATGACACAGTTATTTTTGGCTTTGATAGATGTACCCAGCACTCCTTATATAAATAAGGCTCCTGGTGCTCCTGTAAGAAGTTTCATCTCTTCCAAGGTCTAGTCCATTTAAACAGCATGGATTGAAGCACCTTTGACCATAAAATGACTGTTCCCCACATGTTCTAGGTGTCATAAAGCTTATTTTGGACATCAGCTTACAGGCACTAGTGCATGTAGAGTTACACATGTTATGTAGTCAGTGAGAAGAGTTGGGTTAGGAGCATAAGTGAATGTTGCATCTGAACAGTGCACAATTATTTTTTCCTCTTTCAGATGTAAAGGATGAATTCTTTCCAGAGCTACAGGTTATTACTGCTGTTGTCTTCATTAGTTTTGTAGCATTAGTAAATCTTGCTTGTGTGTACTGAATATTTCATTTCTCCAACAAGTCTGATAGATGACAATCCTTGAATTGCACAAAAGCCATCTAGGCCTTTGTGAGAAATCTCTGTAGCTCTTTAGAACCGTAAAGGTCAAAGTTTCAGAAGAGTTCTAGAGAAATCTGTGTTGCTTCCCTCTCCCATCAGAGCCCTTTTCTCAGCTGATTAATATCTAATGTTTTATGTCTCCTCCTTCTCTCCTTCTTGTCTTAATGCAAGACAAGTTATTTAGGGTGCAGGCTTTATGGGCTGCTGTGTCAAAAGCTTCAGACAAGTCAGAAAAAAAATGTCCCCTCTGTGTAAAGACCATTATCCATAACCTGGCAAATATCATCTGTAACTTTGAGCCATAGGGACTCCGTGGAATACAAAGGTTAAAAACCCAGTTGGCAGTTCCCATCAAGGCTGCTGTTCTCTTTATCTGTTCAGCAGAGGGAGATATAGATCTTTAGAGGAACGCTAGTGTTGGTATATATATATTTTTTAAATAATACAGTTGGTGTGAGTAAGAGATGCAAATCACTGGCTGAAGCAGAGTGTAGTCTTTCCTGCAGAGCTGTGTCAAAATACTTCAAGTGCTGACCTGAAACCTTCTGCTGGCACATCCCTGAGCCTTTCTTTTGTAGAAGGAAAAGTAGAGGGGTCTTATTGTGCTGTTATTTTTGCCAGATACCAAACTGAGGCTACCAGACATTCAATCTAACCTCAGCCCTTTATTTCAGTTCTCATGGAGTGGATCTTTCTCATGGTGCTCCTTTTATCATCCAGTTGGCTTAACAGAACACTGTTGGTTATTTTCCTTCTCCTCAAAGCTGTGTTCTTTGTTCATTTAAAGGAAAACCTGGGCTGGATTTGTGTTGAATACCCTAAATGTGATTTTTTTTGAGGGTGGATTTCCATTGGATTCCTTAAATCTAATTCTTGGAGGCTGTTGCCCATCATCTGTATTGCAGTGTAGGAAAATGAGATTAAGTTGTCATCCCCAAATACCCATGTGCCTTCCTCTGCTTTAGAAACTTCCTTTCATCTCCTTGCTAACATCACGGGCTCTGTGGCTTCCTCACTTTAAAGGATTTTGTTGTTTCAGGTTTTTTTAATATTCTGCCACGAGCAAAATGAATCATACAGACCTTCCTTAATCTTGTATAGTCCTTAGAGCACACGGGGGAGGTTTTTGCCTGCAGAGAAAATATGTATTGGATGCTTTTCTCAAGTTCAGTCCCTTTTTGGGTGGCCATTGAATGTCTGGCACCTGTGAAGATGGGGTGTGCAGGACTTCCCCAGGAGTCTGGTACCACTTGTAGAGAGACCACTTGTCTAGACAGAACTCTGAGAGCAAATATAAATGAAGTACCTCATCCCAAATCATCTAGGACACACACATGAAATACAAAATAAGGGCATTGTTCCAGTTTGCTGCTGAGGACCAGAGCATTGCTTCTAGAAGAGATTGCTGAAATTTCCCCAGGGCTGCAGAAAATGGTTATTCAGAGAAAAACTGTTCCTTCACTGCAAAGGAAACTCCAGGTAAAAACAGGAGGAAAAACCAAATGCATCAAATGAGTGATTCTGTCTTAGTTATAGAAACAAAGAGCTTTCAGTTTCTGCTGGAACAAAAAATTGTGGATACAAAGCCGTATCCAGCAAACATTTTAATGTGCCTGTGATAATGGCTGTTGGGATAGATTTTTCTTGCTTTATTGGGCCTTTTTTGGAAGGGAAAGTACAAACAGGAAAAATAAAAAATACCAGTTATCTTTTACCTGTGCTGCAGTATTCTGCGGGGAGGTGCTGGGGGGAAATGGGTTGATTTCTGCTGTCTGCTCCTCGTGTGATTTGTCATGCTGCAAGAGGGGAAACAGCACACTGCATTCTTCAGCAAGATGCTCTGGATAGCTTTGTCTGCAAAGGTTCTTTGCTTCAGGCTGTATCAAACCCATTTTTAATCTCTTGGCTTTACAGTAAGGGAAATGGTTTGTGCAGAGGGCACTGATGTCAACTTACTGTTGTTGATGTTATCTAATTTCTTCTTCAGAAGATTCTTGTGCTAATTTTTAGTGCAGGGCTTTGCTGCTGTGAGTTCAAGTCCACTTTTTCCTGTCCCTAATGCGTTGTCATCCCTTTTCTTTTCCTGAAGCATCTATTTCTTTTATGTATGGAAACTATCACACTGTCGTCCCTCCCAGAAATGGTTTGTGATAGGCCAAAGCCTGCACTGATCATATCCCATCCCAGTATTACTCTCTGAAGTGAAATAAATCTGTTTATAGTGTATTGTTGGCTGGAAGGCTCCTTCCCTGTTCTCTGCCAAATGCCCAAATGCCACCTTGCATTTCTGTTGCTGTAATAAAGACCCTTTTTCTCATCCCCACGCTCTCTTCTGCCCTGGAAGAGACCCAAGATTAAGAATAGCCTTTTCTTTTTTTCTTTTCTTTTTTTCTTTTCTTTTTTTCTTTTCTTTTTTTCTTTTCTTTTTTTCTTTTCTTTTTTCTTTTCTTTTTTCTTTTCTTTTTTTCTTTTCTTTTTTTCTTTTTTTCTTTTTTTTTTTTTTTTTTTTTTTTTTTTTTTTTTTTCTTTTTTTCTTTTCTTTTTTTCTTCTTTTCTTTTTTTCTTCTTTTCTTTTTTTCTTCTTTTCTTTTTTTCTTTTCTTTTTTTCTTTTTTCTTTTTTTCTTCTCTTTTTCTTTTTTTTTCTTTTTTTTTTCCTTTTTTTCTTTTTTTGGTGGGGGTGTCACTGCATGAAGTTTCACTTGCCTTGTTGAGCTGAATTATTCCCAGAGATGGAACGTTCAGCTGTCCTATGTCCCCAGTCTTCTCTCCAGAGCAAGACCCACGTATGGATGTTCAAACTCCAGCCTGCCTCTCTGCTGTAGAGAAGATTAAATCTCCACCCTAAACACTCTGAACAAAGCCACCTCAGTCACATGAAGATCTGCAAGTACTGTTGTTTGGTGTTACAGGCTTGGCAGCAGTTAAAATTCAGCAGTTCATTCTCTTTTTCACTAGTAAGAAAAAAAAAAAGTTGAATTAGAGGAGAGCTAAGGTTGTATGACAATGCTTCATGCCACCCCCATTGTGTGGGTGTAGCTAGACACAACCTGAAACATCTGAGAAGCCAGAAACTTGTGCAGCAAAGCACAGCCTAAAAAGCATTAAACATTATAACACTAAACATTATTGCTGTAATGCTGAGAGGTGGGCTAATGCCTTGCCTTTCTTATGTCAGTAGCAAAGAGCTTAAGCAAGTTTGTATTGGAAAAAAAAAAATTCTCCCTAATCCTTTGACATAAGAGCACTTTTAGGACAGCTGAGGGAAGAGTTTATAGAATTGTCTTTGGAAATGCTTGGAGCATGACTGAGTAGGACTCTTAAACACAATTATTTGGAGATTGACTCCAACTTTGCAGTTGTCCCATCCCATGACCGGGCAGTTGGACAGGCTGGATTTCAGAGGTCCCTTCCAACCTACAATATTCCATGGCTTTCGGGGCCCTTGAGCAAAAATGGATTTTTAACAGAAATTGCATTCTATATAGGATTAAGTTTCATTTGAGCATCCCCTTAATTAAATTCTGAGTTGTCTTTCAACCAGCCCTTGATGCCATTGCCTTGGCAGGGAGGCTCTGTTTCCTGGTGCCCAGGTATGTAGAAGATCCACTGGAGAGCTTCCACTTCTTTTATTAATGGCTTTTTAGTTAGTCTGCAAGTAACTCTGGAGCTTGGTGGATGGCTTTTGTGCATTTCCTCTGGAATTCGAGGAAATGTGTTTTCAAGCATTTAATTTCCAAGGTCTGGGCTCTGATGGCAGCTGTCTGCCTTGCCTCGGGTGTTTGAGAAAGCAGCACTTGTTTACCCAGCCCTTGTTCAGCTTTCTCTGAGGACCAAGGTACCCTGATGTGCCATGTCATCTTCAGTGTACTGTATAGAAGTACAGTGATTTATTTTTAAATCAGGATGTTTTTCCTTTTTATCTCCTTCCTCTTTCTCCTCCCTAAGAGAAGTTTTTCCTCGTGAAAACTGAGGTTTCATGTGAGCCTCCTGATCCTGTTTCCATTTTTAGTCCAGCCAAAGACTTTATCTTTGTGGGTGCAAGCTTCCTTTTTTATAGCAAGAAATCACACTGAGCATAGCCAAAAAGGAGACTTTTGCTTTAACCCATCTAAAGTTCTGTTGTTCCACCTCTTGTTTATCTATGTCCAGCAGATATTCACCAAGATGATTTATCCCCTCTTTCATAACATACTTACACACTTAGGGAAATAACAGCAGGTACTCTTTCCTTTTACCCAGAGACACTCAAAACAAGCTTTGATTTGAACCACTGTGCTCTGGACACTTGAAGGCATAAGGATGTAGTTATATTTTCCTGCTAAACAAGTTGCCTAGATACAATTCTCGGAGCCCTGAAAACTGAGTGATCTTGCTTACATTTGGTACACAGAGCAGGAGCGAGTGAAAGGAAAGATCAATTTATGTAGGTAGATGTTTAAATATATATAATTGGATGCCAGCTAACCACTTCAGTGTTTGAGTGATAGAGGCTTCCTCCAGGATCTCTGAAGTAATTTCTTTAGCCAATGGAAATAAAACTGAAATGAAATGTTACAAAGTCACGTCTCTCCTCTTTCATTCTGATGAAAAGCGTTTTGTGGGCTTGTTCCATATCCTTTTATTTTGCTGCTCTTTTGGTTTCCCCAGGATAATCTAATTGATGGCGAGCAGAGGTATCTTGCACCAAATTTGCTCTGACTCAGTTTGTCTTGTAAAACAAGTCATTTAAATACACCCCCTCAGACTATAAACGTCCCCTGTTGTTACTGCTGATGTACAGAGTTTCACTGGTGAAAAGAAGCCAGCCTTGATCCAAGGTTGAAGTTCATATGGAGGAAAGCAGACAAATGAAGAAGCTGGGGCAGTCATGAACTGAGGACATGAGTTACTAGGTATAACAAATCAGATCATCATCATCAGAGAAGCACAAGAGCACATTAAAGACTACACTCCAGCCTGAGCTTCTGTTTCAGTAAAAGATCTGTAGCACAGGGTGTGCAGGACTGCAGGCTGTAGCTGGAGCAATAATGTATGAAATTATTTTGACCTTTAGGTTTGCTATTGGAGATGTATTTTGTTAAAAAAAAAAAAAAGCCCAAAATGTGCTTTAATCACAGAATACTTCTACCAGACCAGTTAATTAACATCTGCCTGCCTACCCGACAGCTCTGCATTTGAATATGGGCGTCTTCTTGTCCGTGATATTCATCTGCTCTGGAACAAGGAGCACCACTTTTATTCTCAAGTCCATGAGCACTGAGAAATCCAAGTAATGTCAAGGACTTACTTTTTTAATGGATCAATAATCTAAATATTGAACAGTTGAGAAATGCGCATTTTTAAATGATTGAAATAAGAAAAATGGGCATTGATTCTCCAGCAATTTAGTTTTCCAGAGGAGAGCCACAGAACCTTTGTATGCAGCTCCTGGGGCTTTCTAGTTGTTACATCCTTTGAATATAAAACTGTTGCATTGCAGGTAAATTTTTGTTTTGCTGTCCTTGGCTTGATATTCCTTCAAGTAAGTGGTTCTTGGTTGAAAAAAGCCTGGGGGGTCTTGTGAATTAGCTGATGCTGATTAATGCATGGTGAAGGTGGGTGAAACACATGACCTGGAATTGCTGGGCAGCTGCAGAGTGGGATTGCTGTGCTCTCTGGTTTCTGTGTGTGCTGCCTTGTGTGTGCTGGTACTCAGTGAGAGATGAAATTGCTGCTGTGCCATGCCCTGCCATAACCCTTGCTGCTCTTTGTGGAGCTGCTGCTCATCGGGACACAGGAAGAGCTTTACAATAGGTGGTGTTGAACCTAAAGCCTGCTGGTAACAGCAGCTTTGTAAATTTTATTAACAGATCAAGATGTAAGGGAAATCACTTTTGGCAAAAACAGACTTTGTCCTTTTTTTCTTTTGTTTAAACAACCAAAAATCCAAGACCAATCCCATTTTTTAAACAACTCGGAGCTAACCTAAGATGCTGCTGGCTCCATTAGCAATTCCCAATTCTCTTATTTTAGAAGGTCTTAAACCTGATTTCCTATGACTATGTAACCACATCATGAATTCATTTACTGCATCCCCACCCCTGCAACCAAGCTGAACCCGAGAATTGAGACTGAGGAGGTGCTGATCCCTTCACCTTGCTCAGCACAAACCCATCCTTCTCTTTCGCCCTTTTGCTGCCAGCTGGAGTCGTGTGAATTTATGAGCAGCTGAGCAGTGAGGGATGCCATCCTTTGCTGACACGGGTTGTATTTACTGAAGAGGTGGCAAGATCTCTCAGAAGTTTGGAGAAGTCTGAATTCTTGATTAGTTGTCACTAGATGGCTTAAAGGTGAAAGCAGCGGTGCCTTAAGGGAAGTAAGCTGAGTGTAATGGAAAAGCACTATTTAAAAACTCAGGCTTGTGGTCAGAGACCTTTCAGCAGCAATGGCAGAGCTTAGCTGCCCTTTTTGCCTTCTGAGACCACTTAAAAATAAATGTATAAAAAATAAAATGACTTGCCAGGAAACATTTGAATTCAGAAAACGTAGCAGCAGATTTCTGTCGTGCTCAGCTTCTGCAGTGACATTGAACTAGATGAGAATTGTTCTGGAGTGTTTAATTTGTTATGAAAGATATACGTGTTCTTTCTCATTATTTCATAAATATTTAAATTAAGTCTGAATGCAGAAGAAAAGGTAAAGCAGGGAGCTGTTGCTGCCCAAGGGTTGGGTGAGCAGGAGGCTTTAACTCTGCAAATGTGAATTCCAAGATGAACTTGTTCTGAGTTTTCTAGTTGAGGTGGAAACTAGCTAAATTATGACATTAATGTTCATTTGGAGGAGCAAACAAGAAGCAAATACCCCTGGTGTTGCTAGCTAGCAGGGGAGCATGCTCCATGGTCTGCCAGGGATGCCGAGGGCAGGAGCTAGTGCTGGGATGCTGGATGAGCTTATAGGTGGAGTTCAGGAAGTGTTTGATTCCCCTCCCTGCCCACTCCATTTCCCTTGCCTTCAGCTGCCTCTTGGGAAAAACTCATTTTCTGAGCCTCCCAGAGCAACCTCGGAGCTGCTGGTGTGCCAGGGATGCTGCCCATCCCAGACAACTTCAGCTCCTCAAAGTCCACCAGGCAAGGCTTCTGCCGAGGTACCTGGGAGTTGTATTTTTCTCATTTAGCTTCACTTTGGGGCTCACTACTTCCTCAGCAGATGGCATTTTTATCATGTTTTTTGCAAAGTCCATATGGCCTACAAGAGAGAGTATCTCTTTAATTGTAAAACATGACCACCTGTTCAGATTTTAATGAATGCAGTGAGCGTTCGTCTTCATACATCCACTAAAAAATAGCTGCTTCAATTGAATTTAAAAAAAAAAACAAAACTGAAACTCAGTTGGGCGCCAACACTTCGTCTGCTGAAATAATCAATTAATAATTAAGTGGCTAATTTTAGAACCCACTGGCCTTGCTGGTTCCCGCAGACCTGTTGTGATGAGAGCAGACAGTGATTGATTGCCCTGCCGATGCCCAGAGGCACAGCCGTGCTGGGGCCAGATGCTGGCAGGCTCTGAGCTGTTCCCTGGGATATTTGGAAGGTGAATGCAACTTCGTGGCTCTGCTCTGCAAATAGACCTGTCTGCCCTGCCACGGCTCTCTCCTCTCTGCATTGCTCCAGCTGCTCACATGCAGCCATCTGCAGGTATCCCTTTCCCTGCCTCTTTCTGAAGGATAAAATCTGGTGCCCAAAACGGTCCCCTAATGATGGGGCCAGCGTTGGAACTGTATGCAAAAATAGACTTGAAAGGCTTATCCACTAACTGATTCCTAATAAAAAGCCCTGCTAGAATCATTGTGCTCATTAAAATAGCAATTGCCAGTTAACTGTTTCACAGCTCCCACAGGTCTGCTGGATACATGAAAAACTGTGGAGTTTCTTGGCTCCAGCTTTCAGAGAAGTAGAAGAGACCAAGATGCCCAAATCTAGTTAGAGTGTTAATGCTTAATTCAAAGTCCCTTAGAAAATTAACCCACTATTCATAAGCCTGTTGCAACATCATGTTGTTCTACAGCTAATTAAAATACCCAAATGGTAGGAGCACAGTGGGATTTTGGTTGTTTGGAGGTTTAGTATTTCAGAGGTAAACACAGGAGCTGTTTGAAAGAGTGTTTGGGGCACAGCAGTTTCAGGGCTGATCGTAAGTAGCTGCTGGGTTTCAACACGACAGTAATTTGGGAGTGTAAGTGGTGGAGAAAACTTGGTGTGGCTGCTTGGAGCATCTGCTTTTACACTTTGAGGAGGAAGAGAGACAGAAATCATTACCCAGAGACACCTCTGAGCTGGTCATCTGCAGAGAGTAAAGTGCAGGAAGCAGTGAGAGGGGAAGGTGACTTGCCTGCCCACCTTGTTTTAGTGAAGGTGTTTCTGACACAGCCCCACCCCGTCCTGCCATGGCCACAAATTAGCTCCTTAATCTGGGAAGGAGCTCCCCTTGCTGGTCTGATGGTGGTTGCAGTAGCTTGATTGATGTAAACCTAGTTATCACTCAAACCACATGGGGTTTGGAGGCAGCGGGTCTCTCAGCTCTACAGAAGACAACACCCAGCTTTGAAACGCTGTGTAAACACAAAAATTGGTGTAGCTGTTGGCATTTAAGTTCATTTCTATGTAATCTTTGTGATGAACCCTGACCAGTGGAACGTGATTTCTGTGGGAGGAGGGTCAGAGCAGATTTCTGCTGATGTCTGGGTATCACAAGTTGCTCGGTGAGAGAGATGTCCAGCTTGGTTTCCATGTGTGTGGCCTTCCCTCCCTGTGCTTCCAGAACAGCATGGGGTAATTAAATGAAATTCAACATTAAATGCTGGAAGTTGGGAAGGGAAAATTAACCTTGTTGAGCTGGACAGAGTGCTGGGAGGGTGTTTGGGGAATGGCTCTCATGAGGTTTTTTCTTCTTGTTTTTCATTTTTCTTGGGAATTGACATTTAGTTGTGCAGAAAAGAAAATGTATCACTAATTCTGCTGTGATCCCTTTTATATTGTTGTGGCACTGGGGCACATCTGTGAATTAAATCTTAAGATGAACTGGAATTTAGTCTCTTCCCTCATTAGCAGAAATGCTAATTCTTTCTTGATTGATAATAAAGTCAGAGGAGAGGAGAGAAGCAAAAAACAAAGTTGTGAAGGTTATCCATCCAAAAGCAAGCAAGATAAATGTAATCCTGCTTTTCTACAATCCAGTTTAGGTGGGAAGACTGAGTTTTTACCCTTGAGTTCTTCAACAGTTTTCCAAGAGGGGACAGCTTGAGGAAGGAAAAGGAGGGTGCTGGGAATTAGAAATGGCAGTTGGAGTGGCTGGGCAGGGAGCTGAGAAGGCAGGCAGAAGAGGTGAGAGTCCTTCTAGCTGCTGCCTTGAACATGGGTCTTACAGGTGCATGGAGTTTGCAGGAGGACACGAGTACAGGCACACACACGACTCCTTGACCCCTTGAAAGGGAGCATGGACCCTTGTGGAGTGAATTTTAGGGCTGTTTTAGGAAGCCTGCCTAAACACTCTTTTGCTGTAGTGCAGACTGTTTATCCTAGATGGGGCTTGAAGTGAGAGGTGGAAGCTGCAGGCAGGAGTTTTGCTGTGATTATTGCTGGTACCATGCATCCTTCCCAGCTGATGAAATTCTGCCCCTTTTCTCCCTTGTCTCCAGATCACTGTGTTCACTACTACGACCTCCGCAACACTAAGCAGCCCATCATGGTGTTCAAAGGGCACCGCAAGGCAGTCTCCTATGCCAAATTCGTGAGCGGGGAAGAGATCGTCTCTGCGTAAGTGTTGCCTTTTATGTAGGCTCCAAACTGGGTGGCCCCGGTTTTGGGGTGCTCTTGGGGGCTGTCAGGCACGTTCACCCCCGTGGGAGGCTGCTCTCACAGGCTGCTGTGCTTTTGGGAAGCAGGTCGTTGCTTTTCTCCGAGTCAAAAATAGGAATCCGTTCCTGGTGGCGCTTGGCTGTGCTCTGTCTCGTGGAGCTCAAATGCTCGAGAGGAATCTGAAGACAACGAGACGTGGCTCCTGTCCCCAAGCCCTGACTTTGGGAAGCTGCAGGTGGACTTTCCTCCCACTGTGTGCACTGAGGATGCTCCTGACCAGAGCTCTGTGATAGAGAAAGCTGCTGGCAGAGCCCTGGGGATAATAAAGTGCAGTAAAACACAGCTAATGAGTGACAGAAGGGATCAGATGGTACTGCTACGTATATGGTCTGAAGAGGAGGTTTAGCCACAGCCTGAGAGCAGCTCAAATAGGACTGGCTGTTTGATCTGTTCTCTGGTAATTTATTATCTGCTCCATGAAGGCCCTTTTTTAGGCTTATATTTGGGTTAGAAAGTAGACAAAGAGAAGCTGTGTTTCGTGGCTCTAATAACGTACAGCTTTGCAGCCAGGGTAGACCATCAGGTCTGCTGTGGAGGCCCTGAGGAACAGTATTCTCCAGCTTCTGCTCAGTTACGTGGCCAGATGTGTCTGCCCCAAAGCCAGATGTGGCTGCCTCTCTTCTAGGTGGATTTTCAATCATGTGGGAATGAGTGTGTCTCTCAGGTCACATAATGAAAATTGGTAATGACTGGCTACAAGCCTCTTCAGTAAACCAGAGGTGAACCCCTCTTACCTAATGGGGAAGGTGGGGGCTGCAGGGGGATCTTTGATCTCAGCACATTCATGCCTAACACCTAAGGGCAGCAGGGGTGGATCTCGGGTGCAGATCTAGCCCCAGGAAGTATGCCTGCTGCCTTGTGCTGAGCCAGTGGTTATCCAGCTTGGTTCTGTCCCAGTGAAACAGAGCATTTTAAGGTATTCAGGCTGCAAGGGAGTTACTCTGAGCTGAGCTGCATGATGGAGGATTCCCTGGTGGCTTCTGGTACTGCTTATATTTAATCAGCTTCTCTCTTCTTATTTCTATTAACGTTATAATTTTATAAGGTTGTAAATTCATATCTAGAACACAGAGAAAATTAAATTTAATGCTTTGAACCAAATCTCTATCAGAGAAAGTGTTTAATAGAAACAGGAGGAGGCTGGGAATGTTTTACAGCCATAATCAAGTGGAGCATCATTTATGGGATGTTTTAGGACAGAATGGCCCTGTTCTGCTTGGGCCAGCATTCTGAGAAAGCATCTCCCAAAGTTCTGAGAGGAGTTATCAATAGAGCTGTTAGAGCTGTCAGACTTGGACAGGCAGCAACAGGGTGAGGGCACTAACTGAAGGGTTCACCTACCTTCTTCTGTGTGAACAGGGAGAAATGTCAGGGTAGATTATTTTTCCTGTCTTTCCTTTTGCAAACTGAGTAGAGGCAACAGCAGTGGTGATTCTCAGAAATCAAGCACTGATTTAAGAAAAAATTATATGTATATTCAGATTTTCTAGATTTCTAGCTAAAGCTGTTTTATGGATTGCATTGATTTTCTTTGCCTTGTAGAGTTAGGTTTTGACCTCAGGGGTGTTCAGAACTGCCTGGTATTTAGCACAACACATTGATTGCAGTGCTGATTTACAGAGAGACAGATTGAACAGAGGAGCACATCCGAGATGGTTTTTTGGAGAGGATTTGAAACCACAAGAGCAGTGTACCACCACCAGGATCAATGGCCTTTTTCTCTCCTTGCAGTTCAAGGGTGGATAGCTTTGTTCTTTCACAGCATGCTTATCCTAAGCAATGTAAACATGGCTGGAGCTTGATGGGAATTCGGTAACAGTAAAAACTTCCCATTTGTAATAGACCCAAGTGTTTTTATTTTAATGAAGACACCCAGTATGTATGCCAGTAAAATGCAGAGGTTAAGTGCCTGTGTGTCTGAGGTCTTCCTGATGGGTAGCTAAGAGCAGCAGCTGTCATAGGAATCTGACAGCTTGTGGACTAGGGATTAGTCTTTTGCTGCATTTTCCTGCCTGCAGAAAAGTTTAGTTTCCAGGCAACTCCGAAGCTTTTAAAAGCAGCATTTTAAAAATACAGCTGTCCTAATAGCACAGGAGGCACCTGCCTGTACTTGTGGGCCAAAAAAAAGCAGGAGTGTGCACCTTTTTGCCTTCTCTCACCTGTTCCCCTGAGAGAAAGGACAAGGGAAGGGAGAGTGAGCAGCAGCATAGGGCAGGGACAGATGTGGAGCAAGCACCAGGCAGAGGAGCTGAATGCTCTGTATTAGGTCTCTTGTCTCAGCCTGGGGTTAGAAATGCACTCCTGCTTAAGTCACAGTTTTACAGATAAAATTCATACTTTCTTTCTGATCTGACCTCATACTAACTAATAATACTGACTAGCAAACCTTGCTGCACTCCCTTATCGCTCCTTTGTCATTCCAGCTGTCACTGAGGACTGAGATAAGCTTTTTTGCAGGATAGCACAAGGTGCATCCCTCCTCTTTGGTGCTGTATTTTTAGGTAAATGGGGCACTGGTGTAGGGCTGATGTCCTACGTCATTGGTAATATTTGATGGATGTTGTGTGACTTGAGTTTTTTCATTTCAGCTGTAAATATTCAGAGAGCAGCAAGGTTGGTGGCATGACCGGTGTGGGGAGCATTGCCTGCTTCCCCTCCCTCCCAGCCAGGAGGCTGACAGGCCCTGCTCCCAATCTCTTTACAGTGTAGGGATCAGAACAGCACTCCCCCTTTCTTTAAAAAGGCTTCATGGGGCTTCAGTTCCACCACGTCACCATTTGTTCCCCAGCTCTGTATCTCACTGAGTGCCAGAATACCAGAGCCATGTAAGCTGTGATTGCTAGAAAATAATGCCTGTGAAGTGAGAGATTATGTTCATATCTCTTCAGCTTTGGGGGAAGAAATTAATCTTATATCTCCTGGAAATGTGGGATCTTCCTATTTGAGATCTGCCAGGTAGCAGAGATTGCTAACCCCACAGGCAAAATGTTTTCTCACAGTAAACAGAAAAACATTTTGAATGCAGGTATATTTGCATGAGGGGGAGCCATAGAAAACAATGATTGTGATTTAATCCCAACATATTTTGTATATTTTGAATAGTAATATTTAGCCTTCCCTGATGAGGTGAAAAAAGTAGAAGCTTGAGTTCTGTATCCATGCAGTCTCGATTACACATGAGAAAAACAGATTTAATTTTAACAGCAACTCTGAGCCCCTATAGGTTTTTCTGTGCTGCTGCTTGGTATTGGGCAGGAGGAGGAGAACATGCTTCAGGGCTGCTGGGGAGTGAGGAGACTGCTTCCTACCTAAGCCCTGGAAAGACATGAATGAGAGTTGCAGCTGGCACGGAGAAGGGAACAGATTTTATCCATGCTGTAAAGGTTTAAAAAATAAATAACTTTGGTGCGTCCTGGATCTGTGAGGATCTGGAGGAGGCAGTGATAGCTCAAAGGCCATACAGTTCAGTGGAGGGCTCTGCAATTGATAGGAGAAAAGAAGAGTAATACTTCAGGGAAGCTTTTATTCAAACATGTAATGTGTTTTGACAGGCTTTTAAAATAAGGTGATACCTTTCTGAGCTCAAGCTGAGCTGCATATGATTGAAAGTGGGATAAATCTCCTGTTGTGCACTAAGGCTTCCTACATTTACATTGCCACTGGAGTGTTGAGGAACAGGGTGACCAGGGAGGAGTTCCTGCCACGTGGCAGCAGGGTGAATTTAAGTGTTGTTTTCAGGTCAACAGACAGCCAGCTGAAGCTGTGGAACGTGGGGAAGCCTCACTGCTTGCGCTCCTTCAAGGGTCACATCAACGAGAAGAACTTCGTAGGGCTGGCGTCCAACGGAGACTACATTGCCTGTGGTGAGTGGAGCAGCCACCCCGCCGTGCTCACGGGGGTCCTCGGGGCTGGGGCCTCACCAGTTGCAAAGCACACCAGCCCTTGTGCTATACAGCTGCATGGGCTTTTTTATAGAAAATTTTTCTAGATTTCCACCCTCCTTCCCCTCCAGGGAATGGCCTCAGCAGCCCCGACCCAAGGGGGTCTGGAGATGGTTTTCTTCCATTGCAGATGAGTTGTTTGTGCGTGATGATTCAGGCTTGCTGTCATCAAAATCAACTACCAGTGTCGTTGTTCTTGATACAATTTATGTCTTTCAAGATTAACAACTGGCACATCCTCATGCATCACCAGTAGCCTGGGCCACACGAGGATCCAGTACTTGTCACTTAGTGTGGCGTTCTGCGTGGTGAAGCAATAGCGCCCGCATCGCACACAGCTCCTTAGAAGACTGACTCATTAGCTACCCCTTTGGCTGTTCCTGTCCCCTCACTGCTTAGGTCAGACTGTCGAAGCTCTGTAAATCCACAGCTCTGGGTGGGAAGGCAGTGACAGGCTGATAGCTGTGGGATGAGCAGGACAGCTGTGCCAGCACTGAAGGGAGGACCTCAGCTTGTGTGTTCTCTGATCGCTGTGCAGCTTGCAAGGCAGAAATTGGGATGGATTTCTAAATAAAGCCTGTACAGTCTAGTCTCTCTTGCTTAAGCCTCCACAGACCAAATTGTCATACTTAATTATGGCAGGCAACACTTTGATAGCGCTACCTGCCTTTGAGCTGTGGCTCTGAGCAGGCTGGATGTAGCAGCGATTCTTGTGGTAGTGCAGATGCTCTGTTCAAAATGCTCTGCCCTGAGGAAGTTGTGGAGGGTTCTTGGGATGCTGTAAGTTTTGCAGGTGTGCTGCATGCTGCAGTTGCCTTGTAATAAAACTGTGTCCTGTTATTAAGTGTGATGGAAGTTTGCTGTGGACGAGCAGCCCGTCGTCGCATGAGCGCAACGATAACTACAAGGAAATGTCTGGGCTTGTCTTAAGCAGTGAAAGAGCTAAGAACCCTTATTTCTGTTTGTCTTACCAGAACCTAATCTTGTATGCTTGTATTTTTTCATTTCTAGGAAGTGAAAATAATTCCCTTTACTTGTACTATAAGGGCCTCTCAAAGACACTGCTGACGTTCAAGTTTGATACAGTCAAAAGTGTCCTGGACAAGGACCGGAAAGAAGATGACACAAATGAGTTTGTGAGCGCTGTGTGCTGGAGGGCACTTCCAGATGGGGTAAGCTTTCTGCTCGAGTGCAGAAGGAATGCCTCCTGCTTTCTCACCAAATAGCCTTGCTGAGGGTTTGACTGCACTTGGTACTTTCCTGTTCATGGGAAAATTAAGGGGACTTGCAGGTCGTTGTGAGAACCCTGATGATTTGCAGGGTAACTGACATGCTGGGGGAGAAGAGACTGCTGTGATCTTAACTCTTCCACCTGGGTGTTTGAGTTCCTCTGTATGGCATCTGAAATCCCAAAAGCAGCATTGTATTTCCGGCACTTGATGGTTTTTGGGGGTGCATTAGTGGGGGTTTTGTTGCTTTCATGAGAGCGCCTGCAGATACTGTGGAGCCTTGTCTCAACATTCCTGTGTCTATCTGGGTTTGCTCACTGGAACACAGCCTTTGTGTTTAGATGAGTAGATACGTAAAGGAGGTGAGTGCAGGCTGCAGTCACCTCAGTGACTGTTCCAGTGACTCTGAACTCACATCCCTGGCATGTGTACTGATGTGGCAGGCAGACCTGCTGCAGCTTTTGTGAGTGTGGCCTTTCAGAACGGGGCTGCTCTGGAGAACAAAACGCTGCTTTTGAATTCAGAGTGCTCTCAAAAAGCTTGCATAAACAAAATGGAGCAAGTAACTCTTGTATGTACAAGGTTTGCTGATCAGATACTTAATGGGCCTGTTGGGAGGTGGCAAAAAGGAGTTGATCTTACATGCAGTCTTCCAAGTAGCTGAAGTGAAATGTTGCCTAATTGCTGTCCTGAGATGCTGCGTTCACAGAGACAGCCCTTTGGAAGGGTAACGTCTACTAATGTGCTTTCTGCATGTGCAGACACTGCCCCAGCAGCCTGATTCAGTTGTCCCTGACAAACTCACTTCGGATGGACACTTCTGAGTCAAAACAAGAATAAACCCCCATGCCTGGAACTGCCCTTTGTGTTTAAAAGCAAGAAGTGGGCTGTTGTGGTTTGAACAGGGGCATGAGAGTCAGTGATGTAGGATCACCAGCTTCTTCCTGGCTGGGGATTTAGGAGGGCTGGCTGTACACGTGTCTCAGGTGAAGAGCAGCTGTTGTAAGTTTGGTAACTTGTCTTTCTGCTGGATAAAAACATGCTGTGGGAAACCTGTGTGTCCTGAAATGCCCCTCCTTGAACTGCCTTCGCTTTAGTGTTTGGATTGTCTTGCCCACCGCTTCTACAGGCAATAACAGAGATTCCTGACCCCTGGGGTTATGTCTGTTGCCATCCACTCCTTAGCAGTCTTTTCTCTGATAAATGTGCTCTGATAGACCTTCTGCTTAAGTGGCTGAGAAACTTCTAAGCAGTCACCAAGAGCTGTCAAGCAATTCTTCATAATCAGGATGAAAAATACAATACAAAAATGTAATAGTTAAATCAGGCCCGTCAAGATCTCACCAAATAATGTTCAGGCTTCACTCCATTAAGCAGCATTCAGAATCCATGCTGTTCCAGTCTTTTTTTTTTCTCTAGGATTCATCTGCTTTTCCCTGGGCTGCTTCTAAATGAGCCTGTTTCTCCTGCGTCAGCCCCTGTACCTGGCTCTAGCTTTTAAAGAGAGCAGCAAAAAGCTGCCTGCGAGTGGTTTTTGCCTCTGCCTGTGGTACACACCAAGCAAGCAGCCTCACTTGCTTCTGCCAGGAGGCCTCAGTGTTTCCTTGCCATATCTTTTCACTGATCCAGCTGCACTTTCCTCTTCCCTTCCACTGGAGCAGCGATCCTCTCTGACCTAATTGAGACTTTGCTCATGTTCTTAGGAAATTAAATTACTGCACAGCCAAAGGTCAGTTATGTCCACGAAGTCTTACTCAAATGATGAAACTCTCCTGTTCTCCATTTTGATAATGTTTCTTTAAGTTGTCATGATTTTTTTCAAATGAGCTTTGCATCCACAGGCTTCCCTGGAAGCTGACATTTTTTTTCTGATGCTTGGCTGAACCGGAGGAGGCCTGTGCCTTCTCAGTCAGCATCTGCGGGATTCTGGGAACCCACAGCCTATTTCCAGCTTAATTACAGTTTGATCCAGGGTGAGTTACTCTGCCTTAGTTGCCTAATTACAGGCATTGCCCCACGTACCTCTCTGTGATCCCCCCTCTCTGCTGAAGGACTGCGTGTGTGGAAGCGGCTCCAGGCCAGCAGCCCTGCACAGCCCAGCACGGGCTGGGAGCCTGCCCCAGAACCTCAGGCAGCACAGGGAGCAGGTTCTGGAGTGCTCTGGGCACACTGGTCTCCACTCCTTGCTGGGCAGCTTCAAAGCATCTCGCTCTCTCCGTGCTGTGGTCACCGGGCAGCATCTCCAGTTTGTTCCTGAGGGGTGGGAGGTGCCGGCACGGCCTTTCCCCAGGGCTCCCCCGTGGAGCAGACACTTGGTTTCCATACACTGCTGCTCTCAAGGATTGTTCTTTAATTAACCTTTGGAGATGAGATGAGTAAGCTTCAGATCTGTCAGTTATCTTGGGAAGCATGAGTACATGTACTCCTTCACTTCATGCACTTAAGTGCAAAATTTCAGATCCTAATTAAAACTTAACTGAAACTTTCAGAACAAATGTCATTGATTCTTTCTTAAATCTATTTTTATGTAATTCAGGCTTTTACTTCTTCCTGAGCCTAAGTCAAGCCGTGCCAGCAGCCCTTGCCAGAACCCATCTTTTTACTTTCTCCCTTCTGCGTTGCTTTTTCTTTACTTACAAAGATGCAGAGACCTTTTTTCTGGAGCTGTCACCTTTCCAACTCGGAGGTCCAGCAGCTCCTTCTTTTTACCTATATCAAAGCCATAACAAGGAAGAGAAACTATTCTCCCTAAGTGCTTATTAGCATTTTGCACCGGGTTTACTAACTTTTCAATTGGTAAAAGTGTTTAGAAATAAGCAGTAGCTTGTAGGTTAATTGTTCTGTTAGACTCTTTGGAAAAAAAACCAGGCAAACAAAAAGTCTACTAGCAGGCCAGCTATGAAGCAAACCCATGATTCTTGCTGTGCTGTGTTTTGGACAAAGGCAAATAAGCTGTTGGATATTTTTAAAATAGCACCTACTTACTGTTTGTGGGGAAAACCATTTCTCCCTTCTTGTTTTATGCTAGAAGTTGATCGATATTTAAAAGAAGAGAAGGCTTCAGGATACTTTTTGGCCTAAGTGACTTGATAAACCTGAGTTAGACATGGAGATGCTTTTCAGAACATTCCCTAGATCAAATCCTTTAATTTCCCAAGTCAAGGATTTTATAATATACCCATGCCATCCATTTTAACCAGCCTGATTTGAATCAAGAATCTGATCTTGAGAGTGAAGACAACAGTCTTCTGTTTTAGTAGTGTGTAAACAGGATGCCCTTGAATACAGGGATGCTCTTGCACAGGGAAAGGAAATTATAGCAGTGGTAGTAGCTCAATGCATTTAAGTGGGTAGAGATGCCTTACGTGTCTTGGAAGGGTCACTGCAGTTGTGTCTGGGTATGTGGATCGTAGCTGGAGGAGATTGGTTTGGGCTTAGCTTTCCCTTACGTGTCCTACAGGATCTTTTCTCCCTCCCTGGAGGGGACACCTGTTGTTTGGACCTGCTGTGCCCTCTTGCAGAGTTGATGTGCCTCATACGTGCTGTGTTAAATGATTGCACCTCAAGGAGCCCTTGTGCCAGGCAGAGTTAGTGTTTCTCAGAAAGAAGCTGTTGAAAGAGAGACCAAGGCTGAACCTGCTCCCAGGACAGCAAAAATGTATTACAGCTGAACACAGAAGTAATTTGATTATGTAGATTAAGCATGGCTCAATCTATCATAATCACTGTAAAGAAACCATTTAATTTTGTACCTGTTTGCACAAGTATCCATTACTGCTGATAAGCAGGTTACCAGGGAAGGATTTCACAAGCAGAAATGTCGAGGCTTTGATACCAGTGAGGAGATGCAGATAACAACAGGAGCAAGCCATGCAAATTAGCTTAGGTAAAGCTTTATGTACATTTTTTTCTTTTGGAGGAGTAAAGAAGGGAAAGGCATTAAGAAGAGTGCTAACCAAAGAGCAGGTGGGTGGTGGGATGTACTGGATGGGTGCAGAGGTCTCCTGGGAGGAAGGCTGGCTGCCAGTTGTAGGAAAGCATCTCCTCCAGCTGAGTAGAAATCCATGTATGTGTTTTCTCACTTCATCACTCCTCCCAAGTAATTTAAATTTATAGGGGTCTCAAAGCAGTCATCTGATCATGGGTGAGAGAAGGCAGCTCTGGGACTCCAGGCTTCAGGTTGGCTTTGGGCATTGCCCTGTGATGGAAATACCTTCATAATTAGCCCTGCATGTCAGAACTTCTCTTTGTTAACCTATGAGGATGAAATACGCCCTTCGAATAGGTTTTTGGTGCACCTTTTCAGAAAACAAGCTGTTCTTCTGTTTATTTTTCCTTTCTTCTGAACATTCAGCTTTGTTTCTTAATGATGTCTGGCTTGGATTCTTTAAATAGAAACCTGTAATTGTAGCACTCTAAGTTGGTCACTTAATAGGGCTGCAGTCTTGTTCACTGATGAAAAGTAGCCATCCTTTGTTTCCCAGTAGCCTTATAAATGGTACACAGTGTACACAGGAGCTAGTCAGGGGCTCTTGTAATTTACAATCAGCAAATTGGCTCCCTTCGCAGGAATTAATTTAGCCAATACAAATTATTTCGGGAAGTGATTCATTGCCACTTTAAAGCGCTAATTAATTTGGGTGACTTATGAACATTAAAAATGAAACCTCCTTTGTCATTCCCAAGTAACCGAATGCTAATTCAGTGTCATTCTTAAGTAACTTGTATCATCTGTACCTATATTTCTTGCAGCTTGAAGTACAAATTCCAATGGGATTTTGGGGGGAAAACAAGTAGCACTTCATACTTCATTGGTTCTCTTTGCTGCTGAAATTTTAAAGTCTCAAAATTTGTGAGAATTTAGACTTCCAGCTTCAACTCTGTGGTGTTTTATTTTTACAGCATCCTCAACTTACCTGTTCAGATGTCAGGAAATACCTAGGTAGAAACCTAGAGTTC
Organism: Machaerirhynchus nigripectus; assembly: GCA_013397975.1. NCBI lineage: Eukaryota > Metazoa > Chordata > Aves > Passeriformes > Dicruridae > Machaerirhynchus > Machaerirhynchus nigripectus. The sequence continues at coordinate 291,390 of VZRQ01010229.1, read as the reverse complement.
AGGAGATAAAGGCCTGCCTGGAGTGATCAGACCCCAGCTGTCCCGTGCCCACCTCCGATACCAGCTGTGCCAACAGGTCGCAGCATGAGGTATTTTCTGGAAGGGCATCTGCTGTTTTCTGACTCATCCTCTTTTTCCTAGACCAGGACTGGCCTGCAGCATTTGTGTGCAGCATTTCCCAAGCTAGTATCCCTGCAGGTTATCCTCCAGTGCAGTCCCACACCACTGCTTCATGCTGGGAACACAGAGGTCTTCATCTTCATTCTTGTGCTTGAAATGCACAGCAGTTTATGGAAGGCTGAGGATGATCAGCTTCTAAAAAACACAAAATTTGGCTTTGATCAGGTTTGGATTTTGGGTTTTTTCTCCCCCTGTGAAAAAATCCCCTGAAAATCTTCAGAGGTGTTTCTCCCTCCTGTGAAAGCTGTCTATCCCCATAGCCTTGCAGGCTGCAAGGCTCACAGCTGTCTGTGTGATGGCTGCCCACTCCTCTTGACATGCCCTCTGCTCTCTGGCCAATTGGAAATGCTTTAAACACAGAGTTTTTCTTTGACTTTTATTTTGCGCTTTCCTTGGGTAGTAAATGTATTTGATTTCTCCTCCATCTGCCTTTTTCATGTCTACTGCTCCCTTACTCATTTGAAAATCTAAAGTTTTCTTTAAAAGCAAATGGAACCCAGAACATCAGAAGATATATCAGACATGCTTGATTCCCCCTCCCCCAGCTTTTAGCATATTAGTTATGTGTACCAACACACACTGTATATATTGGTTTATGTGCTGCTTGAAAACTGTTTCCTCATGCAGAATAATTCCTGCTTGCAGATAAAAGATGGCACAAGGTGAGTACGTATGATCCTTTGTGCTGAACATGCTCATATCCTTTCATATCCATATCTCTTCAAATGCTCTATTTTGGGCTCTATTTTTATGTGTCTAAGGAGAATTAATTAAAAAATACTCAGGTGCCTAACAATATTTCATTCCCTGTCAAAAACCTTGGAGTGAAAGTGTGGAGAACTTTGTGGGGGGAAAAAAATAATACTCTTATTATTAACAGTTGTGCATTATATTGAAATCTCAGTCTGTTGACTCCTCGATCCATGTGAAAGACCATCTTGATAATGGGATTATGCAAATTACCAGTTTTATGAGAAGTGCCTAATTTTGAGTGTTCTGTAGAAGAAGAAGAACACTGGTAAATGTTCTTTCCTTACTGTCTCCTCCCTGGTTGCAGGATACCCTCTGAGCATCCTCCCAGTGAGGACATGACCACACCACTATTGCAGGGGTGTAGGGAGCCAGGAGATTCCCTGATAATCGAGCCAGGAGATTTCCTGATAACCCAGCCAGGAGATGCCCTGATAACCCAGCCTCTGTCTGCCATGCTCATCCTGCCTAGGGTGTTTGGGGGCAAAAACTTTGCACCATTTACGTTGCTGTTTCAGAGCTCAGGGTGGCACAGCAGTGCTGGCTGGTACCTCAGTACCTGTGCTAACTCTTCCTCTCCGAGATGCAGAGCAGCTGCCCATGCCACTGCTGAGGACACAGGGGCTGAATCTGGCACTTCTGTTCATCTCTGGAAGTCCAGGTCCCCTGCGGTACTGCAGCACTCTGATATCACTGTCGCTTCTATTTTAAGCATAGCTTCTTCAAGAAATGTAGGTGGCTCAGGTTTTTCTTCTTTGTTGGTTTTAACTTTACATTTGCAAACTCAGTTTCTCTCCCTTCTGCAAGGTGAGGCTTTTTTTTTTTTCCTGCATAATCACAGAAAATTGCCACAGGGTCAACGTTGTCTTGAAGTGAAGGCAGATGAAAGTCCACCATTTTTCCTGAATGAAGACAGTATTTACTCTTTCAGAGTTTCACAGGTGGTATTTGCTCACCAGTGCATCTCTTCTAATGCCAAGAGCAGTAGAGAGCATGCTGTAGATAGAACTGAGGTCCTTCTTTTGTGAGTCATCTTTCCTGGACTGAGTGAAGGACATACTGGCCAATGTAACTGAGTTCTGAGTTGACATTACAGTTCCAGTAGCTGGTCCCAGTGGTGCAGCTGTAGAGATAATGGATTGCAGATCACTGCTGGTGCAAGCAGAGGTCTGAGCAGGCTCTTTGCTGTTTCCTAAGCTGTAAAAAACAAGAGCATCCCAATGCAATTGCAGATCATATTGCTGTGTTACACACGTTGAGCTGGGGATGCAAAGAAGTCTCTCTGTAGCTGTCGTTAAACTTCCAAGTGGATGTTTTTCTCCTGTGGGCACTCAGCTGCTTTAGTAACCATCAATTCTTTATTCAAGTATCAGTTCTATGAGAGATGAACTGAAGTCAGGAATTGACATGGAACCTGGACTTCATTCCCCACTCCACCCTCAGCTTGCTACTGAGCCATAATGTTGCAAGGTGCAGCAGTATGTATCATGTGGCCCTTAAATAAGCTAAGTCCCAAACAGCACAACTTCAAAGAAAATTATTTGTGTTGCTTATACTGGAGTACAGAGGAAAAAAAAGAGCGGGTTCATATTCAGAAAGCACTTGCTTTTAGAATTAAATGATTGGACAACTGTATTCCCTTTCCACCCAATCTCAGCAGTGCTGCTGCTGGGCACCCTGTTCTGGACACTGATACGTACCTCTAAAGCCACTGATTAAATTCTTGATTGTTGTAAGGTTTGGGGTGTTTTCAGATGATGCCTGGAAAGCTTATTTATCATGAAGTGTAAGCTTCTCTTACCATGCCTTATCTCAGCAATGTGCCTTTATCTCGTGGCATTTCAGCTACTGTGGGAATTAGAGGTGGCAGGTGTGCTCTCTCTGCCCTCCTACAGCTCTTAGCCTTTGGGCAGGAAGGCTCATTCCTAGTATTTTTGGGGGGTCTTATAATCCCAGTATCATGGAGTAGTTTCGGTTGGAAGGCACATTTAGAGACCATCAGTAAACACGAACACCTTCCATGAGAGCAGGTGGCTCAAAGTCCCATCCAGCCTGGCCTTGAACTCTCCCAGGGATGGGGCTTCCACCACGTCTCTGGACAATCTGTGCCAGTGCCTCAGCACCCTCATTGTAAAAAAACTTCTTCATTATATCTGTTCTAAATTGACCCTCTTTCAATTTAAAACCCTTCGCCCTTGTCCTGTTGCAACAGACCCTACTAAAAAGTTTGTCCCCATCTTTCTTAGAGGTTCCTTTTGAATACTGGAAGGCTGCAATCAAGTCTTCTCTTCTCCAGGCTGAATAAGCCACCTGTCCTCACAAGAGAGGTGTTCCACCCCTCTAATCAGCTTTGTGGCCTCCTCTGGACCCGCTGTATGTTATGTGTGGAGTCCTGGAGCAGAGCCCTCGAAGGCAGTAGGTCACAGCAGGGTCCTGGCAGGTTCTGTAGCTACTGAGCCAGTATTGCCTGAGCTCAAGCTCCGACTAAAGCTGGTTTCCTCTGAGTCAGAGCATCTCCTACCTGAGCAGCCTTTGCCTTACTTCCCACTGCTAGGCTCATGCTGGCTTTTTTCTGTGTGAAGTGCCATCTGCTGAAGTCCCTGGCTGGCACAAAGTGCCAGTGAGATGAGGTCTGAGTGCTTGAGCTGATATCAGTCGGGCAGTGTTCATTGTGCTACAAAGCAGGTGAAGGGGTCATTTAAGAAAGGAACTGCAGGGGTAGAGCTGTGTGTCCCAACACTTACTGCTAAAGGAGGACTTTGGTTTCAGAGCAGCAAGACCAAAGCCAGAATGAGGTAGGCTTTGAAATGCCATTGGCACTGGGCTAACCACTGCCTTTGAAGACAGCTTCCATGCAGATGCAGAACTCCCCACGAGGGTGGTGGGCTGCTGTCACTGCTGTTTGAATTTGGTTTATAACCTCGTTCCCTCTAACAAGTAGCACTGCTTTTCATTGAAGCAGACAAAACAACCTCACAATATTGTGGTTTTCTTTTTTCTTTTCCCCATTCTTCAGTGCTAATATCGATGGCAAGTCCTGCCAGGCCACCACCATTCAGCAGTCACAATTCATGAGCTGCATCAACCTTTTGCTCTAGCACTCCTAATTAAGCAATTTTAATGACAGGATTTAATGTTTTACAGAGTCTAAATGAAGTGGAAAAAATATGAACTGATTTTTTTTCCTTTCCAGCACAAGATTTTGATCAGATAATTTAACCTCTGGGTGAAATGGAAGTAGGAGCATTTATGCATAGGTGGTTTTCTCTGCAAGAGCTTTACTGTATGTACGTCTGTGCATTAATAGAGTTTCTGCTTGGCTTCGGGTATCCATTTTGAAGGTTTTTGTGTGCTCTCTGCCCTTCTGTTGTCAGTACCAAAACCCCAAAGCCTTTTGAAATCCACTAACTTGTGACCAGCTTAATGCCAATTGCGTTCCATGTTAATAAAGCAAGAATAAAGGCTTGCCAAACCAACTGCTCAGACTGGTTTTCTAACAGCAACACAGACTGGTATCCTCTTAACCTATTTAAATTTCTTCTGGTGGTGTTCTGCTCTAATTCTAGGTAATGCTTGATGAGCTAGGTATGTGCACAGAGTGAAAATGGTCGCTCCTTTGAAGGCAATCTTGTGTCTGAATTGAAGCTACGTGATGTGTAATTAGGAGACGTAATTGTTTTATATAGGTTACACACAGAATTATAATAATCAGTCTTTTCTAAGGAAGAGAAAGCCAGTGTGACAGGAAAGTTATGTTTAGTAATGTAATGAGTGCCTTTTGACAGAAATGGCACTGTTAAATTTGGGGTTGTGCAGCTGACGGGAGTTCACCCTCGCACGAGGTGTTTTGAATTCTGTGAGGGAAGTGCTGCTTTAAATAATTATGTCTCTTATGGTATTGTATGTCATAATCACTTTCCAAAATGCTTATCTAGTTGCTAAAGCTGGGGAGAAGTGAGCTGTTTGGTGCAGTAGTGGATTTTTTAGTTTTACTTTAGTATGTCTGAAGTGAATATTAAGTTAAGCAGAGAGGTGTAGCTGGGGCAGCCCGAGGAGCTGCAGATGAGGCAGAGCGTTGTTTCCCAAGTATTTAAAATAATGAGAGGTACTGGAGGGAAGATAAGTAATATTACATATGCTGGGAAGAAAGTTTGGTTCAGATCCATTTCATAAATAAATAAATAAGAGTTCCTTTTACCTGTAATCTGCAGAGAGCACATAAATTAACTGCAGTAGGAGGAGGAGAAGCTGTGTCCCTCCTCACCACCCACGCTGGCAGAGGCTCGGCATCGCCAGCCAAGATTCCTCGTGTTAATCAGGCATACAGGATTCTTTCTTCCTAGTTTCTAGGCTGATCAATTGAGACCTCGTTGCCTTTTTTCTTCCAAGAAAGACCTACAAAGCAGATTGCTCTGGCCAAGTTTCTTCCAACCCTTAAATAACAGCAAGCTGCTCTAGTCTGGGGAGCATGTGCTTGGGGGATATCTTGACTTGTTTAGAGTGAAATATCCTTGATTAAAATAGGTTGATAGTTCTCCTCATGTCTTGCTTCACAGCTTGCACAGTAGCTCCAGCATTTGAAAAGATAAATTTGGGCCAGCAGGAGTAACAAGAAAAGTGAGAAAATTACTTGAAAGTGAAATACAAATGTCCTTATTTAATACAAAGGGATTCAGCTCATTTTTGGTTTTCTATTTTTCCCAGGTTCATGCTTTGCTTGACAGTGCAACAGAGGAAATTTAAATTGTTGGGAAATGCCTGGAAAAAACCCCCATGGTGGTTGGGAAATTGGAAGTAGAATGGGAGTTAGCAGCTTATGAAACTTTTCTTCTGGTGTTATAGCAGGCAGCAGCCAGCATTGGGAGCTTGGGAGTTTTCTTTGTTTCGAAACTTCAGAATATATATGTTTAGCTCTCCAAAAGTAAGCAAAGAGCCACACTGAAAAATCACTCTGAGGCTCAGAAGTTTGTTCAAGAAAAATCCTGCTTTGGAGGTTTCTTTTAGGTAGATGTTTGCTGGATGTGCTGTTCCAGGGTGAAGGGGTGCAGTTTGGCCACGGCTCTGCCAGTGTATCCTGAGTGTGAACTCAGACCCTTTCCCTGCCTCCTGGCCACCCTCTGCAGCCATCCCTCCTCTTCCTGCCCTAATGCTCCCTGGTGTTCCCTCAACAGAGAGATGTCTGAGCATGGCAGCGGGGACAAGGACAGTCTCCTCTTAAGCCCACCACTAAACTTTTGGATTTTGCTATTCATTGTGAACCTGTCACTTGTCCATTCTGGAGCGAGATGGGGAGCTAAGAAAACTTACTTTTGTACAGGCTTTTGAGGTGTCTGCTGTTTTCCTTTGCAAACAGATTGGAGGTAGGCTTATGGTGTATTTTCAGTCAGGCTGGGGCTTCTGTATTGATTTCAGATAGCACGTGAATGTGGAATTTGAGCCCAGCTCATCACACATCAGAGTTAATGAAGTAATAAACATGACACCAAACGCCAGTGTCTCTGTCTCTCCTTATCCTCACAAACACGTGCTGTGTATGTGCTCTGTGTGTGGCTCTTTTTGTTTTAGAGGTCATTTCATTATACAGCCCTAAATCTCTTCCTTGGATGGTGTAGGTAGGGCAGGACATGATAGTGAACTCTTTGTGGGAGCTTTTCTACTGCTGTTTGTAACAGTACATGTAAGTTTGCTGTGACAGGAAATAAGTTGTGTAGTCCTGACAGAGGACAGTAATTTTTATTTTCTTACATCCCCTGTATTTTGTCCTGTATTTCTCACCATCTCTGCTCTGAAACATTTTAAGCACCATCAGAGAAAAGCAGAGAGTACCTGCCACGTGCTTCAGCTCCGTGGTGTCTACTGAGGAATGAGTCAACAGCAGCATCTCTTCAGAAAGAACATCTAAAATCAAGGGAGGATGAAGCAGATTAGCTAAAAAAAAAAAATCAAATGCCAGAAGTGTTTGTCTCCCTCACCCTTTGTCAGCAAAGGTGGGGTTTGTATTCTAATATTTATGTAGCTGAAGGGTATTAGAAAATCAGAGGTACTGTGGTGCGCCACAAGGGGTTTTGTTCACTCCTGTAATCCCAGTAGGTAATTCTCTTCTTTATACACTTGAGTCTTTTTCAACTTCTTTTTTTTTACTATTAGTGTCATTGGTAGCTTAATGGATTTCTTGATTGTTGAGCTCTTCTTTTTGATGCAGTATTGTTAGTCTTAGCATGCATTCAGAGTGACAGGGAGTATTAAAAACAGTCATTTCCATTTGAGATATCTAGAGATAATTTTTTATAGCCACTGTGTGAAAATAACTTGAACAGTAGCAGAATTATCTATTGTAAGAGAGATGATTTTGCTTGTGAATTGGGTTTAAAGATAAAATCTGCCTACTTGCAGAGTCATGGATTTCCTATTCATTGCTCTGTTAAATTTAATCGGGAGCAAGACTTAATCCAGAACAAAGATGATTGAATTGCTCTTAAACAGTGATGTAGAACATTACCCAGATCTCACTTCAGTCTCGCAGTGCTGAGAAATCACAACCGTGAGAGAGTTGCTTGTGAGTACATTATACAAAGAGAGATGCTTTTTATTCATTGGCTGGCTCATTAGAAAGTAAAATGCTTTCTGGTTTTCAGAATGAAGTTGTTAGGAGGGGTAGTACAGCATGGGTTAAATCTGCACAGTGGATTAGCTAGAAATTACTTTGGCATGCAGTAAAAAGGCTCACTCGACTTGCAAAAGCCTCTCATGGCTTTGAGTTCTGCCATTACCTGAGCTGCTCCTGGGTTTCCTGTTCCTAGGTGCAGTAGCCAGGATGGACAATGAAGCACCTTAATGCAGCTTTGATTCCTCTTTGAGAAGCCAGAGGAGGACGAGCTCCAGCACTGGGCAGCGTGTCCAGCAGAGCTGCAGCAGGATCCCCTGCTCCCCTTTGCTGCTGGCCCAGGTGCTCACTGCCCACACACTGGTGCTAACAACAAAATTAGGCTTTCAAGAATTACTGTCTTTTTCTAACCTCTTGTTTTCCACCAGGACGTGTGTAGACCTAGAAGGTCATCCTAAATCTCCAGTTACAGCCTGGAACGGAGTTATGATATCAACTGGTTTTTGCCCTTGGAGGGCAACGAGAGAGTTTGGGGGGAAGCAGCCAATTAAAGGATTTCCAGGCGGTGACACAGGAACTTGCCAGCCCCTCTGTTCATTTCAGGGCTCCTACCTGACAGGGGACTGTTACCAGGGAAGTTTGGGAGCTGGCATTGCTTATTTCAGATGCATGCATCTCATTAAAAATCATTTTTAAGAAAAGGGGGTCAGGGAGTGGTGAAGCAGCATCTTGCTGTAGGGATGCTGGCAGGCAACACACCACTGGCAAGCCATTCCCTGGAGTTTAGGAACGTATTCAAGGCCAAGAAATGTAGGGACTTATTAATGGCACTGCAGCTCCAGGCCCTGCTGTTGGCTGGCAGTCGCCGAGCACCGGCGGTGCCTCGTTTAAAGCTTTGAGGCATGTGAGTGTGCCCCGTGCAGCATCTCTTTCTTCTGGTTAGAATAACTTTGACCTTCTGAGTGAAACTTTTCCACTTCGTGATTTTTTCCTATTATGTGAATCCTCTCTTTTTTAACTTATTTGCATGCCTTACATCATGTTTCATTTAGGATTTGATACGGTCAGGAGCCCAGGATAAAAGACAGTGTATAAAGGGCTGTTGTAATCATGAAATTTTCTAGGGCTGGAAGCTGCTGGGACCAGTTGGGTCCAGTCATGGGCAAAATAAATATTTTTTTGTCCACTGTTGCAGTCTTCCTAGAGCAAAGTGGAGGTCTCTGTCTGCTTTAGGACAGGCAACTAAATCAGATCGTTCCCCTCCTTACATGTGTGTTATCCTGCAATGTGCTGAGAGAGCTGCTGCAGCATCCTCAGCTGCAATGTCCTACCACGTGGGGACAGCCCTTGGGCAGGATTTTGTTTGCAGCATCCAGAGCTAAGTATAATTACCAAGTGTTAATCCAGCTCAGTAGCTTAGACTGTAATCACAGTTATTGGGTTTTGTATTAAAATGCTCTTTTTTTAAAGTTCCTGTTAGGTTTAGCAAATTGGCTGTAGAGGTGATTGCATTCTGGTTGTGCGTGAGTGGAGCAGGCTGCACATCCTGACGTTTCCCTGCCCTCTCCATTCTTGCTGCTCCAAGAAACAGTCATTTGCTTTAAAGTCAGGTTTGCAGCTTTGATTGAAAATGACTGTGCAAAACCCATCCGAACTGTGCATGCCACAGAGTCACTTAAGAAAAAAAAATTCTAAAAGGCACCTTGAAATGCATTGAACTCCCTGGGATGCCAGGGGCCATCGCCTGTGGTTTGCTGGTGTCCCCAGGTAGGACCTACTAAATCTTTGTCTACCCAAAGAGCCCAGAAAAAAAGGAAAGAAAGGATGGAATTGTGCTGTCTGAGGTTTGGGAATGATTATTAAGTGCTGGCCCACTGCCTGACAGCTGTCGTGGGTTTGCAGAAGTGAGACAGATTTGGGAGAGGCAGCTGCAGTTGTATAGCTGGGAAGCTGAGCTTTTAATTGCTAATGAAAATTACCATTTGCATTTGGGGCTTTCCTTTTTAAAGGACGACATCATACTGCACAAGAAACTGCTAGTGTCGTGTATTTATAGCACAACCAAACTGGCAACTTGCTCTTGCTGCCTTGCTGGTACATCTGTATTTCACCTCCTGCCTACTTTCGCTTTCCCATCTGTATTTTTTATGACTTCTGTGCTGACAGCCCTTGTTCTCCTAGTCCTTGACTCCCCTCCCGTGCAGACAGATGATCCCGTAACGTTTTCCTTTTTGTCTTTATAAACAATAGGCAAGCAGTCTGATGGCCTAAGTCCAAAGTCAAGGGAGCTTTGCAGATTCAACTTGACAGCTCTCTGAATTATTTAAAAGCCATAAACAAAAGAAAGCCCATCTACAGCTTCAGGTGGCTTCTCCTCTAGTATTGTGGAGAATGCCTGATAGGTGAATTCAGCTAATTTTGCCCATTTAAGTCTGTGGGATTTAGCAGAATAGCAAATGCAATTAGAATTCAGGGGCTGCCTCCTGGTATTCCTTAGTGGAAGGTAAGTTGCAGGGAGGTGAATGAGCAAGTTGAGGAGAGGGAAAGTTGGAAGGTGAATGAAAGAATAGAGAATTTTTGTGTAGTATGGGTTGTGTGTTGAGTTTGGATATTTTTTTCCCTTTCACAATGGATGAACTTGTCTTAAGACATCCTGTATTTACTTCTGTCTTTCAGCTCAGTCCTTGGTGGGTTTCCTTATTTGTTCTTTTTGCATCCCTTGTTTTCAAATCTAAAATGCTTTTCTGCAGCTGAATGACCCAGTGATTTCTGACTTCTCGGGTGCATTTTAGTTGCTGGTTTCACTCACGCTTCTGGATTCAGGAGTGTTTTAGATGGCTGAGATTAGGGAAGCAGGCAGAAGGCACAATTGAGATCCTCTAGATGATGCAAAGTTCATTATTGCCTTTTGAATAGTTCATTCTGCAGAATGAAGTAGGGAAGATGCCATGCTTTGCATTTATTGTACTAAAGCTATAAAGCTGTACTCTCATCATCCTTAATGCCTAAGGATGTCTTTTCACTCCCTTCTCCCCTCAGATAAATACAATGGAGAAAGCATCAGGAGCAGGATACCAGAAAGCAACTTCATGTGTATCATCTGTACTCTGTATGATCTTGTTTAATGGCATTCTTCACTTTTTATGTACAGTCAGACCTTATTAAAATGCAATTTACTGCGTTGTCTTTTTCAATACCAGCCATACAGTTTTGTCAGGAAAGCTGATAGTTTGCATTGTGGCTTTACTTTGAAAACTGACCTGCAAAAATGGCTTTGAAATATCTTCTGTCAGAGATTCCAGCATCTTTCAGTGTACAAAGCAAAGATCCCTCTCTTCCAGACAGCTTTGCAGACATGACCTGGTCACAGTTCAGGTCAGCTCCCTCTTCCCTACAGTTAAAATACATTTACAGAGCCCTCACTGACTGTGAGCCAAGCCAGCTCTAAACCCCCTCTTGGCCACAGGTGTGTAGGAGATGGTTCTGCTGGCTGGGGAAGATTCACTGCTCCGCTGCCCCATCCTTACCTGTGCTTACCTGTACCATGGGAACACAAAACAGGAAATGTTTTGAATACAAACTATGGCTTGAATTCATGCAGGGAGAAGATTTCAGTATAACTGGAATTTCACCTGCTCAAGAGAAAACTTGTGCTTGTGATGTGAAGGGCATGTGAGCAGAACCTGCCTGCAGGTCTAGGCTCTGGCCATTTTTCTTTGCCATTCCCAAGTTTATCAACGTCCGTTCTTCGTTTTCCTGTGTGTCCTGGCTAGTGAAAGTACGTGCCCACTGCACTCAGGGCATTTTTGGAGCAATATCCTGAGGAGCCAAAGTGTCCTATTTCCCAAGCCTGGAGGAGGCCACGTGCTCTGGTACAGCTTGCCCAGCCTTGCCTGCATTGCGGGAGGTTCCAGGTACGGAGTGCTGCACTTGATCCTGCTGTAGCATTAGCTGAAGTGGATGCTGAAGGAGAGCAGCAGGTTGTGAATTCTTTCAAGATTAATGGAAACTTTTGTTTTACCTTAATTAAACTTCAATTCCTTAAATCGAAGTCCTTTTTCCCAAATCAGCATATGTTGTAAATGGCATTATTACAGGTATAATTTCATGAAGCTTCTCGGCGTGCTAATGTTAATGTTTGTGCCTTGAGTTTTTTCTGCAAGAAACCGTTTTTCATTTCTTTTATCTCACCAGGTCCTGGTGATGTCACTTCTGTGGCACATGTGTGTTGCATAGAAAATTAAGGAAAACATTTATAAAGGTATCTTTTTATATAAGTAGTGGCTTATGCAGCTACAGGCTGTGCCATCTTGCAGGTGTCCTTCCCTTGTCTGTTCTTACCACCGAGCAGCCTGCAGCCCTTTGGGTGGAAGCAGCCTCCAGGGATGAGATATTTTGGCTTTCCTGGTGTGTTTCTTCCTATTGCTGTAGCCCTGCTTGCCCCACAGATGTGTAATTCCCCACACTCCCTGCCTGCAGCCTCAGCTTTACATATGCTGTCCTTCCCTGCCTCAGACAGCACCCTCAGTGCTGACACTTGGGCCTGTGACTCCATTCCTGTTGCTATTAAATGTACAGTTCTTGGCCTAAAGAGAAATCAAGGGTTTGATTTCCATGGCTGCCAGACTCCTGGCCCATCCAGTAACACAATTAGAAAGCTTGCAGACGCAGTGAAACCATCATCCTTTTCCAGCTGGCATAAGCAAAACATTTAGAAGAGTTAATGTGTTTATTGAGCACTCAAGTCCCCCCGCAACATTATTTTGAGACCCACTAATGCAATGGTCAGGATTTAAATGTATGTCCAGAACTTTCAAAGTTGGTTGGTTTGGGATACTGTTGTAGCAGGATTTGGCTTTGGTTTAGTGGAGGGATCCCACTTAGAAATGGTTGAGTATGTTCAAGGGATGTTATTACAGATGAAGCATAGAAACTAAATGTTAGAATTCAGGCTGAGCCTTTTTTGATTCTCTGTGTCAGACCAGTCTTGGGAATGGGGGTGGTTTTCATCAGAATGGGGCAAAGAAGCTACAATCTGCAGCAGATGTGATTTACTGGGTGGGTTTGCCTGGCAAGGTTTTGGTAGTGGGGGGCTGCAGGGGTGGCTTCTGTGGGAAGTTTCCCACAGTTTCCCCCAAAGTTCAGCAGAGCCGGTGCCAGCCAGCTCCAAGACGGACCCAGTGCTGGCTGGTAGCTCCTCTGGGATAATGTATTTAAGAAGAGGTGAGAGGGAATGCTGCACAGCTGCATCAGGGAGAGAGCAGTGAGAATATGTGGGAAACAATTCTGCAGACCCAAAGCTCAGCGAGGAAGGAGGGGGAGAAGGTGCTGCAGGAACAAGAGAATTGCCTGCAGCCCATGGAGAACTCCATGCCAGTGCAGGTGGATGCCCAAAAGAAGGATGTGACCCTGTGGGAAGCCCACACTGGAGCAGGCTCCCAGCAGGGCCTGTGGACACATGGAGAGAGGTGCCCACACTCGAGAGCAGCTTTCTTGGCAGGACTTGTGACCACAGGGGGACTCACACTGGAGCAGTTCATGAAGAAGTGCAACCTGTGGGAAGGACTCACACTGGAGGAGGTTGTGAACTGTCTCTAATGGGAGAGACCCCGTGCTGGAGCAGGGGAAGAGCTTGAGGAGTCTTCCCCTTGAGAAGTGAAGGAACGGCAGAGACAATATGTGATGAGCTGACTGTGGCCCCAGTTCCTTGTCCCTCTCTGTCACTGAAGGGGAAGTGATAGAAAAAATCAGGAGTGAAGCTGAGCCTGGGAAGAAGGGAAGGGTGGGGGGAAGGTGTTTTTAAGATTTTTCCCTTTTTTTCTTATTATCCTACTCTGATTTGATTAGTAATAAATCAGATTTTCCCTAAGTTGAACCTGTTTTCCTGTGATGGTAATTGGAGAGTGATCTCTCCCTGTCCTTATCTTGACTCTAAGCCCATTGTCTCCTATGTCCAGTTGAGGGAGGGGAGTGACAGACTGGCTTTGGTGGGCACCTGGCTTCCAGCAGGTCACCCCACCAGACCAAGTGTTGCCCAAACAGACAGCTTGGCTGCCCCAGATTGTTGACAGCCAACCATATAGAATGAACAGCAGCAGACTATGAATCCATAATCAGTTCTAAATAAATGGATTTCATGAGTCTCTGCCAAAGTGTTTCCCTTTTGCTGACCTAGCCAGCCTGGCTCAGCTTGGCTCCCTTCATCATTCCTGACATCACCTGTGATTAACCCACCCTCCTGTATTGATTGCCACCATCTCTGGTTGTGATGCATGAACTGTTCTTCCACTTTCGCCTTGAGGGGATGGTGGCATCTGAGGGCTTTAGGAAGGTTTTTTTTCCCAGCCTGTCCCACTAGCACCAGGTACACAGCTGCAAGGCCTCTTTCTCCAGAGGTCAGCTTGGGTCATTCAGGAATTTCTCCTGGCATGGTAGCCTGGTATGAAGTTCCCCAAGGGCTGGATGAGCTGTTGAAGCACCTGGGAGCTGCCAGACACTCTTGTAGGTCTAGGACCTCAGACCACTAGGTCAGTGTCCAGCACCCCACGAGCTCAGGGGTGTGTGTAGGTCTGAACTGTGGGGTGGGAAGGTCATAACACGTCCTTCAGAACCCTTGGCTGGGGGATGATGTTGGACCCAGTGTGTTCAGCCTCACCTGCCTGGCTGGTGAGGCTGAACCACTTAGGGTTGGTTTGGTCACAATTTAGGGCTGGTTTTCAGCATGCTTGATAGCAGTGGTTTGTGCCTCAAGTATTTTTGGGAGAGGAATGCAACTGGAATGGATTTCCCATCAGTAAATAAGTAAATACTGTGGTTCCAACAGGAATTCTTATTAGGAGAGTTAAACCCTGCCTTTCTTCTTCAACACCTCATTGGGAACATCAGGATTAACCTTGGGCAAATCCACCAAGTGTGTGGCCTCGGTTTCCCCGCATGTAGGATAATACTTCACTACCTCAGCAGGGCATTTATTATGCTTAATTAATGTTGTAATTTGTCTTTGGTTCCTCTGATAAAATGCGTGGCGCGAATGCAAAGTTGTTTTTACTGATTGGGTTGTTAATTAAATGTGCACATATAAATGATTTATTGGCATTAGACAACTAAGACTTAATAATTTAAAATATTAACATCAAGGTGGTTGGATCAATTTTAAGCCTGTTATCATTCAGCCATTTAGAGACTGAAACAAATGGCACTGGAAAAGGAAGGAAAGCAGAAGCTGGACCAACTAGTGGCTTCTTTTGTGACATTTCTATATGAGGACCAATTTAATAACTGTATCTGAATTCTGGTGCCTGGCCCAGGCAAGCTGCTGGCAGCATCAAAGGTGTGCTGAGCTTTATAGAGCACAGGAGACATGTCAGATAGCAGTGATCCCTCTTGGCCCAACTGGGAAACCATTTGTCAGCCTTCAGAGGACCATGCTCCAGCTCAGAACAGCAGCTGATGTGCAGTGTTAGCTCTTGTGTATCAGGAAAAAGCAGGAAAGTGAGGATATCTGGGGCACGTGTGCGTCTGCGAGCTGCTGACGTGGATCACCTTCTCCAGCTGGGTGCTCCTGGCCCAGCAGCAGTTTGTTCCCACAGAATAACACGGGGTTGCAGTCCCTAACCATAAGGCTTCTGCCTGCTTAGATCCTTTTGTCCTCTGGGGCTTATCTAGGCAGATGTTTCTTAGATGTGGGAATGAGCTGTAGCTGACAGCCCAGGCAGGGCCCAGGGGAATAGATGTGTCATCCTAGCGCAGTAATGAGCTCAGGAACCAAGAAGGGAAGGCAGCTTCTAGAAGCAGATACAGTTGGTTGATTGGATACTGGGACCAGAAAGGAAGGCTGACCATCATCTCGTCCCTTTCTGGCCCCAAGGAAGATTGGGCACATTGCTGTTGGTGGTTGTATGTTGGAAAGGGTTGGAAAGGAAAGGAAACTGTGCTGTAAGCAGGATTTCCAAAGGTGAATTCAGAAGAGGAGGAAGAGGAGATGAAAAGATGTACCCAGTACTGTGGAAGAGGCAGTTGAAACCAAGAACAGAGTGCTGAAAGTAAGGTTTGGATGGGAAATGCCATGCCAGGGACAAATACAAAATACACAAATACAAAAACCCCAAAGAATATGCGACAGATGGTCTTGGAAATATCCAAGTGTTCTTGCATAAGAGAATTGCTGATTCGAGTGTGAAGATCATTTGAAAGAGGGAGCTGAGGAATGTTGGGTACAGTTGAGCTGGAAGAGAAATCCCTGACTTGGTAAAGGAAGGAAGAAGAACAGAGAAGATAAGAGGGATGGGAGAAGCACATCATGGGTGTGAAAGAGGCACGACAGCCATCTGAACGTGAAGCAGGGCTTTAGCAGATGGAAGTTTGCCTTTCACAGGAAGGGCAAGGAGTGTACTGTAAATTTAAGAGGACCTCAGAGCTGGGATAGAATCAGAATACCATGAGTTGGAAGGGAATCATGAAGAAGATTTGTGAAGAATCATGAAGTCCAACTCCTGGCCCTGCACGGGACACCCCAGCAATCCCACCACATGCCTAAGAGTGTTGTCCAAAAATACACTGAGCTGCCAGGCTTGGTGCTGTCACCACTTCCCTGTGGAGCCTGTTCCATTGCCCAGCTATCTTCTGGGGGGAGAACCTTCTCTCTTAAGTTTCCCACCTGCATCCATTCTTCCCTAGTGCAGCAGCTGGGAGCTGTGGTCCTTGCTGTGCTGTGGGACTGGGCTGCATAGCTCTCCTGTTTGTAGGGTGGATTGCTTGTCTTATCTAATTCAGGGTAGCTTGAACTGAAAAGGCTTTTCACATTCTACTGATTCCTGTTTACAGCTCTGATCCCTGATGGTTTGCCACTGGTCTGCACAAAATCAAAAGTACCAGATTTAGATGATATTTCTGAATGCTCTCATGCAGATTGGTGGCTGTTTCTCCAGATTGAGTATTTAGTTTCTGATGCGAGTTTGGAAGGGAGACATCAGCAATAGCAGTGATAATGATAACACCCTGGGGCTTGGTTCTGCCCCGCACTGCACTGATGGGCAGGGCAGCCTGACCTTGGCTAGTGAGAGATTAAATACATAACCTCCAGCAGGATGTAATGACCAACTGCAACAAGCAATAGGAGGGAAAGGGGGGGAAACATATTGGCAGTAGGAATGCGGGTCTCAAACCACGCCGTTGACAAGCAGTGTACAGCATTGCATTGTCAAATGAATATTTGGGAGTTTAAAGTCTTAAAAGAATTGATGCTAAAAGCTGTCCTCACTAAAGTAATGCCTTGCCATTTCCTGTGGTTTTGCAATATTGGTATTAATGTGCTGCATGTTTACGTACATGTTTTTTGCAAGCTTATTGTAAGCTGTATTTATATACTGCTGCCACTTCCTTCAAGGTCTTGAGCATATTGTTTATGGGGAGCACCTGAAACCCCAGGATTTACGACCACAGGAACAAGTAACTTTAGAGACCCTGTCACAGATAAATGGGCAGTGGAACTCAATATTCCCACACAGAGGGGAGGGGAAGACTTGCCCTTTGGGGGTGTGGGATTAACGCCAAAATAATTCGGTTTTAATGTCTGTCTCCCTTCCTTGCCTGATGGGGGAGTGTGCAGCAGCTGTTAGAGCTGTGTACCTTGCTTTGCAGTAGATGCAGAATAATAAGTGTCTAATGAGATTTCCTCATCTTGGATTCTAAATAAGTTAGGTGCTCATCAATACCACTTTTGTTCTAGAAGGACTAAATTGCAGAGACAGTTGCCTGTAATACATCAGCTGCACCTGGGTGGGCTTTGCTGGCTGGCTCTCCTGCCTTTGCAGAGCTTTCTCTGCCTGCTTCCCATCAGTCTCGTTGGCCTCCATTTCCATCTGGAATTCAGAAGACGGCGTAGACACAAGGAAATTGATGCCTGTGTGCAGCACTGTGTGTGTGTACTTCTATTTCCTAACAGCCCTGTCTCCAGTTGCCTTGTCAATATTGTTGTTTTGAGCTGCAATGAAAAGGGCACGCTCAGAAAAAGGGATTTCTCACTTGGCTGAGAGATAGCTTACTCCTCATTTGAGTGTGTCACTGGAGCAAGCCTTGGGCTGCTCTCCTCAGGGCACCCGTGTGCTGTGAATACAGACCTGGGTGTGTATGATAACAAATAAGCTTCCAAGTTACACAGCATCTTCTTGTGCTGGGTTTGATCAGGATAGAAGGAGAAAAATGCGTTGTAAAATCCAAAAATGAGAAAATGAGGATGGGCTTTCTGTACAAAAAGAAGTCACGTGTATTGAGTTGCAACTAGAAAACATCAANGATCATCGAGTCCAACCTCTGTCCCAACACCTCAACTAAACTAAACCATGGCACTGAGTGCCACATCCAATCTCTTTTTAAACATGTCCAGAGATGGTGACTCCACCACCTCCCCAGGTAGACCATTCCAATATTTTATCACTCTTTCTGTAAAAAACTTTCTCCTAATATCCAACCTATATTTCCCTTGGCGCAACTTAAGACTGTGTCCTCTTGTTCTGTCACATCTATTGAGGTGCAGCTAGAAAACATCAGATGTGGAAGTGTCAGAAAACTTGATAAAGGCATCCCAGGTACAGAGGTTAAAGTCTGGAATTGCTGAAAAACAAGGGAATGGATTCAAGGAGATGCTGGATTTCTACCTGTGCACATTTCCTAGCAAGATGCACTTCCTCTTGTGTGGAAGCTGCAAACTCTGCATGATGTGGGATGATGAAAACACTAACTTGTTTGAAAACTTTCTTCTAAAAAGCCTTACAGAGTGCCCATGAATTCTGACATAAGAAGAAACTATACAAATGTGCATATGACTGCAGGCAACTCTCTCTACAGAAAGTGAGTCAAAGGAGTGCCACCATCTTTAAATCTGTGGCTGAACATTTTAAGTTAATACCCTTGTTATGCTGGGTGGGTATAATTGCATGGCATTTATGAACTTAAAAACCCAAAAGATTGTGTATTTGCAGCTGGATCTAGAAAGAAACACAGACAAGACCTTTTCCAGATGTATTGAGTTTTTGCTTTTTTTCTGGGGCCCAGATAAGCCTAAAGAGGCTTTATCTCTGTGTGTACAAAGGAATTACCTTCAGAATGAGATAAAAATACAGTTTCTAAGGATTAAAAGACACGGTTTAGGCGTGCATGTCTTGTTCCAGGTTTAATACCTAAAGAGTTGGGTGTTGCTGCTCCTGAAATATTTTGGTACAACATCTTTTATATGTTAGACCTTGTTCTATAAAGAAGCACTTGGTGTAAAGTAATTAATTTCTGCTTGAGCCTGATGTTCACAGTACAGATAATAAATACTCCTTTAAATTTGTTCAGAAGGGATTAATGTTGTGTGAGCATGATGGCATAGAAAGTAAATTCTGGTTCATGGGGAGCTAGAGGGTTGTGCACCACTTCAACCAACCCGCTGTGCACCTTTCTTTGATAACAGTTTTATCAGAAGAGTAGGAAAAAACCTCAAAATTTGGCATGCAGCACATTGTCCTGCTGGGAAGGGATCTAATCTAGCAGTTCAGCTTTTCAAAACCTTGATTTTTGTACGCTGGAGGTTCATTGTGTTTCCTGGGTTAGAGTTTGTAATTTTCTTTCAAAAACAAAAAGCTGACTTGTGTCATACAACAAGAAAATAGCCAGGGCTCAGGGGAATTAGAGTGAAAAGCCATTAGAATCTGCTAATTACAAGATGAAGAGCAGTCAAGCAGTGGTGCTCTATTGGGGAACGACTTTTGCACATTTAGATGCGTGGAAAGACTTCATGTGTGACATGGATGGGAAAAGTTTTGCTGAAATACATCTTGCAGATAATCTGCAGCTCAGTCCTAAAAGCCAGCACCTTCAGTAAGGAAGGAGTAAATTTACTTAAATAATGGGCTTTCTGTACAAACAGCACTAGATTTAGTTCAACTATATACTTTTATTCTGTCTATAAATAACAGAAGACAATGGCCACTTGAGTGCAAGCTTTCTCACCCAGGTGATTTTCCCCCCCTGTATCAACAGCTTTGCTTAATTAGGCTCCAGCTCCTTGGAATAAGCGTTGTGCTTGCTGACAGTGAGTCTGTCTGCTTGAAAGAGAAGTGCTGACAAACCAGCCATTTGTTAGCCAAAACATCTGCTGGGGAGGGAAGGTGAGAAGTTGTTAATTTAAAATAAGAAGTTGTTAATTTAAAATGAGATCTTTAAGAACCCTAACTGTGAATCCATAGAACAAACCTAGCTGAAAGTCCAGAAAACTCGTGCTTACCTGAGTGATGGCTGTGCTGGAAGTTTGAGGTGAATCTCCTTTATTTGTGCAGAAAAGGGAGGATAACAAAAAAGCACAAACATTATATGGCCTGTAATTACTTATAATATGGTGAAAGACCCAAAAAGGATTTCCAGCCCATTGTGTGAAAATGTGCACATACAACTTGGAAATGCATCCTGCTTTGCCTGATATAATCCTAAGGAACAATCTCTTCAGCTCTCCTTCAGTGTGGGCTTCTGAATTCCACTTCAAGGATTGATATGTGTGGGATAACAGGGGAGGAATGGTCTCAGAAAGGATTATATTAAAGGGGAAAAAATTTCTTAGTGATTTGTGCTCATCTTGCATTTTTTTTGAGCCCTTTTGGGACAGGTTTGATGGTGGCAGAGGAAGGCTAAAATCCTCAGCTGTGATTTTGCACGAGCCCGCTGGTGAGAGGGACGTGCAGCTCCTGCAGCCACAGCGAGGCATCGTTACTGGTGAGGGGGGATAGCCAGAGAGGAGCCCTGCAGGTGCTGGAGGATGGGCCACAGCTCTGCTGGAGCCTCTGCCCAGGGCTCCTCCTCGCTCCGCAGCGTTCAGCCCGCTCGGGTATCAGTGGGTGTCCCTCCGAGGAGATGTGCGCGTGGTTTTAACAGTTGTCCCTTTGGGATCACCTTCACGTGGGTATCCTCCCCTCCCAGCAATGTTTTCTCACTCAGAGATGTAAAGGAGAGGCTACAAGAGCTCTAAACAAGAGCTACAGCCTCAGCTGTCTTTGCCTCCCTGTTGGACTGGAGCAGCTCTGACAACTTTTCAGTTGTTCAGCTGAGTTTCTTCAAACCTCACAAAACACCCCGAGCGTTTCTGATTGTCTTCATGTTGACTGGTCTTGCATGAACACCAGCAGCCAGCCAGACTTTACTTCTCCTCTGTTCCTTTCCTGTACAAATTGCTTCCCCAGGGCCATCCAAAATAGGGCTCATCTAGGAGGGAAGGAAATCAGTGTGCTTCAAAACCCAGCTGTCACCAGGTGAATAATTCCTTTGAATGATGAGTGTAGCAGGTATCTCATCTACTCAGGGAGGTCCTAAACTTCATTTTGTTTTTCTTTGCTATCGAGAATGTGCTGCAGAAATTTCTCTTTTTTTGCTGTAATTGGTGAAAGTCCCTTCAAATCCCGTGGGTAAATGCTCCAAAGTTACTGTGGGTGCACCAGTCATACTCAGACTGGAGAAACAGAGATGTGTCAGGTTCAGGACAGAGGTGCTTCTGGTCTGTCTTTGCACTCAAGACCAATTTACAACTTCATTTTACATAATGCTTACCTCCTTGTGAATATGTGTCCAGCCTGTGCAATAACAGAGCTCTGTGGTGGAGTCAAGTCCTTCCCATGTCAAGGAACTGCCCTTCAGATTTCCCATAATACTGTCTCTGCAGTCAGAAAAAAAAAAAGGCAGGCAGATGCAGAAAGTTTTTCTTAGGTCCTAGCACAGAACTTCAGCCCTGGAGCCCGTTAGAGCAGCTCTGGAACTGCACCCTTTATTAATCTTAACATGGGTCCTGACACGCACCTACCTTTGCCAGTTAAACTTTTTAATCCATATGTAACACTAAAAGACAAGAAGATGCATAATTGTGACATCCCCAGAGCTTTTTCTCTGCTGCCTTAAGAGGACCAAGATACTGAAGGTGTCTCCTGTCAGCTTTATGGCTCTCCCAGGCTCGTTGAGATGTCATCTCCTGGCAGGGGCCGCTCGCTCCCGGCCGGCCGTGCTGTGCAGAGCAGAGGCTGCCACGTTCCAGCAGGTGACACGGTCAGGGCTTTCCTCTGGGGTGCACTAATGCTTGAGGTCAGCAGCCACACACAACAAAATGCTGTTGCTTGCCAGGCACTAAACCCTCATCTCTCAATTTTTGTTACGTTTGTTCATTTTCCTCCTTCAATCTTGTTTCAGCAATGGCAGCTGGTTCCTTCTGCCTCTCCTGCTAAGAGGGGCTGCAGGTGCAAACCACTCATAGGAGAAGAGTTATTTTAATAACTGCTTTCTTCAGAGCAGGATTACTCAGTTGGGCTGGATCTTCAACATTCCCACTGCCTCTGCTTTGGGAGTTGCTGGCTCCTCTAGGCAGCAGAAATGGAAGGGATGAGTAAGGCCAGTCTTTAAACCTTCTTGCCCTGCACAGAAACACCAATTGATTATGGTACCAATGACCAATTGATTATAGCCACAATGGATGGTGAGACCCTGTTTTCATGCCCCAGTGATACAGGTTGTCACAGTAGTATGTTTGGGGAAATAGGTGCTCTGCCTGTTCAGTGGTAGTGTGGGGTTTTTTTGAGGTCCTGGTGACTCCATTCATACATGTCCTGGCAAAAAGATTGGTCTAATGTGCACAGGGCTGGCATGAGTTACAAACCTACAGATCTAAACAACTTCATGACTTCCTTAGGTGTTTAACACATCAAGTATATTGACTGTTTTACAGGCAACACGAAAGGAAGTGAATTGTTTCTTTGGAGGATTAAAAACAAGTTACTTAGCTGTGTTCCTGGAGAAGCAGAGCTGGAGTGCCTTAACAAGCAAGTCACTGTTTGTTCAGTGACAGATTTGGTGCTAATTTTGCTGCTGTCTGCTCCTGTTTGCATCTCATGGTTGTGGATGAAAGCAGCAGAGCAGTGATTAGCTCAGACCCTGCTGAAAAAAGACCCAACACCCAGGGGCTTCTGAAGAACAAGGGAGTGAGAGTAAATTACCCTCTGGCATTTTTATTTTATTTAGCAGGTGAAACTGTTCATTGAAACAGAGTTCATTTACAGTGGCACCCCAGCAGACTGCAGCAGCAGGATGAATTACCAGTCACTCACAGTGCAAACGGGAATCATTCAAACCCTGCATCGTCTGCACTCAGGAGTTCAGGTCTCTGCACTGCACAGTGGATGGCTGCTGGTCCCTCTCCCTTGCTTCCAGAATCCTGTTGGGCATCCTGGTCTCTGTTTCAATACCCAAATAATATTTATATCTGCATTCTCCCCTGCATTGATTTTAATGCTCTTAACCAGAAGCTGAACAGTTCACTGGATTAGATTCTTAGCCACCAAATGAACAGAAATTGGAGTATATTCTTCCTTTGAGGATATACTTTCTTTTCAGGAGCTTAGACTTGGAGCATCGTTAGTGAGATAGTATCAGGAGTTTTAACTAATCCTCTAATGATTGTACCAGGATGAACAAATCTATCTGTGTCAGTTAGCCCAGTGGTCCACCACAAGGCTGCTCTTACCTGGTATGTGGATTTTCACACTGAAGGGGTTTTTTCTCCCTTTGCCCCTTGTGCAAAGTGCTGAACTCCGTGGTGAGGCAGCACACAGGCAGCTTGGGGCTGTGTTCAGCTGCCTTCCCACTCCCTTTGGAGCGGGGCGTGTTCCAGGCACTGAGTTTATTAAAAATGCATGGGTGAAGCGATGGGATAATTACAGCAAGTTTGTCTGGGGATGGATAGCAGCAGCGAGAGAAATTTTAAAATGTGTCTCAGAAAAAATATCAGCTGTCTTGAGAGAAAACAGTCGGCAGCAGGCGGTTCAGCAGTGTGCACTACATCTGGCACAGGGATGGCTGCGGGACACCCTTCTCCCTCAGCATCTCTGGGGCTCCTGCCAGCACCCCAGTGCTTATGTGCTTTAGGCTTCTTGGCACCGTGTCATTCCTTTGGATTTCCCTGTACAGTTTGGGTAGGATTTTGGCCGGGGAGGGTGCATCTGTGCTTGCTGGTCACGTGAGGAATGCGGGCTGGAGAGAAGACGTTCTCTCTCCTCCAGCTTTTGCCTGGGGGTTGCCTGACTGATGCAGCAGACCATTAATTTGCAGTCAACCAGGGTATCTCCAAATGCAACTCCATCAATTGGCAGGAGGTAAATAGATGCTGCCTCTCTGCTTAAGGCAGGGCTGGAGCCTTCTCTGTTTATCTTCCCTCTCAAACTGGGTGCACCTGCTATTGCTCTCTAATCTCTCCTCCTCTTTGTTTTACTCATCTGAAGCCTCTTGGCCTCAGAGCCAGAGTGGTTTTGTAACAGTGATTAGTTGGTTTAGTTAGGGTGCAGGAGACCTTTGCCCATATGATGCCAAAAGATGAAAATAACTAATGTTTTTATTAGTCCGCTTCACGGGGAGGCTGTGAGAATTAATTCACGTTTGTAAATTGCTTTGGAGATTTAAAGCTCTGTACAAGCACTAAGGATTATTGCTTTCTAATTCTTCAGGGTAGTATAACTTAGAAAGACTTCTAGCCTTGAAAGCATCTCGGCTATAGGAAGAGTTAAATCCCTCTGAAATTAGATATACTTCTAATGTTTAAGATAAAAACAACTTCTTCTCTGCTGCTTCATTCAAAAAAAGGGGGGGGGAAAAGCAATGGCAGGTTCTGATAGTGCCTCTTTTTTTTTTTCCAGGAGTCCAACGTGCTTATTGCTGCTAACAGTCAGGGTACAATTAAGGTAAGTTATTTTACACATCTCTCCTTTAAACACTTGAGTCTGTTGATAGTAAAGAGCAAGGTCAGAGACGCTGAACAGCCAGGAGAAACCATTAGAGGAGGTCATCTTGGCTGTGGAGGTTTGTAATTTAAATGATGCATTTGCCTCTGGCACACAGTGGAGCGAGCAGGCAGTGCCCCAGCAGTGAAACCAGCTGCAGTGAGGTGTGGAAGAGTTGCTGGGGGCCATCCAGCACCCGCTGCTGCTCCTTGGGGTCCTGGCAGTACGGAGGGCCTGGCACAAACACCTCCCCAGGCTGGTGCTGGCTCCCATGGCAGCAGAGGCTGAGTGTTAACTCACCAGCCTTAACCCGAGCCCATCCTCTGGCTGCTGCAGGTGCAGCAGGGCTGAGAGCTGAGCTCCTGGAGTGCAGCTGGCTGGAGCAGCACTGGAACGAGCAGGGATGCTCCCTGTCTGTGCTGACTCTGGTGCTCAGACAGGCAGTAACAGACAGCAGCTGCCAGCACGGGGGTTTGGGAAAGCATCAGCCTTCCCCGTGGCTCTGAGACACCAGTGCAGTGCCAAGTCTTCAGCTCTTGAATTAAGTCTTCCAGAGTGTCTGTTCAATGCATTTCTATCCATGGAATGTCAGGTGATAGGGAAAAGACTGCCCTTCTTTATGTGTGTGTCAGCCAAGCAAAACCAGTACCCAAGGCAGTACCAAACTCAAGGCAAACCCGGAATTTTATCCCACATTCTCCGTGGCAGCACTGCCCTCCACCCTGCTGTTAGGTTTGGTGGTCACTGCCCTAAGCTTGTAGCCCAGACCCCTGGCAGCATTCTGGAGCTGCTGCTAAAGGGGTTTACTTGCTGTCTGCAGAGTCAGACACTGCATTGTCACTGCCATGAGGCTGAGGTCCTGATGGTCCCTCACGTCCCCGTGGCAACAGCAGTTCTCAGGAGCCATACCAGAGCTGCTGCTCTGAACCATCCTGGAAAAATCACCAAAAATGCAAGAATGGTGGGAGACCCAAGTGGTCTGTGTTTAACTGCATGTCAAGATGTTTTTCCCCCTTTTTTAGGACACAGGTGGCTGGGTTACTCCTGCTGTTGCAGCATGTGATGCTGCAGCCTCTCCTTCATAGGGGATTTATGTATATATCACGTTCTGGAATTGGTTGGTGGTCACTTTGGTCACTTCCTCCTCAGTAAAACGGACAAAATGCACAGATGCTTTTGATATTTTGAAGTGAATCCAGCAGCAAGAGCAATGATTAGAGAGGAGAGGTTTTGCTCATGCACTTTGCTTGTTAATGAGGGAAGGTAGACAGAGAAAAATGTGCAGAGAGCCAGGGCTGTCAGAACTCTGGTATCTCCATCTGCCTTTGGCAGCAGGCAGCAGGGAGGTGGGATGGGCTGGGAAAGGCCTGGGTTTGCCCAAACCCACACCACTGTGGGGACAGATGCCACACTGGGCACTACCCATGTAATATGCTCTATGCTCATGTAACAGCTCTAGAGCTTTTCCCAGTAAAGCCAAACCAGGCTAATGCACACGGTGGCAGCCCCACAGGCACTTTCTGCTGTCTCTAGTCCATGCCTTCAGAGGCTGCTGTTCCACCCCAGCCTGGACAAGGGAAACAAGAGCACAGAGGGCTGGGATGACAAAAGCTCTGATCTCTGTTACAGGATTTCCGAGAGCTGTGTGATTGAGGGGAAATGAGGCATCTGTGGAGGGTTTTGCTTCATGGCTAATTTATCATCACACAAGCAGACATCAAAATTGGGATGCTTGCCAAGTGCTTATCCCATTTGTGGGATATTATTGCATGCTGGTGGATAAAGGGTAAAGGGGTGGAGACGGAAGGGTCAGTCCTGTCTTAGTGATCTATAGGCTGACGTAGGAAATACTGAATGTCATAAATTGCTGTTCTAAATGTCTCGTCTTCCTTACTAATCAGGTACTGGAGCTGGTATGAAGGGTTTTCTCTCAAGGCATGAGGTACTTGGTCCTGCTGATATGCTACAGTATTCGTCTGGGAACCACAGTGGGACAAGAAACCAAAACCACCTTGATGTTCCTTCCCAAAACTATCATGTCTGGGGGTTTTTTCCATTTATGGACTTTCTAGGACATTTTGAGATACTGGTAACACCAGTGAACTGTCTGCCATCAACATTAACTCCACAGACTTTGCTGGTGGTGTTGGTGGTATGGTTGTCTAATTTTTATGATAGGAAAACAAATTCTTTTAAATAAAAACAAAAAGGAATAATAAAATCTATTGAGCCACAAGCTGAAGCTGGAAGATTGTCTTGTTGCATAAGGGAACAGATTTACTTGTGAAGGGAGCTTACAGGAGCGCACAGGGCTGTCCTCAGTTGCACATCTCCAGTTACGCTCATCCGGACTCTTCTTCATCCTCACTGGAAAAAGGAAGTCTCTAAGCCTTACCTGGACACACAAGCAATTCACTTTGAAATCCCATCATGATACGGTTCTGTTGTTCCTTTGATTTATTCATTATTTTTTAGATGCATTATATGTTGAGAAATGTCACCGAGGTTGACACCACTGGAGACCGAAGTCCTCTAGCCATCAAGAAGAGAAGGACACCTTCCCCTTCCTCTTCTCCTTAGACCCCTTCCTTGCCCCAAAGGGGCAGTTCTGAAGGAGAGGATTAAGCTGTCCTCCCATCCATGTGGGCCACCAGCAACGTGCTGACATGCGAGGGCCTGCAGTTCTGGGACCTGGACTGACCCTGCCAAGACATCGTGGGATAAAGATCTGCCTCCCACTGACCTGGCTGTGCTTGACTATCTCAGATAGAGGAGGAAGCTTCTAGATCCACTTACCAAAGCCCTGCACCACTCAATCGCCTGTGTGGTCTGGTTGTGTTTGCCCCTCTCTGCACACCATGGAAGCCAAGCATTTTGAATGTTGTAATAAGAGAGGGGACAGAGTTGGTTTGTAACGTGTTTCAGAGCCATGATATAAGTAGCCTTATTTTTAATGGTCATGCATACACTTAATTGTACATATGGAGGGGGAATAAACCGTGAAGCTGGGAGTTGTTGTTGCTTTCTTGGCAGGATAGCAGCGCAGATGAGAAGGTGCAGCCAGGCTAAACTGTCAGGATTGCTGCCAGGACTCGTTAAAAGCTTGCGGGTGGAATTGGTGGGCGCAGCGCCTTTTCCCTGCCGTGGGTAGCGAAGGTGCGGTGCAGGCAGTGATACCTGGGGGAGCTGGTGTGGTTTGCTCACAGGATCCCTCTCCATTCATCCCTGCAGTCCGTGCCTCCCTCAGGCCGCCGAGGTCGATGCAGGGCTTCGCTCTCCGTGTCCCTGCCCTGGTCGTGGGCTGCCCGTGCAGGAACCCTAACGGGCCTCGTGTCCTCCAGGTGTTGAAAGCCTGACTCTGATCTTCCCAAGAGGACTGTGTGATCTTCTCACACCCTTTGGTCACAGAGCAGGGAAGGAGAGCAAGGATGCTCTTGGTATGAATACAGAAGCAGGGATGAAGCCTTATGGCAGAACTGGGGACAGCTCCTGTCCTGGTTCAGTGCTGGTGCACGTTTCTAGGGGGTCATCTATGCTCCTTCAAAGGTAGAAGGATGTGGGACACACCACACTGGAGAGTCTAGTCCAGTGGGAGGAGAAAAGTGATGCTGAGCTCCAAGGGAGAGGTGGATGGATGGCTGTCAGATGCTGCATGCTGATTTTCTTCCGTGATTTCTGGTGTGTCAGTGGGGCTGAGAGTGAGGAGAGAAGGAAAGGACAGAGAAGAGAGCACACTGGCTTGTGTCCTGCTCAGAGTGCTACCTGCAGGTCTCTGTTGTATGAGTAACCTGAGTCACTGTGGCAGAAGAAAACAAAATTGGTTCCTTCTGCCTGATGGCAGCTGTCTGACATGTCCCACTGAGCACTAGTTTGATTTCCATTTTGCTGCATTTTAGGAGCATTTGGTGTGGAGTGACTGCGCTGAGCATCCTTCCCAGCCAGCCCCCTCCAAAGGCAGGGCCGATGTGATGATCCATTGCCATTGCTCTTCCTGCTTCCCCTGGTTCCAGGTGTGGGTTTCCCCCAGCCTCTGCCTTGTTTATCAATGCCTACTCATTTATTTTGCAAACTGCCCTGGCTGCTGTTGTAGCCCAGCCTGGTGCCACGAAGGCGCTGTTGGCAGGTGACCTCACTCCTTCTCTCCCCCCACGTGAAGATCCTCCGTGTTTTAAATTGAAATTGCTCTGGCAAAGCCGAGATCTTTAAAACAGAAGAAAAAAAGCAGCTGTTTTGAATGCTGTAAGGTTACTCCTTGAATTAAACAGGGAAGGCTGTTTAACATCGGCCGCCTTCATTTTTTCAGTTTTCATTCTGTTTCAATCAAGATAAAATGCAAATTCGGTGTCTGGCCCTAATTAGAAACACAGCAGCTCATAAACACAAGTTGATGGCATTTTTTTGTCTTTGTCTCTTTGTCACAAGAGGTAACGCTCCTTATTTTAATCCCCTTAATTTTGTTTCCTTCAGGTAACTCTTCACAGTTGACATATTAAGTTGCATATAATTACTGTAATTTTGTTTGTTTTTTTTTAAACAGCATGTGGTCAGTATTTTTTTTAATTTATCACCTCCTCAACAAGTGGTTCCTGTCAGGTTTTCCGCCTTTTTAGGGGGGTGATTGACTTTGGGAAGGATGTCCAGGGGTCTTTGGTCCAACCCCCTGTCCAGAGCAGAGCTTACCCAAAGTTGGATGAGGTTGCTTCAGGGCCTGGGGATGTTCACAACTCAACCAGGCAAGGATTGGAGATTCTGAAGTCCCTCTGGAAAACGTATTCCAGCACTTAACCACACTCCTTGAGAAAATTAATTGCAGATGGTGGGCACTTGGAGTCTTTATTCTCACTTTCTTCTTTTGAGAAAACGAGGTTACAAAGCCCTTGACTGGAAGCTGCCCCAGAATGGATGTGCCTCCAGCGCTCGTGTCCTTGCGAGAGGTGTTGGTGAGTCAGATTTTTCTTTGAGAAAGGAAATTTCAAACCTTTCTTGGCCAGCCAGCCTCTTCAATTAATTTTAAAGCATTTAACAGCGGAGTAGGAGGAACATGCCTCAGTGCTAAAAAGAAATTCAGTGCTGGAGGGAATTGAAAATGATGGTCAGTGGGAAATTTAAATTAATATGTCAGGGCTCTCCTGCAGTGAGCGCAGCCAGCTGCTAATGCCAGCGTTCGACCCGAATGCGGAGCCCTGTTTGTTTAGGGTAATTTTGTTTAACTGTGGAAGGTCATAATGACATCAGCAGATAATTGGGAAGGCAAATCCAACTCCTTTCCAGCTCAGAAGTCCTCTTTTCCTTTCTCACTGCTTTTCTGGAGGCCAGAAACACCCAGCAAGGACCTGCAGCAGCCCAGGGGTGAGCAGAGTGTTCACTGTGGCGTTTGCCTTGAAGAACTCATCTTGTGTGTCAGCAACACCCAGCTGGATGTCCTGGGGGCAATCAGAGGAGGAGATTGCATCCTGCTCCTGCCAGCCTTCACCACTGCCTGCAAAGATGTTTCTTCAAGGCCAGCCTCATGGGATGCTCCTGGCCTGATCTCAGAGAGGGATTTTCCTTCCTCTCAGCAGTGTCCTGCACTTGTTCATCTGTGGAGCATCTGTAGAGGTCAGTGTCACCTACTTTAAATGCTGAGGATTTGAGAGGTTTGGCTAATGGGAAGGTGTGCTTGAGACCACGGGAACCCACAAATTGGAGCAGCATCAGTGGCATGAGGAGCAGAGCCCACATCTATCTCCTGGAGAAGCACCTGTAGCCCGAGTCCCCCCAGCCTTCTGGTAACCATCACCACAAGGCTTGCTTTAATTTTGCTTTCAGGGCAAGCTGCAAATTCTTGCAGCGATCATCTCACCTCTGTTCAGTTACAAGGCAGTATTGGGGTATGTTAAGTCTTTAAATTATTCGTAAGTTAATTTAAAAATGGTTAGCTGGGTCAAAGCAGGATGAATTCTCTGCTCTGTGTGTAAACCAGCCATTTGAGTTGAGTAGGTCTCACCAAAAAAACTGTTCTAAATCTCTCCCATCTTAACTGCCACATCTTAAATCTGGCTCTGGCTGATGGCTGGCTATTGTAACTCAGCAGAGGCAGGACAAGAATTTGCCCTCCAACATCAAGCAGCAGGGAAAATTTATCAGGAGGGGAAAAAAAGTGAGGGTTTTTTGACATCTCTTAGAAATAAACTGAGAGAAAGAAAACTAAGTATGAACTTTCCTTGACCAATGTGCAGGGGAAGGGGAGAAGGTGGTTCCACCTCTCCCAGCACCATGAACCTTTCAGGGGAAGGAGGGCTCCACACACACATCACAGCCTCTGATGTGCCTGGAACAGAAAGTTTGCAGTGTGCCTGCTACTGTCGATGGGCTGTGGGTGGAAAATAGCTTATCAGGGAGTGAGGTGACAAAACCAGTCTCATCTGATAGCTGCTTGCCTAAAACCTCTGGTCCATGCAGAGAGAGACAGGTTTTATTTGTCTCCTGGTTCTGCCTTCTCTAGTGTCTCCCCAGTCTGTCTGGGGAGTTGTGTTACCTCGATGCTCTTGTTTGACTCCCAGAATTTGGGGTGGAGACTTGCATGAATAGCAGAAGAGTGTGAGTGCCATGAGCATCTCTAACACCATCATCCTCCCTGAAATCCCTCCAGTGCCCCCAGCCGTCCAAGAACTGGGGAGCACGCTGTCTCCTAAGATCCTTTCCAGCAGATAGTAATTTGGGAAATAATTTTTGGAGGTAAAGGCTGTCCTTAGGAGGCACGAGGAAGCTGACACTGAGCCAGCAGCATGAGCCCACCAGGAGTCCCAAACCCACAAGCGCTGATGTGCCCTTGCAGCCCCAGGAGCTTTTAATTCATGACTTAGAAGTGTTCATTCCAAGATTACCTCATCAAAACCCCCTCCAGATCTGGAGTCTCCCACAGAGGGCCAGCCACCACGCTGGGCCTGCGGGGAGCCCCAGGCACAGTGCTGGGCTCTGATGGACCGAGCCATGGAAGCATGTGGGCACTGGGCACTCCTGTGTCCCCCCTTCTCCAGACCCCACGGAGAGGACAGTGACCACTGGAGGATGAGCAGCTCGTGCTGCAGGCAGGATCCCAGCACCTGTCTCTCCACTGTGAGATGTGCGGGGCTGGGCAGGGAAAATGCTCGGCAGCTCTGATTTTGTCCTTAGGGGCCTTATTTCAACAACACGTTTGTCTTGATTACAGTGCTTAATCTGACTTGTCAAAATCTCCATAAAACCATTTAGGGTGTTAAAGAGGGAAAGTACACTCCTTTTATCCCCTTAAATCGGAGCAGGAGCTGGTCTGAAGCCACCAGCCCCACTGCTCCTGTCCCATCACCAGTGTCCCCGGTCAGAGACGTGCTCGGGGTGCTGCCCCCAGGGAGGAGCCCTCACACCCCCAGTGCGGTGCCAGGGCTCAGCAACCCATAGAGAGTTACTCTGTTTATTGCTTAATAGTTACCAAAACAATTACCAAGAGCCAGTGGCTCTTTCCTGGGCCTGTGGTGACCGAAAAACATCCTGAAGCTGGCATTGATCTGCGGAGAGCAGAGCAGCCCATGGCCGAATGGGGCAGGGGGTGCTGAGGGGAAGGAAAGTGGGGCTGACCCCTCAAAGTCAGCAGAGCATCACGCTCGAGCTGGCGCCAGACGGGCGCCCGGGCCGGGGTGAAATGGGCCAAAGCCCAGCAGACCGTGATGGCCCAGCCCCAGGGAGAGCCCTGAGTGGGACAGCCCTCCCCGGGGCTGTGGGGAAGGGAACGGGGCATCCCCTGCTCCCCACCTCTGCAGTGAGGAGGAGGAGAGCTGACTTCCAAGCTTTTTAAATGGGATGAGAAATGATGGGTTTACGTTGCTAGCGAAGGGCAGAGGAGCCAGCAAGAGTTCGGAGCACCACGTCCTGTTTTGTGAGATCTTTAGAAGCAGCTTCTGTCTGGTGTTAGTGGAGAGCACATCCCTGCACGTCCCAGCTCACCCAGAGAGAAGAGGAGAGGACAGCATCGATTACAACCTGTCCCCCCCCTTCTTCTCCTGTTCAGTTTTTTCCCTGTAGGAGATTAATGGGAACTCTTTGTCTTCTAACATGACTGTACCTTATGAATTCTCTGTCTCATCCTCATCCTTTAAATTATCCACATAATAAAATATGTATTCAGTGATTTCAGGTCATAATTTGATCTGCTTAGGGAAGAAAAGGAATGATAGAGAAGGGTTGCCAGCATGCTCAGCTCTCCTCCATTTATCTTTATTTATCTTCTTTTTTTTTCCTAACAACTTGTGTGCAGCCAAGTGATGGAAATCCCAATACCTGTGTGCTGGTTCCTTGCAGGACAAGCGTTCCCCTCATCCCCCCCAGCTTGGCAGGACCCACTGAGCTGCTCTGGCTGCCCCAACCCCCACCTGCTGACAAAGGGGATGTTTGGGGTGGTGAGCCATCCCTGTAACTCCTGCCTTGCCCTCACTGCTTCCGGGATCAGTTTTACCCAACTCTAAAACGGGCACAGATTTGCCTCCATGCCAACCCCACGTGTGTGTTGGTTCCTGCAGGAAAGTGGGACTGCAGGAGTACAGCTGGAGGGGCACATGAAGCACTCAGGATGTGCCCAAACTGCTGGCAAAGGCAGAATGGCAGGGCCTTATCCCCAGGCAGAGACACGGGGTTAAGGTTCCTTCCTTTGTGGAGCTTCTGTACAGCTCTGGAGTTTCATTTTAATACCAGATTTATGGTCTGAACATGGGTTTTAATTATTTCACTACATTCCTCTGACATCTAAAAAGCCTCGTGCATGGCAATAGCAGCGCTAAAGGGCATTTTGCACTTTAAAAACCCCCAGGAATCTGTAATGTCCTGGTGTCGCTGAGGTATGCTGCAATTCCCCACAGGGCTGGAGGAAGAGGAGGAGGAGGGAGAGGGAGCCCAGCACCGTGCAGCCAGTGGGGATCTCCAGTCCAGTGTCCTCCAGGCATGGAGCGCCCTTGAGGCTCTCGTGGAGGACTAGGAGACAGTTTGGGGTGGGAAGGGGCTTGTCCTCCTCGGCACAAGGGGCAGAGAGACTGTCCCTGAATGGGGGATCGTGCCGGGAGCATACAGTGCTCGTTTGCAATAGAAAAGCAGGATTTTAAATCCTTGCACTTAGCCATGGACTGACATCTCTTGGGTACCAGTTTTCCCCATGGCTCTCTTCACAGCTGTTTGTGTGTCTGGGGGCCTGCAGAGCCTCTTCTGATGGGATGCAAAGCCTCGGGTTTCAATGGCATGGGCTGGGGTGGGTCAGCACTGCTTCTTGGGAGGCAAGAATCTGGGGGAAAGCTTTCCAAAGGAGGTTTCAGGGAGCTCCAGCACCACTTGTTCTGAGCCCCCCAGAGGCTGGTTGCCTCTTGCCTGTGCTTTGCAGGGCTGCTTGTTCTGCGTGTCTGGCACTGCCAATGGATGAGAAGGGAAAGGCCCATCACAGTGATGATGCTTTAACCACGATGAAGTGTTACCATAGGCACTGCTTACCCCGGACAGGTAAAGAGGGACAAAAGCCAGATTGGTGCCACCTGGCCAAGGAGCACAGCTCTGGGCATTTCTGAGCAGCTGAGGCCTTGCTGCTGCACCTCCTGCTGGGAGCAGTGGGACACAGGGGGAAGAAAAAAGTGAAGACAATGTCCCAAAGCACCCAGTGTGATTTAGGAAGCTGGGAACAGTTGTGCTTTGCCAGGGTACAAGTGTCTGGGCTTAGATAAACCCTTGTTTTGGGTTAGCCCTGGGAGCAGGAGGAGATTTCCAGCTTGCTTTGCGTGGAAGAACCTCAGGACACCAAAGGGGTTGTGTTGTGTTTTGTCAAGGGAGGAGATGCTCTATGCAACACCTGCTCTCAGTCCCTGCCTGCCCAAATTCCCTGCTCCTGCCTGCAGCTTGTGCTCTGGGCTCCATCCTGGCAGGATGGAGGCAGGAAAGCCACTGGTTGCTTTCCAAGTTTTCTGCATGTTTGAGGCTGGGGGTGACGGCACCGTGGCAGGGCCCCCTGCCATCGGGGCAACGTGCTGCCCCACAGCCCTGCCCCACAGCCCTGCCAGCCTGGCTACGGCTCCCACTGGGCTCTGGGCTCCAAGAGGGACCCTCAAGAGGAGCAAACCCCTGCAGGGTGACACCCCTCTGCCCTCTCTCCCTGCGGCTGGGCATCTCAAACATAATGGGGTGTATTTGGGGATGTATCTGAGCACAGGCTGGCAACAAAGCGACCACTAAATGCAGGGAGACACAGCTGATGCTAGGGAGGAGCAGAGAAATCGCTGCCAGCAGCACCCTGAAACCGAAGGACAGGGCATGGCTTCCTGGTGATCCCTAAGCACAGGTTTATTGGATGTTTTCCTCCTCTCCTGATGGGTGTTACATATACAGGCACCTTGGCTGAACACGGCTGCTGCGTGAGTCGGACTTCACATCAGAGCTGGTCTGAATTACTGATATTTATTAGTCACGTTTAAAACGTCAGGCACTCTTTGGTCATTACAGGACCAGCTTCCCAGCAAAGGTGTTTGCATCTCCCCAGCAAGGCCAAAGATGGCAGCACAGGTTGTAGCTGCCAGCACATCACCCACCTGAGCTTGCCTGCGTTTCCCACCGCTGGAGCATCTCAAGGTCTTTCTCCTCTCCTTTGGATATGAAAACTGCACTAAAAGGAGCTCTGCAGTGGACTGGGGAGTGGCTTTCCCAGCCCATCACCAGGAGGACTGAAGCCCTGGTGCTGTGGGCTAATAAAGCACCTGAGCTGCCTTGCCATAAAGCTCACATCTGTTTTGTGGGATGGTTTTCTGGCTCTGTTGCCACTCTCCACACTCCTGCCAGCACTCACATTCAGTGAACCATTGCATGACAGCAGATAATCTGGAGGCTTTGATGGGAGGGTTTATTGCTCTCATGACTACAGTCAAACCTTTCTAATATCACCTTTGGTTTAGTGTCCCTCTTATTAGAGTGACACAGCCCTGCGTATCCTGCAAGTCCCTGCTGTCAGCCCCCCATGGCCCCTTATTCTGAGCATCCCGCCAGGGCCCTGAGCACCCCATCCATGGCTTCAAGTATCTCCCCAGAGCCCTGAGGATCTACCCCAGGTCTCCAAACTTCCACTCTAGAACATCAAGAATCCACCCAGAGCCCTAAGAACTTCCCCTGCCATGGCCCCAATAACCCCCCAGTGGTGCTGAGCATCTACCCTAGGTCCCCAAATATCCCCCCCCAGCCTCGAGCATCCTTCCATAGCCTTGCACATCCCCCCCCATGGGGTTCAAAGGGGCTGCAGTGCCTGGGATGCTCCCCCACCCAGAACGAGCCCTGCGGGCTGGAGACCTGTCCAGGACTATTCAGCCTCCCTGGGTCCCTGTGTGGGGAAGGCAGTGCCTGTCCTTGTCTGTAATTGAAATAGATGGAATCAGGACGGATCAACATCTAATTCCTCGCCTGGGTGAGTGGAGACATGTGTTTAATTTCCTGGTAATTCAGGCCGGGAGCCCCGGCCGGTTCCCGCGCGCGCACGGAGGGATCGCCGCTGCCGAGGGGCGGCTTCGCCCCACGCGCAGCCCGGCACAACAGCTTCTCCCCGGGGCCACGGTCCCCAGCCTCCCTGAGAGGAGCAGGAGTAAAAGCCATCTCCCTGACTTCTTCTGCAGAATTCCCACTGCCACGCACCCCCAGGGAAACAGCAAGGATGCTCAAAGCCCGGGGAAGCGGGTGGGCACCGGCTGCAGGTCTCTTTCCACCCAGTTTTGGTTTTGAGGGATGTGCTGAGAGGGGAGCAGCAGCAGGGGAGGGATGGGAACAGCAGCGCCTCACTGCTGGGCATCCCCCCAAGACTGCACAGGAGCAGAGATCTTGGGGCTTTGAGGCCAGTCCAGAAGGTCTCATTCACTGGAGAGTGCTTTCTGAAGTGAAGGAAACCCCTGGGGTATCCTTGAGGCTCAATTCCCACTGGCACCAGCAAGGCAGGCTTGTGAAACATGAGGGTGCCTATGCTGTGTGGGTGATTATGGCCCAGAGTCCCAAAATGAGCACGAGCAAAACAGAGAGAAAAGGGATTTGAAATGATCTCCCAAATAATTTTTCTAAATCAAAGTCTCTAGTTCTTCCCAGCAGGGCCCCCAGGGACCCCTTCACACCATCCATGCCTCATGCAAACCATATGCTCTTCCCTCCGGAGACCGTCCCTTGGAAAACTTCTTGTGTTGGTTACAAAACAGGCAAGTTTCCCATTTTGGGGCATACTTTGCTCTGAAACACATTTAAGAGCAAGGGATTTTGTCTTGTGTCTCCTCAGCACCGTTAAGGTTTTCTTAAGGACCCTCAAACAGGGGTGACAGCTTTGGGCTCTGCTGGACCCTGCTCTTCCCTTGCACCTTCACTGCACAGGAATTAGAGCACGTGGGTTTCACAGCCAGGCACCCTGCTCCGAGGGACTTGGGTGAGAAACTGCTCCTTCGTGCATGGTGACAGCCAAAACACAGGAGTTTTGGGGGCATTGCCCTTGATTTTGACTTGCAGGCCCGTTGTCATGGCTGGAGGGTGAAGGAGGGCAGTGACTGCTCCTCTCCTGCTGGAAAAAGCCAGGAGGGCCTGATCAGCTATTTCAGTCTTGCCTGTGTGTGGCTTCTTGGGGTTTTTCCATTGGCGTGGTCCAAGGAACAGGATTTTTGTCATGCTGATGCATCTGTAAAGCCAAAGCTGAAACACCTCATATCCAACTCAGGCTTTTGCATGATAGTCCAGAAAGTTGCCTCCCACCTCACTGGTGGCACTCAGGACACTGGTCAGCCAGGTTTAGTTACCTCTGGTGCCTGAGACCATGGAAAAAATCACTGCTGGCTTCCTTAGAGTGGTGGGTTTCACTCTGTGTAGGATGTCTGTGTGCATGCTGAAGGTGTAGGACTCCCTACACATCTAAGTGGGTACTTACCTACAGAGCTGAACAGCTCATCATTATTAATGGCCTTTATATCTCTCACTGAGTTTCCATTTCATGGAGGTAGGAGGTAGATGAGGCAATTTACCCGAAGCGATGTGGGGAAATTGGGACATGAAATCACATCTCAGGAGTCACGGATACATTTGGGACCACCTTGTTCCTGTGACTGGAAAAGGTCTGTTTTAACATGCCAGGACAGAAGTGTCACACCTGAGGGAGCAAGCAGCTCGCCAGGAAACCTGTCAAAGTTTTATGCAGAATTAGGTGAAATTGCTCCTCTCAACTTTGGTTCACCAGCTCAGCTGGGAAAAAATACTTTCTGCTGTCAACAACGCTACTCATTGTTGAGCAAAAAGCTTTTGGAGGCTCATTACTTGGAATATTCGGGTAGGTTATGATGTTAAAAGGAGTTAGAGTGCTCCGAATATGCTAAAATACAGCCTCTCCAGCATCTTTCCTGCATTATTTTGGTTGATGGTAATTATATATGTAACGGTAATTGGGGGAATTTGTCACTAATTGAGAAATGGCTTCAATGGCTCTCAACCTGCAAGGAGAGAATTCCACTGAAAATCTCTCTCGGCTGTGTTTGAGGAAGTGACCACCGGGAACAGGGGCTCATTTCACATGTTTTTGGTGAGGCCAGTCTCTGGCTCTCGAGGAGCAGTGGGGAGTGCTGAATTCGGATCTTTTTAACCAGATTCAGTAAGGATGGGTGTAAAAATAACCTGCTGCCAGCTTAGGCCACTTACCTTTCCACTCCCCCAAGGTCTGACAGCTGGTCGGGGGCAACATTGAATGCCACCACGGCTCTTTCACCATCCTGCTGAGAGGGAGAGCTGCGTGTGACCCTCGGCAGGAGGATCCTCAGCCTCCCTGGTGAGGCTGTAGCTTCTGCTCTCTCCTCCCCAGGCAGCTCTGTTCCCCTGTCCCGTCACGTACAACTGATACCCCAACCTGCCAGCTAAGAACCTCCCCTCCCCAAATGTTAATTAACCTTTGGGGGGCCCGGGGATCGAGGGGGAGGGGTGTCAGAACCCAGAGTTGTGGGTACTGCCCGCACGTGTTGTGTGGTATCAGAGAGTTCCAGAATGGTTTGGGTTGGAAGAGACTTTAAAGGCCATCTCATTCCACCCCCCACTATCCCAGGATGCTCCAAGCTCCATCCAACCTGGCCTTGGACACTTTCAGGGATGGGGCAACCACAGCTTCTCTGAGCAACCTGTGCCAGGGCCTCAACAGCCTCACAGGGAGGAATTTCTTCCTAATATCCCGTCTAACCCTGCCCTCTGGCACTGGGAAGACTCTCCCCCATCTCCCGTCACTTCATAACCTTGGCCAAAGTCTCTCTCTTGGAGCCTCTCTAGTCACTGGAAGGGGCTCTGAGGTCTCCCTGGAGCCTTCCCTTCTCCGGGCTGACCAGCGCCAGCTCTGTCAGCCTTCCCTCACAGCAGAGGAATTCCAGCCCTCCGACCATTTCGGTGCCCACGCTGCTTTGCATCCAGAGCCCGGGAAGGCTGAGCTCAAACTCAGTTGGCTCTCACTTTTTTTTTTTTGCATCCTATTTTACCCCCTTTCCTGCCTCGCC